>CM038112.1:1352813-1466501 GCA_001642375.2 Mentha longifolia
ATGGAAATAGATAAGAAAGGGTAAAAATATTGGTAATAGGGATTACTTATTGGTTGGGACTTACTAAATTCAATATTAAAATAATAATGTTAAAAAATGAAGGCAAAGTTTGTGAAAAGTGTGATGAGGTATAAAAAGGGTGCGATTGGTTTACTATGAGGGGAAATTATGCCTTATATGGTAACGTCTATTATAAAAAGTGGAGGCTGTAATCTAGAAATATATTTAAAATATAGTTGAAAGGACTATTATACTTAACAATCTTTTAACAATTATTAAAATATGTAATTTAGGTAATTATCGGTAAAAGAGGTTAGTAATATGCATTTCGGTACGCGTTACAGAGATACGCATTAAATTTTTTAATCGAGTCAAAATCACTGGGATAAGATAGTATTAATTTCGAACAGAATTTTCGAGTCTGTGCCGCTAAAACGATGTAGTTTTATTGATAAATAGATTAGGATGTTGCATTTTTCAAATTTAGAATATGATGTAGTAATTGAAATGTTTGTACAATTGTACAATTATTAATTAGGATAAACATTTTGCTATTCTAATAACTATATATGCAACAAGCTTTCTTATGTTGAATTTTTGTTCTAAATACGAATAAATGTGCAAAATATATTAATTTTGGTATAAATAGACTACCAAATTTCAAAAATTAACCCCAACTTACCACCAAAATAATTGATGCAATACTATTATAATTTATAGTGATTTTTATAGGTGAAATTGGACATAAAAAAAAGTGTAAATATAATTGAGAAGTTATATTCTTTTGGATAGTTAGACACTTTGGTTGATTTTCCCACTTGGGTCGAATGAAGGAAAAAAGAGAATGACTAGATTTGGAAACATAAAAATGGAAAAGAAAATAAATTATGGGAATGAAAAACCTTAATTTGGCAATTTGGTATATCTCAATTTGATGTAGGTTTGCTATGTTTGATATTTGTATGATTTTTTATGTAAAAAATCAATTGGGCAATGCCCTTTCCTTTCTAAAGGTATATGAGTCTATGGCCCATAAAGGCATAGGTTAGATAAAATTTAGAAACACAAAATCGGAAGGCTATATTTGGGAATCACACATCATATTTGTGCCCACAATTATTTTATGGTTGTGGCTTCCCCAATTTAGAATAGCATAACATATTTCTTTTTATATGCCAATGTGTTTTTGTGTATGTTTTGTTTATTAATTGACATATAATGGTTGCACTATGTTCGTGTAGTTCACTAATGAAGTGAAACTTTAGTAATTGAAAGCAAAAGGAGAGTAAATAACCTAGACTAAAAATGACAAATATAACATATTTATGACTATGAGTATGAGCATTCCAACTATTTGGCTACTCTCTTCTTTTGAATTTTACCAATAGCAAATCGACACGTGTCGTCTCTAAATCGAGTTGTCAAATGGGTAGAGAATGCATGAAATCAAGTCGGTCGTATTTGTTGGGCAATTTTTTGGACTCGGGCCCATTCCTCCTGATTATTCAACTCCCTAAAAAACCGCCTTGTCAATTAAGTCGTTGCGCTTCGTTGTGTATAAGTTAAGATTATAATGAATTGTAAAATTATAAATTTGGCAGATAGGATTATAAGACTGAGTTTCATTTCCTTTTTTTTGGTAAGGGATAGGACTAATTTTGAAAATTCATGTTATTTTCATTAGTGAAAATAATATCAATGATAATCATGTTTATATTAATGCTGTAATGCAATTATACAACTTTTCTTATATGGGCCATCTACAATAACTTGCAACAATCTATTTTGGAAACTTTTATCTTCAAAGAACTAAAAAGGGAAAGAGTGACCAAATATGAAAATGAAGAGAGATTCAAGTGGTGGAACTAATTTCTATGTATATAAATCTCCCATCTTTATTTGGTGTGAATTTTTTCAGGAAATTTGTGATAACAAATTGCTATTTATACTTTCTAGTAGGGCTAGCTAATAAATCCATAATTGTATTATTTAACTAATTGAATAGCCAATTAAAAATGGAAACTAAGAATACAACTTCGAGCCCTCAATTTTGGAAATCGATTTTCCAATTCCCAATTTTTTTAAAGTAAACATTTATCCTAACAACTTTTCTAATTATGTTATGACACCTATATACTATCCATATAGAAGAAAATTTTACCAAAAAAGAAAATCTTTGAAATGACTTGAGATTAATTGCAATTAGAATCTTCGATTAATTTTTATAAATAGAAAAAATCTTAATAAATCTGAATTAATTTTTACACAAAGTATTCAAATTGATGTGGAAAGAATACAAAGGCCCAAATCGAGGCCCAAGAAGGAGCCCAAAAAGCAGCTTTACATAATCTCTCAGCACAAAAGAGAAATCAACGGCTCAGATCTCTTGGCCCCACCGAATTGAATTCAAATTCTTACAGAAGTAACGTTACGATTCCGGAGCCTCAGGTTCGGGAATCCCGAGCCTAATTTCTTTTAGCTAAATAAAGAAAGGAATGAAATGTATATCAATAAATTACATACTAACACTGCCATTTTCTATCTTCACCTCAGCTGAGATTACAAATTCACAAACCCCCCATTTCTTTCTTGATTTCTCTCTCGAAAATAAGAGGAAATATGTTGGATTCTATGTGAAGAAGGCTCAGTTGTGGAAATAAATCTTTTGAGTACGTTCTTGATTTTTTTTTTTTTTAATCAATCTACTAAGCTACGTATGTAAGTAACGGTGATTGAGATTAAGAATTAGTGGGTTTTAATTTTTCCCTAATTATCTGTTTTGTGAATGGAGATTGAGTGCAGCTTTAATGGAGAATTTGCATAGTAGAGGGACAGTGGGTGTTTTGGATTTGGCTTCAAGAAGGGCTGAGGAAGCAGGTATTTTTTGTTCGTCGCCATTGATTGTTTTCTTGAATTTTTGTTCTTGTTTAATATTTAGTGTTTGTGATTAGTTTAGTGAAAGTGTGCATGCATGAAGAATTATTTCTGATATAATTCGCAGTCATTTGCTGGTTTCTATTTACATGTATGTAATCAATCTTGAAGAAGATTTTTTTTTTTTCCCTGGAATCATTGCAATCTTTTTGTTGCCTTTCGAATTTTGTTTACAGGGATTGGTGTAAGTGGACTTTGTTTTTTTTTTTTTTCCCTAAAAGAAACTCATTTGGTGTATTTTGGCGTATCGAATGTGTGATTAATTGAGTCATTCTCTGTTTATGGCAAATGTTGGTTAATTTTCTTGTACGGTCACTTACTCGGAATTAAGAGTTGTTTATGAGCAGTACATTGTGACTAATTCAACTGTTTAAGCTTCAATAGGCATTTATAGGCTAATCAAGTTTGTCTTATTTGATTTTTGTCGTGTTATCTTATTGTAAATCATAGCTTTGAGAAGATATCAAGCAGTACATTGGCTCGATTACCTTGTGGGGCCTCTGGGAATTCCGGGCCAGCCATCGGAGAAACAATTTATCTCTTGCTTGAGAAATGGGCTAGTTCTTTGCAACATAATCAATAAAGTTCAACCTGGATCAGTGTCAAAGGTATAATTCTTTAACAGTTTAACTTTCTTAGATTATGCCAATATTTGTGCTTAGTCAATTTGATTTGTGATTTTTTTTTTTTTTTTTTTGTGTTACAAAAATGTTACTACTAGGTAATAGAGAAAACTACGCCTTTACAATCAGTGCCATGGGATTCTCAGCCATTGCCAGCATACCAGTACTTTGAGAATATTCGGAACTTTTTAGTGGCTGTCGGAGAAATGAGGCTTCCCACATTTGATGCTTCTGTTTTTGAGAGAGTAGGAACTGAATGCCCTTTTACTGCATCAACTATTAGTCACATCTTTTACACTTGTATATGAACTCTATTTTTATGTTTTTTAGGAAAATCTGGTAGAAGGGTCGTCAACTAAGGTTGTTGATTGCATTTTGGCGTTAAAAGATTACCATGAATGGAAGCAAATGACTGGGGGTTTCGGAGTTTATAAACCACCGAGATCACCTCTGGTTTTGAATTCAGCTGGTAGAATTTGTCCAAGAACTCCAGCTTTAGTTTCATCCAACAGTTCGAGGCGATTAGATATGTCAGTGGGAAACAACAAACCAACGCCATCAGAGAGTGATATTAGGAAACTCGAAGGTAGCTTAACTTGTTTCCTTATATTCGCATATCTCATTTCAATTGTTAGTCTTCTGTTATGAACATTTATGAGAAAGCTTTTGACCAAGTCTTTACGAAGAAGTGCTAGTACACCACAAACTCGGGATCATATTAAAATTGTAAATCTTGAAGAGATTATAATACTCTATTTATGGTAGCATTGATTATGCAGAGAACTAGAACTGGCATTTCCTTGATTTCTCACCTTATGTCTCAGCTTACGTACTAATACTTCATAAATTCTACAGATACTATTGTCAAGGTTCTTGCTGAACATATGGTTGGCTCAAAGGAGAACATAGATAATAACCTTGTTGCTTCGTATCGTAGAGGGAAGGTGGTACGTCATTTTCTAACACGACTCCTGGTTTTCCTTAACTACTGAGAAATCAAAAAGTTAAACTCATGATCTTATTTTCTTCTTTTCACAGGACCCAACAAACTTCCTCAGCAAGATTCTATCAAGTTTTGAGGAACAATTCCGAAAAAAGTATCCTGAGGTAAGCTACCAAATGTTTTTGTCCTGCTCCCAAAGGAAGTCTCCGAGTCATCAATGCTGAAATTTGTTATTTATCTATAACCAGGTGAAATTCAGCATGGACCATTTAAGAGAAAGAAGTTTCTCATCGTTGCATGCCAAGTCTGTTCCACTTGCTGATCTGTCAAATTTAGAAAATCGCAAGGTATCATTGTTGAAACTTTTGAATTGGCTTTTTTGATAATTACACATGTTTGATTTCGAAGTTTAGCATCTACTCCAGTTACTTTTTCTATAAGAGCTACAAGTAAGTAATGAAAATACATCCATTTTTAACCAAGGGAATATGAATTCAATATTTCCGACAAGAACTCAATCCCTTAATCCATTCATTCAACAATTAATTTGTGCAGTAACTTTTATACACATATAATTGACATGGATGAATTATTTGATCATTAGTGTTGCAGAGCTTGCTTGAAGAAGGGTAATTGCAACCATTGGAATCTAGTTAAGCAGCAAGAAGGCGAACTTTTGGTTAGTTATCTCATCTGTCTTTTGTGGTTCAGTTTAAGCTCCATGCATTTTCTTTTCCAGTATTTGATATCTGTATATCATTTTCTTATCAATTGTTAATTATAGAACATCAAACTGTTGCTGTCAAGTGCCAAACAAGAGGCTAAAAGCCTGCAAGCTCAGATTCACAGTGACTTCAAACAGCTTGGTATATTTCTATTACGATAATCCATTATGCAAATATGCATCATATTTATTAATGTAAAATGCTTGTAAAATCCTAATTGAAGTTAGATATCTTAGTGGTCATTTGATGTTTGTTTGCATGAATCAGGAGATCAAGTGCTTGAGATGTCCTCCGCTGCTCTCGGATATCAAAAGGCTGTAGAAGAGAATAGGAAACTATACAACATGGTTCAGGATCTGAAAGGTTAGTGGAGCTTCGATCTTTCAGTTGCTTTACATGCATCAAGTATTCTATAATCTCATTGCTCAGGCTTATATTAATTGATAGAATAATAGAATATGTACCTATTAGAAAGTTGACTACCGTGTACAAAATCGCATTACAAAGAATTATTATCACAGCATCTTTTTCCACAACGTTTTCAGGAAATATTCGAGTTTACTGTAGAATTAGGCCTGTTTTCAATCATGAGGTGCAAAATGTTGTTGATTTTATCGGAGAAGACGGGTCTCTAGTAGTTGTACATCCACTCATGAAAGACGGCAAGAGAATTTTCCAATTCAATCATGTCTTTGGTCCAACATCCACTCAAGGTATGATATTTTCTCATAAGTTGGAAATGGTTTATATTGTATATCATTGTTTTGCTTGTAATTATGTCTGATGTTTCTTCCAGACGAGGTCTTCAGAGACACACGATCTCTGGTTAGATCTGTAATGGATGGTTACAATGTGTGTATTTTCGCATATGGTCAAACTGGATCAGGCAAAACACATACTATGGTGAGGATGCATAATGCCTTTTCTCATTGTATTTAGTCTACTTTTTGCATATAATTAATATATATTTCTCAACGCTGCTATCAACAGTATGGCCCTCAAGATGGTTCTACAAAGGATTTGGGAATCAGTTATTTGGCTCTGAATGATCTTTTCAAACTTTCCGATCAAAGAAAGGATATCACCGAGTACGAAATTCAAGTTCAGATGGTTGAGATATACAATGAACAAGTCCATGATCTTCTAGCTGAAGATTCGGGAATCAAAAAATATCCTTTCTCATCTAGCCTCTTCATTCTATACTGACTAAAACTTCATTAGATTTTGAAACGATCATCAGGGAAGAATGTGCATTTGCTAGTTTGTTTCTTAACTATCCGTACATTAGAGATCAGGAGCTGTGTGAGTGACAATGGCTTAGCTCTTCCAGATGCTACATTGCATCCTGTGAAGTCGACAACGGATGTCATGAACTTGATGAAACTTGGCGAAATGAACCGAGCAATTGGGTCCACAGCGATTAACGCGAGAAGTAGTCGTTCACACAGGTATCTATGTATAAAAAGCTTTCTTTAGGTTATATTCGAATTATTCATCATAGTTTGGACACTAACGTTGCCTTTTGCAGTGTCTTGTCTGTCCATGTCTATGGCATAGAAGCTTCCGGAAGCATGCTTCAGAGCTGTCTCCATCTCGTGGATCTAGCTGGCAGCGAACGAGTGGATAAGTCGGAAGTAACTGGTGAAGGACTCAGAGAAGCACAGCACATAAACAAATCCCTTTCTTGTTTGGTTGATGTTATTACAGCCTTGGCTCAGAAAAACTCCCATATTCCCTACAGAAACAGCAAGCTCACTTTACTTCTTCAGAATTCTCTAGGTGTAATGCTGGTTCTTTATGCATTTGATGACAAAAGAAATTGCAAATGTCTGAATTTGAACAAAGTTGATGAAATGTGACTGATTGGATTTTTTATCTGAATAGGAGGAAATGCCAAAACGTTGATGCTTGCTCACGTGAATCCAGAAGGCGATTCTTTTGGAGAGACGATGGGTACATTGAAATTTGCTCAGAGGGTCTCGACAGTCGAGCTAGGTGCAGCTCGTGCAAATAAGGAGAGCAGTGAGGTGCTAGAGCTCAAATCACAGGTACATATTGACTGCTTGCTTCTTTTCTAATAAACACTTAGGGTCGTTTACTTTGAGTGGTAGATTAGATTGATGTAAGATAATATGCTCATGATGAGAGATTATGTGTTTATTTGTCAGATAGAAAGCCTCAAGAAGGCTTTAGGTAACAAGGAAATCAAGACTCCTCCTCCAATGAAGAAAACAACAGACGGTGTAAGAACATCTGAGAAACCTAAACAAATGGCTGAACGAACACCTCCACGTGTCAGAAGATTAAGCATTGAAAATGGCTCGTGTATGGCAGTAAAAACTCCTTCCACGAAGCCTAAACAGACTGATAGAACGCCTCCTCCTAGGGCAAGAAGGCTAAGCATTGAAAATGGCACCACTGTCACAGCTGGTGTGCCAATGAATCTTGAGGAGAAAAAGGGGGCCAAGACCCCTACTACAAGCACTCGGTCACGAAGATTGAGCATTGAAAATGGCACCACTGTCACAGCTGGCGTGCCAATGACTCTTGAGGAGAAAAAGGGGGCCAAGACCCCTACTACAAGCACTCGGTCACGAAGATTGAGTCTGGAAGGGCCTAAAAACTTCCAGAAGGATCCCAACCTAATGAAATCACCAGAACCGAATACCAAGACAAGAAGTTTGCAAATTCATAGTCAGCTTGATCAAAGGGCTCCTCTTAGCCCTCTGAAAAACCCGGTGATCAGGGTTGATACAGCAAAAATGAAGGCGGCTCCTTTACAAACACCCAAAACGCCTGAACCTCAAACAAAAACAAGAAACGAGATCCAAAGCACGACCACTCATGGAAAAGGATCCCAGATTCGAAAGTCTCTAAGAACTATTGGGAAATTCATCAATGGTTCCGACAAGAGGTAGGCAGCCCTAAAGTATGAATGCTTTTCATGTCTGAAATTAGTGTAGATTCAGCTTCAAATTTACACCTCTTCACTCAAATGCAGGAACCAACAGAAACGAACAGAAGCAACAACACCATTCAATGGCCTAATTCATGATCCTAAGTCTCCGATTTCATCTAATGCAAGGACCTCGAGGAGGCAGTCATTGACGGGCTTACAACTTCAAGAAAGTTCCAGAAGATCTTCGATTGGGGGCGTTTCAACCGATTCTTGTGAGTACTATTATTACAAACCTTCAATGATCATCACTTACATAGTTACATACATTCCTCAAACCTTAATTTATATATATATATATATATATTATTTTACTTTTTGCAGATGGAAATGAAAGTAGAAATGCCAAGACACCTCCCCCTCAAGTTCGAGCTTCGACGAATTTAACCAAACGTTGGCTATAGGATGTTTAGGGAGAGAGTAGATTTTGCTTCAACTCGAAGCAGATCAGGAGAAACTGACAATTCTGTTTAGGACACAATCTTATGTTTATGTTTTCTTTTATTGCAAAATGAAGAAGTATTGTACAGAAAACTCATGAAGAAACATGGATTCTTGATTGACTGAGGATGTAATGATTGTCTCTGTTTATGAGATTTTAATGAGAAACTAGATACCATTTCAGAAATGTTGCCTATTTCTTCATTAAATTTGGCTGAAATAATTGGCAATAATGTTGAAAATTTCAATCCAGATAAAGAAATGAACATTTCTATATGTAAATGTATCTATTCAATTATAGAAAATATCACTGAGTTGAATAATATCCCACAAAACTTTATATCCAGAGCATGTTCTTGTGGGACATACCTCAACTAAAAAAACTGGCTGCTGCACCAATTATTTTCTGACCTAATTCAATAATTCTTATCTTTATAAATTATAGTTTGTATCAAAATGAAATATTTTATTTAGGATTCTACCACAAAATTGGAAGTAGCAAGAGCATCCTATATAAATTTATGCAGGCTTATTATATTCATAGAACAGTCAATTTCAGAACAGAAGTAGATGCTTAAAATCAAATAAGGACAAATGAATTTTCTTTATGATTCAGACATAACTCAATCTTACATCCTTTTCTTCCTTGGTACTGTCAAACTTTATATGGTTCAATTTCACTTTCACCCCATAAATGTATGACTTTAGCCCTCAAAGTTTCAAAGCTAAAATTACACATTTTTAACCTCATTTAGTAACTATAGTAATATAACATTATCAGAATAAAGTGTGATTACGAAAGCAGTTTCTTTTCATTGAGATATAGGTAATTCAACAGAGATCGGTTGCAATCCTTCGCTGCATTTTGCTGTTTATCTCGTTTTTCGTAAGCAAACACATGAATGGGAACGTACGGACTAATGAAATACGGGATGCAACAAGAAAATGTTCAAAACGAGTCGAAACTTGCAACAAATGGACCTCTTATAAGCACATATATTCAGAAGCACCGGATAAGGAGAAGCTTAATGCAGTTTTAATATACAAAAGAAACAACATACCTAATCTTTACAACCATCTCTCTTCTCTATATATATATTTTTTACTGATTTACAAAAGTGATACTACCCTAAATTCAAAGAATGTGTTAAGGACCCAAGGCTTACTCAGAAAGACGACGTGAACGCCTATTCTTCTTAGCTCGGATGTAGTAATAGGCACGAAGCAATCTCTTTTGAAACCTCCGAAGATCCAAGTTCACATTCTGGGAATCAAGATATATTTTCTTGGTGAATTCCCATCCCTTTCTGTTGACACTCTGAGGATCCATCAGTATAGGGTCGTCTTCGCTATAATCTTGATACAAAGAGCTCTCTTTCGCGAGAATCTTGTAGCCAATATAGTTCAACCCTAGCTTTGTAGCCGGTTCTCCATAGTAAGTCTCTGCAGCCCAATCTGTACCTAAAGGTACAACTTGAATGAAAACAGAACCAGGCCTCATGAAGAGGAAGTGAGTCATGGCAGCTCCATGGACTCCAACCATGACATCACTAGAGTTCAGTACTCGATAGATTTTAGCGAGCTCTGTACTTCTCTCGGGCTTAAGAACTTCAACGTAGAATCCAATATCTTCTGCAATCTTCACCAGTGAATCTTGATTGGTTATGGCCCTTGATCCATTTCTAGCTACTATGACTAGTTTAGGTCTGGTTAAAACCGGCTCCAGTGCTTTTACTCCTACTTCAGCATGCCTCACGGGCCTCGTCTTGCACGAGGCTAGAGATACGAGGCAAGTAGGAACGATCTAGAAGATCATGAAAATCGGATATAGTCCTATTCTTGCCTTCTCCCATCAAAGTAGGATCAATAGTAAGTTCATCATGAATCCTCAAGCCTACAATGGCTTTAGGGAAGCAATGGACTCGTTTATCGTTGGTGAAATCTATAGGTGGGAAATCGGAGAGCTCGGAGAGAATGTCACCATATTTTGTGACCCACCAATTATGATATTCAAGAATCACAAACTGAACTTTCTTGTTCATTTCTTGGGAAGTTATGTAGAGCGGGATTATCCCATCGTTGAATTCGTGGTAGAGATTACCCGTGTAGCCGCCAGTCGAGAAGAACACAGCTGGGACATCGTGGTGGATATCGCAGCTTTGGCGGGGGCTGGAAGCCCCCTTGACAACAAGGTCAAGTTCATCAATGGTTTCCATGACGTGGCTTTCCCATTTTCTTGAGTAAGGCCTGATCTTTTCGTGTTGGATCTTCTCCTCTGGATTATGATCGGCCCGGCCATTGGAGGGGGCGGAGGCGGTGGCGTTGAAGGCGTTGGAACGGTAGAGAGTGATGGAGGAGGAGGCGGAGTTAACCCTTATATCTCCTTTCATAATACAAGTGTCTGATCTTCTGCTAGTTCTGTCACAGCAAAGAGTATCTGCATAGAGATTATGTATATGCATTTGTTAGAAGTGTCATAATCATAAAGATTTCATCTTTACATAGTGGGATTAAGAAAAAATGAGGAAAGTAAAGCAGGAGAAAAGGAAAAAAAAAAAGGTTGGTGATTTATGATGTTGTTAGGCTAATTAAACATAATCAGAACCTACCCCACTGCAATAGGAGCCCAAATTCCCCCCAACTCAGGCGTTCAAACACATAAACAAAGGAGAATCTCTCTCTCTCTCTCTCTCTCTCTCTCTCTCTCAATGGTTGGAACAAATTAGGGGAACAAATACACACACACACACACACAAAACACAATCGAAGATTAAGAGAGAAGCAGAGGGGAAGAGCAAACTAACCACTAGGAACAGACAAGCAAAGGAAGCCATTTGCAACACCTTGAGAACCCAAGCCTTCATCTGCAAAAAGACAGAGAACAAAAACAAAACAAAAAAAGTCATGACCTAAAACAGAACAAAACCTTAAATAAATCGAGGAGCAAGTCCAAGAAACTACACAAACGAAGGAAGAAACTCACAGAAGAGAGAGAAGCTGGAGCTGAGAGACAGCAGCATAGGAAACAAGAGCAAGGTGCAAGAAACGAGAGAGAAGAAGGCGAGATACAAAAAGTTTGGCTTGAATCTTCTAACGTTGCTGTGAGGAGATTTTCCGCAGATTAATCCAAAAGGGTCCACGCCCGATTCCTCATATTCATCGAACATGTATTCTTTGCTCTTCCTCCAATGGCTCTGCATAAAACTTTTCTGGTACTTCACCATTTTTTTTATTTTCTCTGACAAAGCTTCGTTTGAGCAACTTTTACAGTAACAAAGAAGATAGCTTTAGAGATGAGAGAGAGAGAGATGGCTGCCTGAAGAGAAGAGTTGTAAAGGACCTTTCTTTATATTGTAGAGAGAAAAAAGGAATATGTCATGTGGCTGTCTGGTTTGCTTGTGGGAATGGTGGTGCTCGGTTCCTTCTGGGGGTGGCTGGTGCTCTGTTTATTCTTGGAGAGAGAAGAGACAGATAGGAGAGAGAGAGAGAGAGAGAGAGAGGGAGAGGAGAGAGAGTTGTGCTAATCAATAGAGTTAGGCTAGTTTGGTTTCTATTTTCTCAAATAAAAGAAAGTCATATACTACCTTCATTCCTCCTTATTAGTCCCATTTGCTTTTTTGACTTTTTCAGCACGCATTTCTACTGAAATTTAATACGGATTTTAAAATATAATTTTGAAGTATTCTTTTTTTACGGAATAGTATGAGTGTCATACTATTCCGTAAAAAAAAAAATACTTCAAAATTATATTTTAAAACATATACTACGTGCCGAAAAAGTCAAAAAAGTAAATAAGACTAATGAGGAGGGATGGAGGTAGTAAATAGATTGAATTGAAGAGCTATTTACGTGTTTTTTTTTTTTTCCTTTTATCATACAAACTCAACACATACCTCTTGGTTTGGTTTGAGACGAAGCGTCTCTTACCAATTGAACTGCGCTTCATTGACGAGCTATTTACTTGTTGGGAAAATAACTTTCAAAATTATTTAAATATACAAAATATTTTCCCTTTTCTTTGTATTATGGGCTATATTTTAAAGGTTGTTTCTCTGTAAATACAGTAAATACATGAATTTTGGAAGAAGTTTGAGTTTTAACACAATTTGAAATTTAGTTTATATATATATATATATATTAAAGATTAATTCGATTTTTGATACAAATTTAAGAAACTCGATGAAAGTTGGAAGCACTATCGTTTTGTTGCTCGGACAATCTGTTCGTATCTATAGCTACAACATGAATTGAGAATTATTTATATGGAGTACTATGAAAAATCAAAATGTTAAAAACTAAACTTACACCAAAATTATATGGGGAAATAACTCTATCTAAAACTTATTCGGTAGGTTGTGCATGCAAGAATAAAGAATGCTAGCAAATTTTGCAAATAATAATAATAATACTAATAATAATAGATAAATACTTATGTTTAAATTTAGGTTAAAGAGAAAAAAAAGAAAAAAAATGATGAGCGTTGTTCAACGCGTTAGTGGAGACTGAAATAACCTGTATAGTTTTGAAATTTAATAATTTAATAATATAACAAATGACAAAACGACAGCTAATTTCATTGCAGGATTTCTTGGAGTAATAAAGAATTAGGAAAATGATCCTTTTTGGATTAACACGAGATATAGAAAAACCGCGTGGCTCAAACCCAAATTACTAAAAGATTATGTTAAAAAATATAATTTTAATGTTATCCTTTTTAATTATGGGATCATATTTTGATTATTGCAAAATGCTTTAATTAAGACCCAAAATATTCATCATAAAAATGATAAGGAAATTCATGAATGACTTTATAGATTTGGATTTTACCCAAAAACCAAGGTCATTTTTTTTTAAAGAAAAGAATTGCAACAAATAAAGAGGAATATCTTCATTTAGAAATGATAGGATGTGGCCCAGAAGAAATAAAAGTGAAGCCCAATATCAAGCTCAATATCAAGCCCAAGAGAAATTAGGGTTAGAGTTATGTAAATCCTCTATAAATAGAGGAAAGAAACCTTGTAAAAAGGGGGACAGAAGGTATTCGAATAAAATTCATATTCTTGCTCCGTGGATGTAGATCTCACAAAAGATCGAACCACGTAATTTTCTGGTGTTCTTTTACATTCTCTCTACGCTATTTAATTTCCCCAAGAAAATCAGATTCAACACTGGCGCCGTCTGTGGGAATCGATCAATTTGTGTTACAGATCGAAAATTTTCTTTGGGGGATTTAGGCGCAGGGAATGATTCACGCCGAAAAAAAAAAAAGAGGAATGTTCAACCGCCATCCTGCGCGAAGCTCCATCCCCCCCACACGGAGAAGGCGACGCCGCCACAAGCTCCACCACCGAGCAGCCCGCCATTATGGCAGCAAAGCTGCCCAGAAGAGTCACCGCCGCCGCTCCATGGAATCATGGCCGCACTGCAGCCACCAGCAGCAGAGCGCGCAGCGGATCCTCCGCAAGTTCACACGGCGGTGCAGGATGCTGTCGTCGAGGCTGTGGCAGGTGGCGAACGAGCTGGCGCCGCGTCCGGCGTCGAAGAGCACCTCCAAGCTGCACCAGCAGCAGAGCGCGCAGCGGATCCTCCGCGAGTTCGCACGGCGGTGCAGGACGCCGTCGTCGAGGCTGTGGCAGGTGGCAAACGAGCTGGCGCTGCGTCCGGTGTTGAAGAGCACCTCCGAGCTGCACCAGCAGCACCTCTATGCCGAGCTTCCGCAGCACCCACCCCGCCGAGCTCTTCCGTCGGGCTCCTTGCCGAGCTGATGCAGCACCTCCGAGCTGCACCAGCAGCACCTCTATGCCGAGCTTCCGACGCCGCACCTGCACCAGCAGCTGGCCGAGCTGCACTAAGCTCGCGACGAAGGGCAGCCGAGCTGCACCGATGTTGAGCTCGCGCTTTGGCCGACTCCGTCGAAGAGATGCCGAGCTGCACTTGACGAGCTGCAGCCACCTCTAAGCCGAGCTAAGAGCCGACATCGCCGCAACACCTCCAAGCTGCACCCGACGAGCAGCAGCACTTCCCCAAGCTGCCGCACCTACACCGCGGAGCTGCCTCACTACGCCTCCGCACCAGCATGGTGACGAGCTGCACCAGCAGCAGCTACCGAAAGAGGCCACCTCGGCATCCACATCGAAGCATGAGCAGGTCGGCTGCACCACCTCCGAGCTATGCTGACGCCGAGCTGTGCCTCCGCCACGAAGGCGACGACGTCATGAACGCCGAGCTGTCGTGATGAAGGGCAGCCGAGCTGCACAGGGCAGCCGAGCTGCACTGATGCCGAGCTCGCGCCGAAGCGCGACTCCGTCGAAGAGATGACAAGCTGAACTCGACGAGCTGCGACACCTCTGCCGAACTCCTCCGCCGAGCTCCCCGTCGAGCTCTCCTGACAAGCTGCAAGCCGATGTCGCCGCAGCACTGTCGTGCGCCTCCACCGAGCCCCGAGACGACGCCGCAGCTGTAGCACCTCCGAGCTCCCCATCGAGCAGAGCAGCCGAGCTATGAGCCGACGTCGCCGAAGCACCGTCGAGCTCGCCCGTCGCATAAGTATCGAGCTGCAGCCACCTCGCCCCGGCCGTAGTGCAGCACCGCCAAGCTGCACCTACGTGGGCCGACGTCGCCACACAGCAGCCAAGCACCGACGAGCTGCACAGCCGAGCTCCTCTGTCGGGCCCCTCACCGAGCTGACGCAGCCAAGCACCGCCGAGCTGCACCACCTCCGAACCGAGCTATCGCGACGAAGGGCAGCCGAGCTGCACCGATGTCGAGCTCGTGCTTCGACCGACTCCGTCGTATAAGTGCCGAGCTGCACTCGACGAGCCGCAGCCAAGTGCTCTCAAAAGCTAATCCTCGTCTCACGACGAGCTGCAAGCCGACGTCGCCGAAGCACCGCCGAACTCCCCATCGAGCTGCAAGCCGACGCCGCCGAAGCATTGCCAATCTGCGCTTTGCAACCTTTCGAAATTCCGGAAATTAAATTTCCGATGAATTCAACCAGGGGCTCTGCCCTTGGACCCCGCCAGGGCTGCCGCCCCTTGGACCCCGCTATCGGGGGCGCTGCCCCCGAACCCCCGCCATGCCGACGTCGTCGCTGAGGCACCACCGAGCACCGAGCCAACATTGCCACGAAGCTTCTACATCGAAGCATGACGCCGACCTCTCAACGCCGACTCATCAAGAAAAGCCCCGAGAATGTCTTCTCGCGAAAGGTCAATTCTTAATTCTAATTTCTTTTATTAGTTTTATATATATATATATATATATATATATATGTATATATATACTAAAGTCAATCCTCGTCTCACGACGAGGAAGAGCTACCTAAAATTTAAACGCGCGTAGGGAGACCACTCCTATCGATAAATTCGACAAACAAGGAACACGAAAGCCGAAACTTCTTCTTTAGATGAAGTGGCTATGAAAGCCGAAACTTCTTCTTTAGATGAAGTGGCTATGAAAGCCGAAACTTCATCTCTAGATGAAGTGGCTAATCGAAAGCTGGAACTTCGTCTCTAGACGAAGTGGCTAATCGAAAGCCGAAACTTCATCTCTAGATGAAATGGCTAATCGAAAGCCGAAACTTCATCTTTAGACGAAGTGGCTACGAAAGCCGAAACTTCATCTTTAGACGAAGTGGCTACTCGAAAGCCGAAACCTCATCTTTAGATGAGGTGGCCAATCGAAAGCCGAAACTTCATCTTTAGACGAAGTGGCTAATCGAAAGCCGGAACTTCGTCTCTAGACGAATTGGCTAATCGAAAGCCGAAACTTCATCTCTAGATGAAGTGGCTAATCGAAAGCCGAAACTTCGTCTTTAGATGAAGTGGCTAATCGAAAGCCGAAACTTCATCTCTAGATGAAATGGCTAATCGAAAGCCGAAACTTCATCTCTAGATGAAGTGGCTAATCGAAAGTCGAAACCTCGTCTTTAGATGAGGTGGCTATTTTAAAGCCAAAACTTCATCTTTAGACGAAGTGGCTATTTGAAAATCGAAACTTCGTCTTTAGATGAAGTGGCTAATCGAAAGCCGGAACTTCGTCTCTAGATGAAATGGCTAATCGAAAGCCGAAACTTCATCTCTAGATGAAGTGGCTAATCGAAAGCCGAAACCTCGTCTTTAGATGAGGTGGCTATTTTAAAGCCAAAACTTCATCTTTAGACGAAGTGGCTATTTGAAAATCGAAACTTCGTCTTTAGATGAAGTGGCTAATCGAAAGCCGGAACTTCGTCTCTAGATGAAATGGCTAATCGAAAGCCGAAACTTCATCTCTAGATGAAGTGGCTAATCGAAAGCCGAAACCTCGTCTTTAGATGAGGTGGCTATTTTAAAGCCAAAACTTCATCTTTAGACGAAGTGGCTATTTGAAAATCGAAACTTCATCTTCGAACGAAGTGTTAACTTAAAGCCAAAACTTCGTCTTCGAACGAAGTGGTTAACTTAAAGCCAAAACTTCGTCATCAAACGAAGTGGCTATTTCAAAACCGAAACTTCGTCTTCGAACGAAGTGGTTAACTTTAAGCCAAAACTTCGCCTTACAACGGAGTAGAGCTATTTAAAAGCCTAAACTCGTCTAAGACGAGTACGAGCTAGCATTTCGACTTCATCGAAATTCCAATTTCGATGGGGCAAGGCAATTCAAGTTCGACCTCAAATCACACCCTCACTTCTATGTCTTTTTGGGGAGGGATGTGATAGGATGTGGCCCAGAAGAAATAGAAGTGAAGCCCAATATCAAGCTCAATATCAAGCCCAAGAGAAATTAGGGTTAGGGTTATGTAAATCCTCTATAAATAGAGGAAAGAAACCTTGTAAAAAGGGGACAGAAGGTATTCGAATAAAATTCATACTCTTGCTCCGTGGATGTAGATCTCACAAAAGATCGAACCACGTAATTTTCTGGTGTTCTTTTACATTCTCTCTACGCTATTTAATTTCCCCAAGAAAATCAAGATCCAACAAGAAGGTAATTCAGTTAATCCAGACTATAAACAAAATTCATGGACAAATGTTACTTGTTAAAAAATCTAATGAAGTTTGTCTTGGATTGCAGAATATTTGAATATTCTAGTCAAATCAAAGGGGACCGCACTAGTCAACTGTAAATTTCTGTTCGAAATTATGACAATAAAATAAAGGAAGATAATATAAAAATAAATAAATTCTTTGATCCAATTGTTTAATTATTAAAAATCCTTCTAATTTTTTTAAGGAGTAAACATAGTAATTTAATTAGAAGACTTATATGCAATTATGAAATTTGTTTTTGACAAATGGTAGACATACTACCTCCATCCCATTTATTAGGCCACTTTCACTTTATTGACTTTTCCGGCACGTATTTCCACCGAAACTTAGTACGAGTTTTAAAATATAATTTTGAAGTATTGTTTCTTTTACGGGATACTATAAGTGTTATAGTATCAAAATTATATTTTAAAACTCGTACTAAGTTTCGGTGGAAATACGTGCCGGAAAAGTCAATAAAGTGAAAGTGGCCTAATAAATGGGATGGAGGTAGTATTATTTTATTAAGCTGTATTCTTATTAATTGCGAGATCTCGATGCAAATGCAGAGGTATAATAGTAAAAAAACTTTTAAAAAGTGAAAGATAAGCAAAAGAAAAGAGTAATACTGTAAGAAAGTGGATTTAGCACTCCGAGACCACTAGCTGCAAGCAATGAAGTTATGGGACAGTATTCCTCCCTCTTTCCCCCTTCAATTGTCCAGTTTGACTTATTGACTTTTTGGCATGCATTTCCACCGAGCCGGGAAATGAGTTATAAAATATAATTTTGAAGTATTATTTCTTTTACGGGATACTATGACATTCATAGTATCCCGTAAAGAAACAATACTTCAAATTATATTTTATAACTCATTTTCTAGCTCGGTGGAAATGCGTGCCAAAAAGTCAATAAGTCAAACTGGACAATTGAAGGGGAACGGAGGGAGTATTTTATTGTTTCCTCCCTCGTATAAAATTAATAAAAATAACAATTTCCTGAATATTTTTTTCATTAATACAATATTGTTGAATTTTTAATAGTATTTTAATTTTAATCTCAATTACTTCCCTCCGTCCCCTAATAAGTGTCCCGACTAGCAATTTTTTTTGTTCTCGAATAAGTGTCCTATTTTAAAATTCCATGCAAAAATTAAGTCAAACTACCAAATTTACCCTTATAATCATTACATATTCTTTAATTTTTTATTTTTCTATGCAATGATTAGAGTTAAGAATGGTAAAATTACATACTTTTTGAGTTTTTACAATTTGATGGCTCGGGACACTTATTCAGGACGGATGGAGTATTTAATACGAAATGATAAATAGATGGAAGAAGCGTAATCAAGAGGGTTAAAAAAGCCAACATTGGCGGCGCACATAGAGTGCAAATCTTCATATATTAGCACATACTAAAAGGTAACAACTTTGAGATTAAGAACGAAATATATATTAAAAAAAGTCTTCCCATAATAATTATTGTTGAAAAAATTATGTACACATAAAATTTAGCTACTAAAATTACATTTTCTACATATTTTGATAATTTACGTGTTATAGTACATGAAAGGAACGTTGCTGATTAATGGACGTAAGATGGAGTTCTTCAATAAATTCTACTGTAATAATTTTCAGTATGATACACAGTAGTATTAATATACTTTCTTTTTTTCAAGCTAGTTGAATCGTTTTATTATTTTATACCTTACATATATTTAACAAATGTCTCGACTAATTTAGACGGAGTGAATATATATATTCATATACATATATACTCAAAAGGACTAAGCATGCTATATACCGCATAGGTGGGCATCTAGGCTAATAAAATAAATGCAAGTGGAAAATGTCAAATTTCACAACTTAAATTCTAGAGCTCTAAATGAGGGCCATGAGTCATGACTAATAGCATGCCTTCAAGTTGTAGATAGTATGTAACAATTGCTTCTTCTACAAAAACTGCGATGCGCTTTTGTGATATGAATTACTTTTATATAATTTAATTAGAGGATTATGGTTAATTGTATTAAATAATTGATTATACTTAATAAGTGTAATAATTAATTAACTAATAATGTACTCCTTCCTATTTTATATAAGTGTCATTCTACTTATTTGCACACATTAATAAATCATTCTTTTCCAAATTGTTTACCTTAATTAATGCTTAATTGTACGTACAAACAATGAGTTTATAAAAATTCGTAACATTGAGCTCGTATGGCATTTTTTGTTGAGAGAGAGAGTATACTTTAATTAATTTGTTTATTATTTATTCATAATAAATGTAAAAACAAGTAAAGTCTATTGAGAGAGAGAGAGAGAGAGAGAGGAGAGAGAGTGAAAGAGCAGTGACCAATCCAACAGTTGAAAATTTTGGGAACCAATCCGCCTCCACAATTGGACCGTTGTAAAGTGCAAGAAACCTAAAATGTCAGAAAATCTTACAATTATTATTTATAAAAAATGCAATACTTTTATTTACTTTATTCCACCTTATAATTCCAAATTTTTAGCTGCATTTGGGACCAATGGAGTGACTGAGGCACTCACATGTAAAATGGTGACATGTCTAGGATTATTACTTACATCAATTATAATTCGAAGATTACAACAACCCACGAGCCATTTTATCAGGTCTTTCAATGGCTAATGTCCAAATTTTTGTTCACTCTAATAGTGACTAAAGGGTCGTTTGGTTGGGGGTAATCAGGAAAGGGAAAGGGAAAGGGAATCAGAAGCCTTGATTCCCTTAGTAAATGTTTGGTTAGCATTTTCAATCATTCCTCATTACCCATTATGGGGTAATGGATTCCCCCCTTTCCCCCATTTTCATTCCCCTCTTTCAACTAGGATTCCCTTTCCCTTCTTTTTCTCTAATTAAAATAATTAAAATAAATTATGTAATAATATCATATCATAATATATTAATTATAACTAGATAAATATATATATTTAATCACAATAAAATATATATTATAAAAATATTATTTAAATAATATAATATTATTTAAATTGATTTTGATATTTAACCCATTTATTTCATATTTTAAATAAGTTAATATTAATTAATTAAAAATAATTATTATTTAATTTGTGAAATAAATTTATTAAAAATAAAATAATAGTATAAAATATATTATATATAATAATAATAGTATTAAATATAATATTTATTACATTAATGATAATTTTATTTAAATAATAATAATATAATAATATAAAATATATTATATAGACTAATATTATAGTATTAAATACGTATATATTATTTTGAATATAATATATATATATATATATTTAAAATAACTAATATATTTAAATAATATATATATATAATATTTTATTATATATATAAATATATTAATATAGACTAATATAATATATAATTAATTATAATATTTATTACATTAATGATAATTTTATTTAAATATAATAATAATAATAATATAATATAAAATATTAATATAGACTAATATTAGAGTATTATATATATTATATTTAATAAAATATAATAATAAAATAAATGTTATATTATTTTAGAATAATATATATATATATATCTATATGTATTTTATTTTGAAAAAGACACTATATTTATTTATGAATAATACTCCATTCCGATTCCCTTTCTTGTTCTTAACCAAACGAATTGACAAATCAGTAATGATTCCCAATCCTTTCCGTTCCTTCCCTTTCGTGATTCCTTTCCCTTTCCCTGCCCCAACCAAACGGCCCCTAAGTGATGAGCTTCGTATTTTAGTTGGGTAGAGATTACTCCCTTTGTATCAATATTTGAGACATTTGATTAAATTTGGTTGGGACGAAGGGAGTACTGATCAAATAAAAAAAAATACTATTAAATGATTGAGAGTGACTGAAGATTATGAATTCGAAGGCTATGATGGTCCGATACCTTCAAAGAACTATACACAATGTACAAACAATTGATTTAGAATTGGATGTCTTGCTATTTAAGTTAAAGTTCAATTCAAGTGTTTGAATGTGGAAATTAAAATAATGCAATAGTGATAATGTCAATAATGTGAAATTCAGTGCCATATTCTTTTCCTTATGCTGCACTCTTCCATTCTCCCCTCTCCTCTTTCTTTTCTTTCTTTCTTTTTTTTTTTTTTTTTTTTGGGATGCAGTAATTATAGCTAACACATTATAACATATGTGAGTCTTGATATTTATTGATTTAAATTGATTGATTTGATCTGTTATCATAATGCAACCTTATGAATAAACATTATCCACAATTCAGATTTGAACGTTGAATTTGAGATATGGAAGTAAAAATGAAAGCCCATTATATTTATGGGCCTACATATATTGGGCCCAAGTACAATTTCTTCTTCTTTCTTTCTTTCTTTTTTTTTTTAGTTTTTTTTTAGTTTTTAAGAAATTATAAATATGGACTATCGGCCTTTTTAGGATATTTCTATGTAGGCAGAACATTGGGCTTAATTTTGGGTTTTGATTTTATGAGCCTAATTCAGCTCAATTGAAATTCCAACTTTAATCACAAAGTATTAAATATAAAAAAAAACAAAATTTCTTAGTGAAAATATATACTTGCCTTAGCTGGAGTACTTAACTTTGGATATTTATTGAATAGAGAATGGCGTTTAATATCTTCTATAATTATAGAAAATGATCTTTAATGCTTTGGTAATTAATTAAACATGATCTTAATTTAATATGTGCACACGCATTGAGTAATTTTGAGTAATTATACTTCTATTTATGACTCAAAACGTAAAATTAAACTGAATTTTTGCATTGAGGTTATTCTACTCCTTCCGTGCTTCATTTAGTGAACCAAAATTATGGACACATGTTTTTTTGCATTTTGATGATATCGTAATAAATTAATGTATTAAAGTGTTAATAATTGTGAGTTCATTAAATTTTTTAATAGTATTAAAGTATAAAAAGTAGAGTGATAAAGTGTTAAAGTGATTGCGGGGTCTACGACCCAAAATCAGAAAAGGTTCAGTAAATGGAGGACATCCCAATATAGTAAGAGTGTTAGTAAATGGAGAACATATGGAGTACTATTTTTTTTCCCCTCAAGTTGTGACTATAGTCCATAAATTCTTATAAAGTCGAACCCTTTTCTTTAAGGGTGTGCTATCTATGATGTAAAATTATCATGTGAAAAGAGAACAATCACCCTTTAAATTTTCAATATTTTTTCACATTTTTCCACTTTCTACTCATTTTTTCCCTTCCTTTTCACTCTAATGGAAGAAATATATTTTAACTCCATGTTGGTGGGATAATATTTTCCATTGAAAAAAAATAATTCATCATAGATAAGAAGGTGGGAAAATGTGGAAAATTTAAAAAGTGATTATTCTATTTTCTCTTCTTTTCCCATAATAATTTTTCATCATAGAGAACACACCATAAAACTAAAATCAAAGCATCTAAAGATGATAAATTCAAACATTTTGCACTAGAATTATGCTACAAGTTGATTTTTTCCTCGCAATGGTAAATTTCACAAGAAAAACGACGGCGTTCGTTTATTTCCAAAACTAGCACAAGTTGCCATGTTTTTGTGTGAGAGAGAGAGAGAGAGAGGGAGAGAGAGAGAATTGAAAGTGGACAGAAGCCACCCAAACAATTTCCTGGAATTGCTAGGTGGGCCCGGCCCCCTTAAAAAATTTCATTTACCTCCTCTCTCCTTCTATAAATATCCCCCTTCATCCCTATAGCGATCTCTCTCGCTCCTCTTGTTTCTCCACCTCAGAGTTGTTTTTAGAGAGAGAATCATCCTGAAATTCAATTCGATCAAAACCCACAAAAATTAACATCCCAAAAAACGATCTTGCAATCCGAATTGGATAATTGGAATAATTCGATTTTCGCCCTAAGAATATATAAAGGAAAAAAAAAATGTCGGACACCTACTGCCCCGACTGCAAGCGGAACACGGAGGTGGTGTGCGATCACGCGGCGGGCGACACCGTGTGCTCGGAGTGCGGGCTCGTGCTGGAAGCCCGCTCCATCGACGAGACCTCCGAGTGGAGGACCTTCGCCGACGATTCGGGCGACCACGACCCGAACCGTGTGGGTGGGCCCGTTAACCCGCTTTTGGGAGATGGGGCTCTCACTACGGTCATCTCCAGGGCTGTGAACGGGGCGAACCCGGATTCGTCTCTGACCCGGTTGCAGAATCGGGGCGGCGACCCGGATCGGGCTATTATGCTGGCTTTTAAGTCTATTGCGAATATGGCTGATAGGTCGGTTCTTTTTGTTTTTCGTTTCGTAATTGAATAGTTTTGGTTGTGTTTGATGATGGAATTGGGATTTTGTGTCGATGGATTTATAATTGGGATTTTAAAAATTATGATTTGGGATGGGGGACATGATACTTGAATGATGGGAGTGAGTAAAAATGCCATGAAATAGGAAGATGAGATTGGAAATATAATCGGCGATGCAGTTTTTGGATTGTTTTTGAATGTTTTAGTTCATTATAGAGGCATAGAGTGTTGATGAGTTGTGATAAAGTCACCTTGTATGTTCAGTCTTGATCATTGCTTGTGTAAGTGTTGTGCATGCACTCATTTCATACTGCTCATTTTTTTTGTTAGGTAATTTGTTATCTGCAATTTACTAGTAAGGGTTACATATATGTAAGTTTTATGGTGAGCTGTTTATCATAGCTGTGAATGAAGAATAGTTCTGGTTTTTGCTTCATTATTGTCATGCTTGAATGAGTGAATGATGTCTCTAGAGATGGAATCATGTTTGTGGCAATCTATGATAAGGCAATTTTTGGTATATATTCTGTAGAAATCGCGAGAATAGAACTGACTTCTGTTGTTTCTTGCCTCTTCCAGGTTGAGCCTTGTAACTACCATTAAGGTATGCTCCTCTACTGATTGATTGATTTTCCCATGTTTTGATTGTGTCAATTTACACCGTCTGCAGTCTTTTTTTACGTTATCTGTCTGAAATTGCTGCTCATATTTCTCGTTTGCTCTTTTGTTTCTCTCACTCTGTAATGAACTATATGGCGTTTCGATTGTTGGCTTTCTTCTAGGCTTAAATTATGGTTTTGGGATGCTAAATGTGTATACTTGTAGGCATCTTAAACATGAAATGGCTTTGATGAAAAGAATATCCAAAATAAATTAAGAGACTAGCTTTTAGTAAAAGCAATCTGCATTGCCAATTTTTTCCTTATCTTAGTCGACATTCATGCCTCTGCCTCTGCCTCGCCTCTATTACTGTAATTTGAAAGAAATACTTCAAAGATGAGTTTCCAACTTTTATTTCTGGCTGCTTTTATTGATTCAAAGGATCGAGCCAGCGAAATATACAAGAGGCTAGAAGATCAGAAGTGTACGAGGGGAAGAAACTTGGAGGCCCTTGTGGCTGCCTGCATTTATATTGCTTGTCGCCAAGAAAGCAAGCCTCGAACTGTGAAAGGTGTGGTGCCACTTTAAATATTTTGCACATAGGAATTTGTTGTGTGAAAAAAATGCTCTCTTATGAAGTCCTCTAAACTGTGGGTCTCGACCAGAAATATGCTCCATTGTAGTTGGAGCTACTAAAAAGGAGATTGGTCGAGCAAAAGAGTTTATTGTGAAACAGTTGAAGGTTGAGATGGGCGAATCAATGGAGATGGGTACAATTCATGCTGGAGACTATCTGGTGAGTTCTCTCTCTGTAAATTTTTTGAAAAGCTACATGCTTTCTTATTTTTTTCTTGATTTTTGTAACGTCTCATGTTTCTACTTTTGTTGTGTTCCATAGAGACGTTTCTGCTCTAATCTTGGTATGAGCAATGAAGAAGTCAAAGCCGTCCAAGAAACTGTCCAAAAGGCAGGGGACTTCGACATTAGGTACGTATCTCCTGATATTTCAATCCCGAATCAATTTGTTGCATTGCGTTTTCTCTTTACCATTTCGACAAAATTGGTTTCAAACTAAATCTTTTAGTTGTGGAAGTTGTGCCAACTGTAGCTTCATGGGCTGATTGGTCTAAATCTAGATGTATAAACTAGAGGTCGATTTTGCTTTCCAATGAGTGATGTTAGATCTAGACGAGGGATGTGAAGAGAGAAGTTCTTGCAACAGAGAGATTTTTGAGAAGTCCATTATGCAACGTTCTTGATAATGAACTGAATTTTAAAGTCATGATTGATTCAAGAACATGATTTTTTAATGATAAATCTTTATTTTTCTTCTATTATAGGAGGAGTCCTATATCTATTGCTGCAGCGATCATTTTCATGGTAACACAGCTTTCAGAATCAAAGAAGCCCCTCCGAGGTTCGTATTCTAACCTTCGTATCTTTATGTTTATGTTTAAACAACTCCGATCCTCCTTACTCCTAAGAAACTTTTCGATTTGAGGCTAATCTAAGGGTAGCTAAAGGCTGTTTATACATGATGACGATGAACGAATCATACTATTGAAATTAAAATAAGAGATTGTATAATTGCAGATATTTCGATTGCGACTACGGTAGCAGAAGGTACGATCAAGAATGCGTACCGAGATCTGTACCCACACGCTGCAAAGATGATACCGGAATGGTACGCTAAGGAACGAGACTTGAAGAACCTCAGCTCGCCCAAGGCTTAAATCGTGTTTTGAGTGTTTAGCGTTTTTTACTTGTTACCCTAATCTACTATGTTACAATCACACATTCCCAAATGCGAAAATTCTGTCGTCGTTTTACATTTAGATAATGAATGGTTTATTCAATGAGAGCTTCTATTTGTTGAACTTTAATTATATGATATCTAAATTAATGGATGTAGTATTGGAGCATAGAAATAATTAATCATTTAATTATATGACTACTAAAATAATCATGAATTTATGTGTTAGTTCAAGTAAAATTGTTCATGAGCATAAAATTAAAAACTATTAAATTTATTCATTTTCTGTTTTAAAAAATAATCTATTAAAAACTAGTAAAATTTCCCGGACTATATGGAGATTACAGTACTTTTGGCATCATATTTGATTATGACAAAATTCGTACCTATATTTATTATTTCACTAAACATTTAACAGTTTGTCACCACACATAACACATAAAGCCTTTCTCAAATAATCATCAAAACCTTGATTCAAAAAACCAAAAAAATAAAAATAAATAATAATTTTAAAAAAAATCATCAAAACCTACCATAAATTAAACTAGAAAACCCAAGATGCATGCCTTTTGATGTAGTTCAACGAGCCCAAACCAGTGTACGAACTGTCTTTCATGCTTGTTCCTATTAATTTATTTCTTCAATTTGATGGGGTTTTCTTCGTGAGATAAAAATGATCATTTTCTTGTGGAGGAAATTTCTAAAAAAATAGATTTTATTGTTCATAACATCATATTATTATTATTATTAGTATTATTATTATTATTATTATTATTTGCCTTCAGTGTCTCTCTTATTAGTATTTGCTTGGGATCCTTTTGTCCCCACTTAAGTGTACCAATCGTGTACCAAATTCGATTTATCTTGATTCTTATTCGTTTTTCTTTCTTCAATTTTTTGACATTATGATTCAATCATACTTTACACTAATTGACTAGGGTACACCTATCCAATTTTAGGATTTATTATTATTTTTTAATATTTAATTTTAATTTTATTAGTTATAAAATGATGAAAAAATGTTAAAAAACTAATTAAATAACCCCAATTGAGTTAATGAACCATTGATAATTAGTATAATATTAGACTAAATCATATTATAACGAAATTGAAGAAAAAATTAAATAAAAATCACGAAAAATCAATTTTGATACACAATTATTATATATTAGTTGGTATAGAGGATATATTTGATACCAAAGTAAAGGGCGCATTTATTTTCTTGATAGTGTTGTGAAATTGGAACAAATAAGCATAAAATTCTTTATATTTTATTACTCAAAAATTGGAAAGTGGAATAAAAGTTTGAGAAACTGAGATAGGCGGAAACAATATTCATTCGTGGTATAGTAGGTTAATTCTTAGAATATCGTCAGACGTAAGAGTCCTCTCCTCACCAAATGCTAGACCGGGATACATCACGGCCGACCGGTCCCCACTGTGCTTGAGTCCCAACGCGTGTCCTATCTCGTGCAGAGCCGCCGTCATGAAATCGTAGTAGTCCTCGGCGTCGTAGGGCGGCCGGTTGAACGACCACGGCTGGTCGGCATTGAAGTGCACGCGCCGCCCGTTCTCGGGAGCGAAGGCGTGCCCTAGGATCCGCCCGCGCCCGTCGAACGGGCCGGCGTTGTTATGGTCCCCGCTGAAGAACCCAACGATGATGTAGTGAAGGATGTATGGAGGGGTCTCGTAGAACCTCAGATTCGACACCCCGAACCAACGGTCGAACGCGCCCCGGATCATGGCATTGGCCTCATCCGGGACGTTGCTCTGGAGCGTGTAGCCGAGGTTCGTCAAGGGAAACTGGGCCGCCCCTCGAGGAAGCCGCGGAGGACCCTATCTGAGAGGAGGCGGTCCATGGTGTTGACGCCCCCCACTATGTCGGGGACGCCGCATCGCGGCCCCATCATGTGTTGTTTAGTGGGTCGTCGAGGATTCCGGTCACGGTCAGGGCATAGTTGCCCTGGTATGTCCGGATCGCCAGGCCCAACACCTGGTCGTCAGAAGCACCTTCGACTTCGACCAGACGGGCCTTGGCGAATCCGATGTATCCGTAGTCTCTTAGAAACGTCTCGTAATCAGAGGTGGCGATGGCAAGTGTGTATAACGTAGATATGATGAGGATGAGGAAAATGTATTGAGATTGGAAATTGGAATTGATGGAAGCCATCTTTGGTTTTGGAAATTTGGAGTGAATTGTGTGTTGATTAAGGTGTAGAGGCTTGCATATTTTTAGTAGATTTTTTTGGGGCGAAACACACTTAGTGTATTCCACCTAAAACTTGATTTTTTAGGTAATGAACTAGTAGTAACTTGTTGGTATGAAAATATTATGTGTGTGATAATTAAATAACAATGCATATAAGCATGCATGCAATCCGAATTACGAGTAAATAATATGAAAACATAATATGGTGTAAAATCAATTTATATCTAGCTATGATAACGAGGATATATATCTACAACCTATATACATATGAGAAAATCATAAATAAAATCGCGTTTGCATAACATCTTCTATCATCTAACAAATCATAATATATCTTGAAAGTGGGTATTTTTTAATTATTTTTTTAATAATAATTTAAAGAAAGGGCTATTGGAGTAAAAGCGGGCCTATGTTTAGAATCATGCACCTTATACTTAAATCTTAAATTTAAAAAACCAACTTCAACATATATAGTTCATTTACTGCAACCCAAAACCTAATAAGGCCTCAAAATGAAAAAAATAATAATAAAAAAATAAATTAAAAAATAACGTTTTTCTTTTGGAGTGTATAATCATATCTATATAACTATATGGCCTTTTATGGTAATACACTACTAGAAGCAAATTTAATATGGACCAATTAATTTATTCACACGCACAAATATGGCACAAATATACACATTAGGACTTGTTGCATGGCTTGATTTTCCTTACTATCTAGAGTTGCGTACGTCAATATCTAATCGTCTTAATTGATTTCTTGTTTTCTTCATAACTAGTTTTGTACCCCATTTGCCATGCACGGAATAAAAATTTATTACAAGTAAATTTAATTATGTAGGATATATCATCATCACTTTATCACAATTACGAAAGCTTTATCAGAATAAAAATGAGGAAATAAACAATAAAGCCCAACTCCATTTAACACAATACCATCGTAAATTTTGAAAAGAATTCAATTGTTTGGACACGACATTTGAGTAGAAATTCAAATCTTCTACTTGTATTGTCCACATATATATATGACAAAAAGAAAATAATTCATTCGTTATGTCTTGTTTTCATTATAAATGTCATGTTTTCGAAAATGACAAAAAGTAACTCTTTAAAAAGAGTGGATACAATTTACGCATATTTCTTTAGTTCACATGACCAAAACAAAAAAAAAATCGACATAAATAATGGGACCAAGGAGGCATATCACTATAATTTACTTTGATCACGAAAGGAGTTTGTTTTTATAGGATGCAAATCATTGAACACATGTTATAATGAATTGGCACTACAGTTTCGTGGAGAATAAAAACATCGATCGCTTGCAACCACTTTGTGGACATGTAAAATAGACATGAATGGTAATTTTGTCGGCAGTGTATGTGTAATAGAATTTAATATTTATTTGTTATTAATTATGTGGGTTTTTACTTACAAGTCATAAAGTTATGAGTATATATAATTATTATTTAACATATTTATCATTAAACGATTCAACAATAGTTGAAACGGGTGAACTGTGAACCATGACCCGAGAGTCTCACTGGGTCCTCTAAAGGCTGCTTATACATGATGACGAGGAAACAAATCATACTATTGAAATTAAAATACGAGATTGTATAATTGCAGATATTTCGATTGCGACTACAGTAGCAGAAGGTACGATCAAGAATGCGTACAGAGATTTGTACCCACATGCTGCAAAGATGATACCGAATGGTACGTAAGGAACGAGACTTGAAGAACCTCAGCTCTCCCAAGGGTTAAATCGTGTGTTGAGTGTTTAGCGTTTTTTACTTGATACCCTAATCTACTATGTTACAATCACACATTCCCAAATGCGAAAATTCTGTCGTCGTTTTACATTTAGATAATGAATGGTTTATTCAATGAGAGCTTCTATTTGTTGAACTTTAATTATATGATATCTAAATTAATGGATGTAGTAAGGGAGCATGGGAATAATTAATCATTTAATTTTATCACTACTAAAGATTCCCTCTTTTCTTAATGGACGTATTAGAATGTTCTTGATTTAGTTGGGGACAAATTAAAACCTCAAAATTCAAAAAAAATAAAATGAAATAATTAAAGCATGCATATTTCACACTTAAGGGTACAATTAAGCGTAAGTACTATTTTAATCGAAAATTAGATTATCATTTTCTTTAATCCGCCATCAGCTTTGTGTCACACGAGTCTTTATTTTTAACTTAGAAATATATAGTAGTAATAATTAATTATAAAATTCCCAAAAAGTTTCTTAGCCTTATTTTCTAACTTCCCACAAAAGAATTCCTGTAAATTAACGAAAGCAAAAAGTGAAAATTACAGTGAAAACCAAGAATAAGAATTAATGCACCTACAACATTATTTCTTGTTTAAAAATTAAAAATGTAATAATTGAGTATAAGATGGATTTATCCGAAATCAATGCAATTATCAACCAAAATTAAGAAAAACGTCTATTTCTTCTTTAAAAATAAAAAATGTAATAATTGAGTATAGGATGGATTTATCCGAAATCTCAACCAAAAGAAAAACGTCTTCAAACTTATGTGCTACCTACCTAAATCATCAAATTCACATTCTAATTATGTCTAGAGAATAAGAGAAAATGAACGTATTACTTTCCATTCTTATATAAATAAATTAAATATATGCGGACAAAAACCTCAAAATTCAGAAATAAAATAAATAAATAAAGCATGTATATTTCAGACTTAAGGGTACAATTTGTCCGTAAATATTATTTTAATTGAAAATTAGATTATCATTTTTCTTTTAATCGTCTCGTCGTCTAATTTTCCGGTGGCTTTGAATTGGTGGTTCCGCTGGTACGTTATGACGGCGAATTCTAGGATTTGGTCCTCGGAAGCGCCATAGTACATTTGAATTTGGTTTCGAGCGAATTCGAGATAACCGTCGTGATCGAGAGCGGGCTTCGGATCGAAATCGGTTGTAGTTTCTTTTCTCTCCATTATGAAGAAGATGAAGAAAGATGAAACTAATTATGAATCTATGAGTGCTTCTCTATTTATAAGGATAGGGCATTGTTTAATGTTAATCCACGAATATTTTCGATTTTTTTTTTTCCTTTTGTTGAATTTTTAGATTTACTTGGATTTTGATTGGGAGCAACCAAATACTCTCGCGCTATCGGCCTTTTTTAGATGATTATATTATTAAAAAAAAAACACACACATACAAAAAATTGTGGAACACCGTACTTAATGATTATTGAAACATGCAAATAGATAAGTACTATATCAAGGTTTGAGGTGGATTCGAATTGGGATTTGCTTAGTAGCGAGAATCTCTACTCTAAGTCTCTATCTATAGCTATAAATAAAGAAGCGCTCATCATAATTTATCATAATTCATAATCAATCATAATCATACCCATATAATACTATCAAAACACCAACTCCACATCTCTACTTTTGCAATTTTTAATCAATTAATGGATAAGACGAGAAACGCCACAACACGACCCGAAGCCCTACCTCGAACATTACGGTTATGTATTGTACACAAACGGGTCAAATGCGGGTCCCTTGTCGTCGTTGTCGACCTGGTTGCAAAACCGGGGCTATGATCCTGACCGGGCCGTAATATTAGCTTTCAAGGCTATTTCGAATATGGCTGAAAGGTCTTTCTTTTTTTTTGTTTAATTAAAGAATTTTGTTGGATGTCATTATTAGAGTTTTACAGTAATATAAGATTCATATGAGAGTTTTAGAAGAGAGAAAACCAGCAATTCATTATAGAGAGAAAGTTTACGTACAAGCAGTGACGAAGCCAGGAATATGGCTCAGGGGGGTCCAACTTATAACAACATAAAAAAAAAATCGTAGTATATAGTTAAAATTGTTTTAAAAAAAAAGAAAAAAAAAGGGTGATATGCATTAGTGATCTGATAATTATTTTTGATACCGGGACTTTTAATAATTATTTAAAAATTAAATAGAGAAAAAAAATCCTTTTAAATTATTATAAATGAAAGGAAAATATCCTTTTAAATAATGAATGAAAGGAAAAAAAATATGCTCTCTTTTGAATAAGTTAGTAGAAAAATATGTGATATGTGATTATTGAAAAATAATTAGATGAAAGAAAATAAATGTGATTAGGGAGTAGATGAAAGGAAGAATTTTTTTTGAAAGAAATGTAATTAATAAAAATTTAATGGAAAAAAATAGTGGTTTGTCCATAAGGAGTAGATGAAAAAAAAAACAAGAAATCTAGAGAAAAAAAAAATGAAAGAAATGTAATTATTAAAACATAGAGGGAGAAATATATGTGCATTAAAGAGTAAATAATAAAACGATAAATCTAAATAAATTTAGAGGAAAAAATGAAAGAAAGGAAAGAAATAAATGTGCATTGAAGAGTAACTAATAAAAATAAATAAAAAAAAAGGAAAAAATAAATAAAAAGGAAAAAAAAATGAAACAAATGAAGCCAAGGAGAATTGAACCCTGGACCTCACACAAAAGCAAGAGATTTTTAGCTAATCCCATTGCCCGCTGGTCTGCATATTTCTATCAATATTACTTCGGCTGTAAGTCTTTATATATTAATAGAAAAATTATACATAAAAACGTGAAATGACTAACATACCCCTGAATTTTTTATGAACCCCAGTGGGGTCCATGGACCCCCCTGCCCCCCTGGCTTCGTCCCTACGTACAAGAGAAATGAGCTATTTATAGCTAAACTACAAACCCTACTTAGCTGGCAAAAAGTAAATACCTAGAAAAGCATAAAAACGTTAATAACAAAACACGATTTTATCCAACTTCATGCAGCTTCATTCTTCATCATGGCCGGTCCTGTGCCTCATGAAGCCCTAGGCGAAAACTAAAAAGATAGGACCTTTAAAGTGAGAAAAAAAAAAATAATAGTAGTGCAAAAATGATAGAACATATAATAAAAATTAGTTGAAATAAGGAAAAAAAAATCTTATCTTGGAAAATAATGATTGAAGATATGATAAAACTAGGATGAAATGCAGAAAAATACACAAACTTAGGTTTCATTTTCATTTTAACACAATCTTTCAAAAATTCAAAAAAATACATCAACTTTTCTCTTTGTTTAATTTTGACACGAATCTGATATTTCCCCAAATTGACTCTTACGCCACGCACATATGGCTTTAAAAGTTTCACCTAACAATCCACGTGTGCAAAAAATATATCTGAAAACGACATTGTTTAATTAAATTGCGTTTCCATTTAAGTCAATTTATATGTTTGAGTTAATACACAATGTCATTTTTTGATACATTATTAAACGACATCATTTAATCTACACTCGTGGATTGTCAGGTGGAACTTCCAATGCCTCGTGTACACTATGTCAGGATCAAATTGGGCAAATATTAGATTCGTGTTAAGATTGAATAGAGATCAAAACTGGTGTCTTTTTATGAAATTTTTGAAAAACTATGTTAAAAATGAAATCAAGCCAAAGTTTGTGCATTTTGTTGGGTATAATAAAAAATTTAGTTAAAGTAAAAATAAAAGTAGTAGTAGTATTTCTTGGGAGGGAAGATCTTGAAAATTAAAGTTTTAGTTCATTGGAGATGCATAAAGCGTGGTTTGTCCTTTTTGCGTTTTCTACTTGGTAGCTACTTATTAACTTGTACTCTACTTTTGAGATGAGAGTTTCTAGCACTTGATCCAAATTTTTTTGGGTTATTGCACAAAATACACATACAATTCAATCACCTTTCTATAAAATTTAGTAATTTCTTTATAAAAGTAAATTAGTAACACACTATTTGATTTTTAAGATACGCACATACGCATATCCGAAGCAATAAACTTAAGATCAAGAAAGCGTAATTTCATTAATTCAACTTTGACACAAATATAAGTTTAAATAATATATACATAGAGTTTGGATCATATGTTAATAAATTATCGTGTGTTAAATATGAATGAATTTGGACTATTGATCTTAATCAAATCTATGGCTGTTATTGATTTAAGCATGATTTCAAGGTACAATAAGCATGATTTTATTTAAGCATGAATTAATACATTTAAAAGTACAATTATATAATAATCATAATTTTATGCACATTTAAGCATATTTTTGTATACCTTTAAGTATTTTTAACATTTTAACAAGCCAAAATTTATTAACACACGAACCATTCTATATATATATAAATATATAATATATATATATATATATATATATATAGAGAGAGAGAGAGAGAGAGAGAGAGAGAGAGAGAGAGAGAGGGCAGTGTCACACACCTTGCGACTGCAAGGTCCGCCGAAATCTCACTTATTTCCTTCTAGAATTAGGTTTTTTCCCCTTTCATATATATATGTAATCCTTTATGAACGAAAAGGACATTTTCCTTTAATTATTTTTTCTCTAGTTTTTAGCATTAAGAACCATAGCTTAAGTTTAGATTTTAGCCAAAATGATTTGTGATCCGGATTCAAGTTCAATTCAAGTTTGACGTTTTTCTTTAATTCTTTATTCGTTCTTCGTAATTCCAATTCGTAAGTTTAGTTTAATTTCTTAGATTCGTTTTATATGCTTTGCATGTTCTTTATTTTTATCTTATTTATTTGCTTCCTTAGATCTATTTATTTGTTTAAATTCCTTTAGATTTATTTTCACAAGCATGCTTAAATTTCCTTGCACTAGCTTAGTTTTAATTGCTTTCTTTCTTGCTTTCTCTTTCAATTCATGCCTAGGTAGATTTATTGCTTTCATTTAATTCTTGTCTTTAGGTCTAAGTTTAATTTGTCTAAATTCTCTTATTTGATTTCTGTTTTTAAGTCTAGGTAAGTTTAATTGCTTTCTTTATTTTCAAGCCTAGGATTTAATCAAACTCTAAAACCCCTAATTTTTACTTGCTTTCTTAGGGTAGATATCACATAATTAATTTTCCTGTTAAGCTTTCCTTGAGAATCGACTTTGGTTTTTGCTTGCTAAGTATTACGATAGACCTAGTTTATTGCTAGCACTTTTTGGGTGAAACATCAAGTGAATTTAATAGTGGTTGTTTCATGTGTTTTTGTGTGTGTTTTATCCGTAAAGTTGAGTGTGTTTTGATTTAGTTTTTGTTGCTTTTATGTGTTTTTATGCTCAAGTGTAGGAAAGGTGAGATCGGAAATTAAGAGGATGCAAGAGTCGAGAAAAGAGTCAAAAAGGGAACGAGAAGCTCAAGGAAGGGATGAGAGAATGAAGAAAATCCGCAGCTCAAGGCGAGCGGCCGCTCACACAGGTGGCGGCCGCTCAGTACGTTTTTGGTATTTTTCCGCAGGGAGCAGTGAGCGGGCCGCTCACTCTGGCCGACTTTAGTATGTTAATTCCTTATTAGATTAGGTTTTTTCCAAACCTATAAATATGTAAACTTCTTAGAACGAAAATACTTTGCTTACATTAGTTTTTAGCCTTTAATACTCCAACCTTACTTTCGATAATTACTTTCGCAAGTTCGTGGATCCGGATTCAAGTTTTAATTTAAGCCTTCGTTTTAATTCATCATAAAGTTCATTGTCTTTCTTTTGTCTTTTAATTTAAGTTTTTGCTTTCATCTTTAGATTTGTTTCATAGTTTTATTCTTAGATTAGTTTTATAAGTTCATTGCATGTTCTTAGTTTGATTTATTTTATTTATTTTTAAAATCTCAATTTGTCGCTTGAATTACCTAGATTTATTTTCAATTGCATGTTAGATTCATTTGCATTAGATTAGATTTATTTGCTCTCTTATTTGTTTTATTTTAAATACTTGTCTAGGTTTAGATTTAAAGTTTTAATTTAATTTCTAGTTTAAGTTTAAGATCCTCTGTGCTTAAGTTATTTATTTGCTTCCCTTTAATTGCTTTGATTTATTTGCTTTCATTTAAATTGTTTGCCTAGGATTTTAATCTCAAAAACTCTCAATTCTTTTAATTGCTTTCTAGAGTGTTTAGAGTGTGTGTAGTCACAAGATTAATTTCCCTGTTAAGTTTTCCTCGAGAGATCGACATTCGGGCTTTGCTTAATTAGTCTACAGTAGACCTAGTTTATTTGCTAGCACTAATTTTTAGTGAAACAGTGGCGAACTTACTCGCACGGAGCGGGAGGAAGGGGAATGACTGTTGGCCATTTTTGTTGAGTCATTGAATCTGATGTCGGAGATCTTTCGATGTGATGATCTTTTGTGGAACGAAGGCAACGCTTGGATTTACAAACCCGAGATGACGAGAATCAAGAAACTCATGCTCATGCCCATCGGGCCGTGCCAATTCGTCCCTCTGCCTTCCGAATTCGGTAAGTTTGGTTTCCTTGAACTCATCATTCTAGATTTGTGCGACATCTCTTATTGCATCTATAGTAAAACCTCTATAAATTAATAGAGTGACTTTTAAAATTCAACAGATTTAGTACGTATGTATTGAAAATAAATAACTTCATATATGTTTCATTGATTATATTCATGCTTTAACTAATTTTTTGGAACCAATCACGAGAAATGAGGCTTTGAGCGCGGCACAACTATTTACAATTTTTTTGTTGCGGCTGGAGAACTCGAAACTAAAAGTTAGGGATGGAATCCAAATAGATTTACATTTTAAGAAAAATCAAGTAACAATAGATTCATATTTTAGCAAATTATCATATTATTTATAATTGTAATATTTATGAATTATGAATTTAGAATTTTAATGGGACCTAATATTTATAAAGGGATTTTCCGAAAAATTATTATCTTATCGAATTTGATGATTTTTTACAAATGTCCAAATTGGGACCGAGAGATTTTATTATTTTAGAGAGTTTATTAATTTATAGAGTATGTGTATGATTGAGATGACTAATAATAGTGTTTCGACACATTGAATCACAAGCAATCTCGATCAAGAATGTAACACCCTAATTTTATTAAAATAAAATTAAACTTGTTGCGGAAGAAAATGAAAATGAACTTTATGTTTCAAAAGAAAAGAGACTAACTATTCTGTTAAAAATCTGATACCTTGAATAAAAGCCAAACTTTGAACTAAAATTTACGAGAGAAATAACCCTGTTTAGACACACGGAAATCTTCGGTGAAAATCTGTCATCTTAACAACGAAACCAATAATACTTTATCATCAAACCACAAAATTCAAATACGAGCAAATCCTACCTCACAAATGTCAAACCATCCAACATCCAACTACTTTAAGTTATACAATGTAAAGTAAATATGATCCCAAAATAACAAGTATCTTTCCTAAGAACTTTAAAAAAAAAACAAATCCTAGTAGTTTCACAAACCATAATAATTCTTGAAATACTAATTAACTTCTCCATTTAAATACATAAACAGAGCACCACATTTCCTTCACAGCTCTCCATGCTCTCCATCTGAAAATAGTTTAAGAAAAACGGGGTGAGTATTCAAAATATACTCAGTGGGGTGGGGGTACTTTGTGATATCTCTTTTCTTTGTCCAAACGTGTAAACATGGCATAGAATAATATGGGAAACTTCAACCACAAATTCAATAGAACTGTGGGAACATATAACTTCAACCATAATTCCTTAGAACTATGGGAACATATAACTTCAACCATAATTCCTTACAATGTACACAACAAAGTAAGAATATATGGGACATAAAACTTCAACTGTGCACAGGACCATAACTTGCACACTCAAGCATATACTCATATCATAACTTCAACCATAATTTCAAGCACACATAAACACGTTGGACATAAAACTTATTTTCTCATGAAACATGACTGAAAGTAAACTTGAGAAATAATTTATTTTACCCCACCTCAAATAACTTGAAGCTGTAAACGTAACAAAGCTCTTAACAAGGAGAATGAGGTTCTAATTGCTCCGTACCTATTCAAGAGTATAACAGTAAACACTCAATACTACTAATTTCCATAAATGAAATAAAAGCTTAACTACTCGTCTCAAAACTACAAAGTTGCCGATTTCTTTTACAAACTAAGTCTGTACACCTTAAGAAAATCTACTCTACTCAACTAATTAAGTATATAACCTGTAGAAAGAAATAAATAAAATTTTTACTGAACTTATTAAAATTCCTATCCTACTTCCCAATACTATCTGCAAAACTCCATTATATAAGGAAATTAATCAAAAGAAATTCTCCAACCTCTCAATCCGTCCACTAACTAATTACAGCATTTTGACAATAAAGTTGAAGAATTAACAATAAAATATTAGAAGAATCAATTTGCTGTGAACTTTGATTTGCTAAGTCAAAAGCTTTGGAGCCCACTCTTTATTCTATAAACAAAATTGAAGAATAATAATAATAAAATATTGCTAAAACATAATTTTGTTGTGAGCCTCAAAATATATCAAATTAGTAAAAAAATGCAAATTGAAATTTGTTTCCTTTTGTGGCTGCGAAAACCTATGCTAATTTAAAAAAAAAAAATTAACTTGATCAAAAGCTACATGATTCGAAATATAGTGAAAATATAAAGTGTGAAACTGATGCAGTTCGACCAATTAGAAATTTTACAAGAAGAAATCACGATTTGTAATGTTTAGCCCAAAAGATTGACCGACTTAATTTCTACAGAAAATCTAAGTAAACTACGCAGGCTTAGAAATCGATTTCTACTAAAAACTCACCTTTAATTTCTTTTACTACCACTCTTCTTTAGAAACTTGCTTGATTCTATTCCTCTTTCGATTCCTCGCCAGAACTTACATGAATTCTCAACCCGAAATCCTACATTCTCATTCTACAACAACCCAAAGATTGAACTGTTTTCTTGAAATTGAAAGGAAGAACAAGGAAGTTTTCTTATTTCACTGTCGTAGAAACTGAAAGGGGATCTCTGAAAGAAAGTAAAACCGACCCCTAATAACTCTCAACTTAATTTACTTATTTCTATTCTTTCTATTTTCAAGAGAAGAAAAATAAAATAAAATATCTAAATAGGATAATTAATATTTATATATATAAAATACTCCTCCCTTTTTCACTTCATAATCTTGATCGATAAACTTTATAAATACTAATATGCAAATAGTTGGGCTGTTACAAAGAAAAATGAGGGAGGCGAACTTCCGAAGGCCGTCTCCCTCAGTCAAGAGAGGCGTACGTCACGATCCTCCACACCTCAGAAGACTACGTCTGCGGCGCAATCGTCTTGGCTCAAAGCATCATCCAAACCAACATGATGAAAGATCTCATCCTCCTCGCGGACGACAACATATCCGCAGAGTCGATCTCAGCCCTCCAAGCGTCGGGATGGAAGACCCACCGGATCTCGCGCATCCGGAGCCCATACTCAAGGAAAGACTTTCTGTGGATTAATGATTGCGATGAAATGAAGAGTTTTAACGCAGGTGCAGGATCCCTTGTCATCACACCCGCTCTCCAAACTGTTTATATAAATGGTCGACGCTTACCTGTTGGAGATGATTTGAATGCTATAGTGCACCGGGAATTTGAGGAAGCAAAGGTAACAATTCTAATTTATCGTATAAATTGGCCTCTTTTCTTCCCATGAGAAAATGGTTAGCTAGTAAAGTAATTCCTCCTCAGTCTTTAATCCCATACCATGCATACCTCAACACAAATTATCATCAATTTCTCTTTCAGAAGAGGAAACAAGAAGAAGAAGAGAAGAAGAAGAAGAAGAAGAAGAAGAAGAAGAAGAAGAAGAAGAAGAAGAAGAAGAAGAAGAAGACGAAGGAGGTTGTCCAGAGGGCAATGAAAGAAATGGTGAAATAGAGGAGGAACAAAATTGATCATTCTTCAATTCAACCATGCATAATGCATTTCAACCGGTAATTATAACCCTGGCCTATTTCCTTTCTTAATTTCATCTTTTACAATTTTATGATCACCACCACCAATTTGACAATTTCATTTTTTCTCCGTGCTTCTATTTCCAGAATCCTTATATACTCCAAGAAATTTAAATATTACCCACTATTGGAAGTACATTGATTTTGATTATGATTTAGAAGGTCTTGGATATTCATTAATTCCCTATTTAAATTGCCAAATACTAGTTTCAACTAGAGAGTAGCTTTCTAAATGATTAACGATCTATCCTACCTACCGGATGAGATCCTCTATAACCATTTTCGTGTCCAACTGTGTGCCAAATCCCAATTTTATTAATTTTAAATTGTTTTTTTATTAAAAAAAAAAAAAAAAAAAAAAAAACTACTCCATAATATAATAAATCATAATAAGCATTTATAAATAAAATTTGAGAATTTTAATAATTATAGTATTTTCTAATTTTGAATTTATTAACACTAATATAACTAATAAAAGTGAAATTAAATACTGAAAAATAATTATAAACCCTAATTGAATGGGTGAACCTTGAAAAATTATAATAAAATTAAACTAAATTATTATGAACAAAAATTATTGAATAAAAAAATCCATAAAATTAATAGAATCTAAGATTTAGTATACAGCTGGAACACAAAAATAGATATAGAGGATCTCAAATGCTACCCTGCACGCATTTTCTTTAATTTCTGCATTGCGTGAGCTTGGTATGCATAAGATTCATGACTTTGGATGGAAGGTTTCTGGTTTGTATTAATGTATATTATACTCTTTATCAATTTTCTACTTATTGTACGATTTTAGCATGATGTTAAAGCATAAGATAAATGAATTTTAAATATTTGTAGCAGTAAGTTTAGCATAATTTCTTATGATTCTAATAGAGTATTTAGAGAGTATGTAAATTCATATATATGTAGAAGATACCTATCTTATTGTTATTATTCTCATCATGTAGGAGATAAACAATTGAGGTGGCCACAGAAAATGGAGCAAGCTAGCATAATATTATATTATGGCGAAATTTAAGAACAACATTATTTGAATTTCTTATATTTAATTGTACTAATCAAGTGACACTCATGGAGGGATTCACTTTTATTTTATTATTATTATTATTATTATGTACACTTTTGAGTTGAATTCAAGTACTAATTCATTCGATCGTACTATGTATACTTGTTGCTTGTTCGTAAATTCTTTAAGATGATTTTTTTTTTACGAATAATTAAATGAAGGCTGTTTGCTAATTATGATAAAACAGATGTGAGGAATTCAATGTCCGTGCGGGTAGTGTGCAAGTGTGCAACTGATGCACGTTCGACACCTTGATGTGATGATGGAGAAGAATGTGGTGGCGCGTGTATGGAGCGATGCCGGAAAACTTGAGGCCTTATTGCTTGAGGAATAGATACACACCCAACAATCCTGCACTTCTGCATAGACTTGCAGTAGAGTTTTTTTTTTTTTTTGTTAGAGAATTTCTCACGTTAACAAAAAAATTCTTTGTTTTGTGTTATAAAATGTGTTTCAAATTTTAATATTAGTGTAGTATTAGTTTTACGCATTTAATTAGGTGTGAACTCCCACGGAATCATTCATAAGCAATGCAAATCAATAATAATTAATCGGGCACACTTGAGTCAGCCCGGCCTTACTGTGAGGCCGGCTAAAAGATTGACACTTTTATTCATGTAGATTAATATTTTTTTGCATAAAGATTGACACTTTTAAAAATTGATATTTTATTTGTTAAATAATTAAGTTAAAGATTGACACTTTATTCGTGTAGATTAGCACTTTTCTGCATAAAGATTGACACTTTGGCTCGACCACACCGTGAGGCCAGCCTCACTCAAGTTTTTGCCATAATTAATTACTACTCCCTCTGTCTATGATTTCTTAGTAAAATTACTATATCGAGACGTTCATCATTTCTTGCCATTTTCTATTTTGGAACGTAGGCCCCACAATCACTTTAACACTTTATCACTCTAATTTTTAATATTTTAATATATATCTATTAATATATAAAAACAAAATGATTTTGATAGTTTTTTTTTTTGCGCCAAATTTAAGTCAAAATAGTAAAATTTTAATAGTAAACAGTTATTTTTTAAAAAAAACAGTTTCAATAATCAATGTTAACGCATGCGGTCAGTTATAGAGTTGCACCTATTATTTAAAACTGCCCACCGAAAGGCATGCATATCATATCAAAACATTCAAATAATTAAATAATTTTTAAATTGCCCACTATCTTAAATAATTCAACCTATACATTGGAATTGTCAGTTTTACAATTCCAATTAACCACTATTCACGTCTACACCGTCAATATCCACTATATATAGTTAGACTATATATATATACGAGTAAAACAAATAATTTCATGATAAAAGGAGGTGACTTTCAGAAATTGTAATTTACATTTCTTTTACTTTACCATTGAGTACAGATTAATATAATATAATACCATTGATATAATGCAGGAAAATAGAATACTCGGCAATACTCAAAAAGGCATCAATTTCAGCTTTTGATGGCTTGCTTAAAGAAGAAAATGTTTATGCTATAATAAATTTTGTAGCAGCAAACAACACGATTTCGAAATCTACAACTTGCCCCTACAAAATCATTTTATTTAAGCATAACAGAGTTACTACATGATTCAATTCCGAGCTTTTTGGTGAATTTGAAAAGCTTCGAAGAAGTTGCAGCGATGGATAAAAATCCAAACTCTACTCTGTTCGGTAAATTCATAAAATTTATAAAACTATTGATCATGAAATCAATTTCTTAACTTACTACGGTATTTTTTTTTTCTATTTTTTTCAGAGATGTCATGGGAAGTGTGAAAAAAGTTTGAACATCTTTACAATTTAGTTTATTTGCGTAAAAAAAATCAGACAAAATTTGAATATCAATTACAAATGTTGTTATTTGAAGTATATAATAACTATATCTATTACTCCGTATATTAAATTGATTAAGGAATTCTTTATAATCATATAAGAAATATAACTTACCTGCCTGAATACCATATTATAAAAAATTATCAGATATAATATAATATTTCCAGATCATAACATAAAGCTTACATATATGTTAAAAAAAATTAAATTTTTTAAAATTGTTTTTATAGAACTTATAGATCTGTTAAACTCATGCTTTGCTATTACATTTTCAAATATATTCTTGAGCTATGTTAAAAAATTCTTTGAACCATCCGATTTACATACATTTACAATGAAAATATGTACTTTTAAAGAGAATGAAATACCTTTAAAATTTCTAAATTGAAGAGCACCGATTCAAATTCAAGATCAATAGTTATTCTGATTTTCTTTTTATAATAATTATATCTTTTATTTTAGTTACATTTAATGGTTGCCGTGCATCACAAGAGGCAAGCATACTAGTAGTACTATATTAAAATAAAATGAATTTAGCAATTATTTTTGCCGCCGATTTTAGGTTATATTTGTAATTTTACACTTAAACAGTTACATTTAAAAAATCAGTTACGGCTATATTGAATTTTATTAATTAATCCAAAACAAAATCTGAATATTTAAAACCCACCCACGTTAACATCTTCGTGGGTATCTTCTCCATTTTAACATTGTTCGATTTTTTCAATTGTTTTATATTCTAATACCTTAGAAATTAATTTCTAAAATCTAAAAAAAAAAGTGTTTTACGTTGTATCCACAATAAGTAATAGGCATTTCTATAACCATCCACGGTGGGCAACAAAGCATTTCTATGACCACGACATATTCTACAACATGTTGAAGAAGGCAATATCAAGTTCATTTAGATTGAGCTTGTTTAGACAAATAACTTATACAAACAACTGCCATTGGCTATCCCTTGGAGTCATGAGCTTATAAAATTCAAGATAATTCCATTTTCAGTGAGAGTAGCCACCAAGACTTCTCTTCTCCCAGTATTTAGTATCTGGGTTGATTGGATAGAGATCAGCGGCAGAAGTTGAAGAACCACTCCATGGCGCATCCATGGAATTACTCTGCCCCTCGCCATCACCTTCACCCATTTCTATTTCATCCACTTTCGTCTTTTCCATTGATACGATTGGGTCAGAAACGAACTTTGGAACCCCATGCTTTCCCTCGAGTATGCTCACTACAGCTGACATACTTGGCCTTTCTGCAGCTACAACATTCGTGCAAACGAGCGCCACATTTATAGCTCTCATGATTTCTTGTTTATGGAGGTTCAACTCTAGTCTTGGGTCCACTAGCTCCAACAAGTTCCCTCTCGCTTTTAACGAATTCGCCTGAGTGAAAAATAGATAGATGAGAAAAACAAGCGGAAGAAGTATGCAAAGGTAGATGCATGAAATGTTACCCAATCAAGAAGATAAAAGCTTTCCGCCTTAGGCCTGATGCTGATGTTGCTCCTTCCGCTGACAATTTCCAAAAGAACAATCCCAAAGCTGTATACATCAGCTTTGTCTGTCAAATATCCCCGCATTGCATATTCAGGGGCCATGTATCCACTGAGAATCATAGTATAAAATTTGTGTGAAAAAAAGTGTGAAAAAAATAAGTAATGGTTTTTGCATTGAATTAAAGAAGAGACAAGTACAGGTTGATTGCTCACAAAGTTCCAGCAATGCGAGTGCTTATGTGGGTGTTATCATCTTCATCCAGCTTGGCAAGCCCAAAATCAGATATTTTAGGGACTAGATTTTTACCAAGAAGCACATTAGTAGCCTTGATGTCACGATGGACAATTTTCAATCTTGATTCTTCGTGGAGATAAGTCAAACCTCTTGCTATCCCAATGCAGATCTTGTGCCTTGTTGGCCAATCCAAGTGCAATTGGTATTGTTCCGGACCTGTTATAAAACATGAATAGAATTACAAGTAGTAATAAGTAAAACCTCGAACTGGACTGGAGGAATTAGTTATCATTGACGAGAAATAAAAGTATACAACTTACCAAATAATGCACGAGCAAGGCTATTATTTTCCAAGTACTCGTAGACAAGCAACAACTGGTTGCCTTCAATGCAGCATCCGTACAGCTTCACAAGATGAGGATGTTGTAAAGCAAAAATCATGCCTATTTCATTCACAAACTCGCGGTTTCCTTGCTTTGATTTGGAAGAAAGCTGCTTTACAGCAATGATGGTACCATCTAACAGAACACCCTGTAAATTAAAATAGAATTCAGACAATGATAGAATTAGAAAAATTCACCTTATAACAAGCATTTGTAGTTGTTACCTTATAAACAGGACCGAATCCACCTTCACCGATCTTATTAGTAGGATCGAAATTGTTTGTGGCAGCTCTAATTTGCCTTAGGGTAAATGACCCAGTTTGAAGGTCAAGACCCTTCAAATCTGCAAGAGGTGTCATGTTAATCTAAGAGCAGTTCAGATATGCAAACTGCATGAAGATTTGATTCTTAAATACTGTTATAATAATTTTGCACACGTAAAATAAGATCCAGACACCACTCAAATATAACTGTGTCCAAAAATTCCATTACCATAATGCAGCGAGTGTTTGCCCCCCAGACAACCCATCCACCGCAGAAAACCCAGAACCACAACGACTGCCAAAGAACTGCCATCACTATACCAACTATAACTCCTGTGGAAATGCCGTTTCCAGGCGTATAATCTAAACAAATTCGAGAAAGGGATATAAGGTAAGATGAACTGTGTGCGTACTCTCTAAATTGGTTATCATCAAATATGTAGATTGTTAAAAGCTGCAGTAAGATTTTATGAAATCTTCGACTACAGCATGGAAGCTGCAATTTACTACAACCCTTTGGAATTAGTAAGGTTCACATGCAACCAACAAAATAAATTAGTGAAAGAAACAACTATATCTATTCTTTTTTTAATTTTTGGAAGCTCTCTCTCTAGACACCAATTTAAACTTACTATTATGAACGACAGATATGGCTGAAATGAGAGGACCATACACAGATCTCTGAGGAAGCGAAGTTGTTCCTTTTCCAGCCCAATAGAAGCGGATATCTAAGGTGTGATCATCAACAACTGCAGTGTATGGGACTACTATTGGCTTGTTGACTCCACCTGCAGCAATCTCAATGTTGAAATCCTTCTTCACCAGATTCCCCTGAAATAATTTATTTCCAAAACCATCGAGAATGAATTTGGCAGATAAATAAAAACAATTTGTATATGCTTAAGATGAGAACCTGAATATAAATATCAAAAATACGCCTTCCAAGGCTACTGTAAGTTGTGTCGTTAGTAAACATGATCTCCGCAAAGTAAAGCTTCACTGTGTAGTTTCCATTTCTCAAACAAAATCCATAATAAGTCAATGAGAGAGGAGAAAGGCGAGCATGCGTGTACAGTTTGGGTTTTGGCCCTGAAATGCTTAAATTGCGTGATGAATAAAAAAGTTTATCTCCATAATCTTTGTCATCATCCTTATCAATATTCCAGAATTTGCCCGTGCTGCTGAATCCCCAGTTTGAACCACCCTGGTAGAAGTTTGAAGAGCCAACATCCGCTTCATAAAGATCAACCTTTTGGTCGCTTCCACAGTTTATATGGAAATAGTAGTAATCGTCTGAGGGGAAAAAAGACATGAAATGAATTCTCAATATTTGCTTAAACATAACAAATTGTTAACTGAGGGAATGTCTGTAAGTTCCCTGGATGACTAGAACTTTTGTTTGATAGGTTAAGAAGGTGAATCGGTACTTGGCAATGATCATTTGTCTCAACTTGGATATGGTCATTAATATGAAGCTTTGTAATATCTCTATCGACCTCTGACAACCATCTCTTTATTTCGCATAATATTTGATGCTAATAAAGTAGAAGTCTATTCACTTGTCCCTAATTGCATGGCTTCTTTCATGAGGGTAAAAGTTATGGAAGAACTCAGCATGATCAAATTCAAGAAATAACTATATAATCATTGTCCTAGCCCCTATATATAACTGAATTGTCACTTACTTTGCTTGCAACTGGAGCTTACACAATAGAAAGTACCACTGCCAAAAGAATGTGATATTTAGATTCATGTTACATTGAAGAATGAGATGTTAAATAGAAAATGCACGAAACGAAAACCAGTAACTTACGAAGAGATTCTTTTTGAGTTGGCAAACAAGTTTCTGAAAAGAATTGAAGATATCTAAGTCAGTATATAAAACCCTGGACACAGTATCTACATAAACATGAGCATTAGTAATCTCACGGGTTGTCTTTTGCGCAACTTGGTTGTGAAATTACAGATGTGAAGTTGTTGTAGGATAGGTCGCTGCAGCCAAATTGTAAGATTTCAATTAACTACATTGTTATGAGTTTTTGAGCATGCAATTAGCCTTTCAGTGCTACGATAAGCAGGAAATATTGGGTAGCCTCGAGTGCTAGATAGGGAGGGAACCTTACAAGTTGCCTTTACTTTTCATCAACTCTGGCACAGTCCCATTTAGGAAGTTCCCAGTTAAATAACTGAAAAATTGAACATCTCGAGTTAGCAATCCCAATAGTTCGAAACTAACATTAACTTTTTTCAACAATTTACTTTAGCTATGCTGCCTTAACTCTTAAGAAGACCCTTTCACCAAGTATATGGTTTTACATGTATGGAAGACAAATGGCCAAATATGATACAAATAGATTCCTATCTATGTAGATCTGCGATGAATTAAGTAGATAGCATGCTTGTGTTATATAACCATTATGTGTAAACAACCCCCAGATTTAGAAGATCCAAACTTTGACACTCAGAGTAGACATAAGATATAAAGAAACTACATCATATGAGGAAAGATGAGCCATTTAATTACCAACTGCCCGCCCCTATTTCCGATCAACTGTGCTATGTGAAAACATTCCGTATAAAATCATCACTCTTTGATGCATTAGGGTAGTTTTTTTCTTTAAATCAGTCAAATAGAAGCATTTCTAAGGTATTAATCAGACTCTTACATGTCTCCTTTTCGACTACTAAGACCTGCAGGAATTGGTCCAGTCAATTTGTTGAAACTCAAATCTCTACACAAGAAATGAAGTTATTTAAGAAATGAATTAATGAAAATCAAAGTACGACAATATGGCATAATAAGGAATAAAATTATTATAGATTCCATTTCACATTTGAAAGCTGGTAAGTAGCGATATTAACATTGCTTAACAATCAGAACAAGACTACTGAAGCTTAAGGTTTGTTGTGGTCAATTAACTATTCAGCATAACTCAAAAGATTTACTGATCTGACAAAGAACCAAAGTATTTATTATGCTCATATAGAAACAAAACGACCTCGATATAGAATACAAGCGATAGCATATGAAGGAAAAGTTGATAAGACCTAAGAAAAAAAGTAATTATGTCAGGTTAATTTTCATTCTTCCTTTTCTCTTCTCTAAAGATGGAAACATGCATTTGCTTTATATTGTCTCGGAATAATATATTGCCTAAATATTTAGACTATTATTAAGTTGCCTGAGCAAATATTTTTTTAGCTTTCAGTAATATAACGAAGAATAAAACTATGCCATGACAAAAAAAACATTCTACTAACAGAGAGTTATTGATTTTCAGATCTTGAATAAAGTCCGGTATTTCCCCCACAATATTGCAACTCCTCAAAATCCTGCACAAGAAGATTTATCGAGTCACACGAAAGAAATGACTTATTTTCATATAAAGCTATGAATAGTCATCGCACTCACACTTGTTCCCAACTAGTTGAGATAGAAAGATTAGGAAAACCTGACTGGCCACCATTAAGGTCGCTGATTCTTCTGCAGTACAGAATCATGAACATAGATATTAAGTCTCATTGACAAAGAAATATGCTGTTAATTTAGATGTATGTTAATGTAAACTCACAAGTCTTTTAACTTGGTTAAGGAAGTAAGGTCTGAAGGGATTGGTCCAGTCAGACCACTAGCCTGAATCTCTCTGAGATATAAATCCAAGTTAAGAGTTCAACAATTGATCAAAATCCAAGAATGACGGAAAGTGTGAAATGGATAATGGGTATATTAAGCGACCAAATGCGCCTTACAATCTTGTGATATTTGTCCAGTTCTGGATATAATTTGGTATGCTTCCGGTGAAGTTGTTGTCACTAATCCGACTGCATTAAAATAATAATCAGATATGAAATAAAATCAAGAATTTATACTAAAAATCAACCAGAGAATTAAGATACTTACAATTGTTCCAAAATGGTCAGTTTAGCTAGACTTGGGGGTAATTCTCCAGTAAAATTGTTCGAGGTAAGCTGCCTGTAAGGGATGATGGAGATCAATATCTTCGTAATTCATTCACCATCCAAATAAAGAGAAAAATATACACAAGCTAGAGACAAATCATTTGAAGAGGCGTACAATTTTTTCATTTGAAGAAAATCCCCAAACTCCCCAGGGATAGTTCCTGTAAACTGATTGGCCTCCAAAACCCTTCATAGTTTCCGGAAGAAAAAAGGAAAGCAAGAAAATTCTAAATAAAGCATCCATAACCATTAAAACACAGTTCATCTATCTACTAATCTAAAACAATGATCGATAACTGTAATTAATTAGTAATTAATTGTAAGAGGATAACAAAAGTTGGTACAGTTCTTCGAGTGTAGCGATGCTGGCAAGTTCCTTTGGAATCGAACCGGTCAGACGGTTTCCTTGAATAGCACTGTATCACGAAATCATAAATATCATCACCAATTAAATTCTCTGCAAATCGAATCCGATAATTTGAAGTTCTAAAGAAGACGAACGCCGCTAAATTTACGGAAAGGAGCTAACCCAACCCAGAATTCGCTGATCGCTACCCGCACACAGACACACAGGAACAGAACAGAGGCAGGCTTACATTTTCGTAAGTGATTTCATGGAACCCCATTCTCGGGGGATGAAGCCGCTGAGGTAGTTCCGAGTCAGGTCACTGTATCACAATTCATACATCGGAATCCCTAGAATTAAATTGTGTGTGTGTGTGTGTGTGTGTGTGTGTGTGTGTGTGAGAGAGAGAGAGAGAGAGAGAGAGAGAGAGAGAGAGAGTAACAGGATTTTGAGAGAAGGGAGTTCGATCAGCTTGCTGGGGAGTGAGCCATTAAGATTCTGTTCCTTCATAATACTGCAATTTGTTTTGAAAAATGGAGAAACTCTCATAAACTGAGATCATGCATTCATGATGATGATATGGTAACTCAAACTTATTTCATATGTCAAAATTATAAAATAATATATTATTCTTATAAATCATAAAAATTTAATTTACTACATGTCGCGTCGATCCATATTCTGAAACTATGAATAATGGCTGCATACATGATTAAATATATCTTTTCGCAATAGACCATCAAATTATTATTCATCCATTCATCATGCATTTCGTTGTGAAACTAATTATTTACGGTTTTTATAATCGAAAATACGCTTTTTGCAAAAGTCATTGCAATTAATAATACTAAAAATATATTTATATATAAAAATAGTAACTACTAAAGGTATAATATGTATTAAATCTCAAAATTTAAGGGGTGTCAATTGACACCCCTTGGCCAAATGTAGCTCCGCCACTTATTTCATACATGTTTATCAAAACATTTCATTAAACATGGATTATTCCAAAAACGATTATTTCCAACTTACGTGTGAATAAGTTGAATTTTTTTTTGAAATTATGCTCAAGTACATTCATAATGTATAATGTTTTATAGATTGCATACATATTTTTAGGGGTGAACACTATTATCCGAAAACCGAACCGAAACCGAACCGAAATTAAATTTCGGTTCGGGTTATTCGGGTTTTTTAATAATTTCGGTTTTTTTTTAGTGCAATTCGGGTTTCGGGTACGGGTTTTTTTTTTACCACCCGAAAAACCTAAAAATCCGAAATATTATTTATTTTAATTATTATTAATCTTTTATATATTCATATATTATTATTATTTATATACTTTGGCAATTTACCTTTGGTGATTGTAAAATTTAGTTTATATTTGATATAAAATTAGTTAATATTTATTTTTATGGTTTAATTGCATTTGTAAAAATATTATTAGTATTGATTTTGGATGAAATTTAGGTGTGTTAATTAAAGTTAGAATTGAATAAAGCAAAAAAAATTTCGGTTATTTCGGTGAGTATTTAGTTTTTTTCGGTTTTTCGGTTCGGTTTTCAATTTTCAGAAAATATTTTAAAGATAATTCGGGGAATTTCGGTTTTTCAGGTTCGGGTTTTTTGAAATTCGGGTTCGGGTTCGGGTTTATTTTTCAAAACCCGATTTTTTCAATTTTTCCGATTTTACAAAAAACCCGAACCGAAACCCGAATGCTCACCCCTACATATTTTAGATTTTTTTTTAGTTTGACATTATGCTTTTTTACGCTAAATTGCACAAACTAAATATTGTTCTTCGAGGCAAGTCCCCTAGATTAACGACTAACAACAATTAAACACAACATACAGTTCATCGTGAGAAACTTCTTTAAATTTGAGAAATAACAATGAAAGCATTCACAAAATATTAGAATTATATATGGAACTACCAATTGCAAACCCAAATTAAATGATCGAATAGTTCATACTCCCTCCTATTTTATATACTACCTCCATCCCACTATATTTGGCCACTTTCATTTTATTGACATTTCGCGCACGTATTTCTACCGAAATCTAGTATGGGTTTTAAAATATAATTTTGAAGTATTGTTTTTTTAAAATATAATCTAGTATGGGTTTAAAATTATATTTTAAAACCCGTACTAGATTTCGGTAGAAATACGTGCGCGAAATGTCAATCAAATGAAAGTGACCAAGTATAGTGGGATGTAGGTAGTAAGTGTCATTCTACGGTTCTACCCATTTGCACACAGATTAATATATAATTTTTTTTTCCAAACTTAACCTTAATTAATATTTTGATATCTCTTATTGAAACGCATGGACTATTCATCTTCTTCTTCAACTCAATTAATTAGATGGGTAAATGAGGAGAGCTAATGAGGGCATTGTGGGAAATAAATTTCAGAATGACACTTATAAAACAAATAAAAAAATATTCCAGAAAGACGCTTAGTATAAAATAGTGTTTTTGTATATTTTTGTGTGTGTCGTTGTTTAGTGTTTTCGAGTTGTTATTCTAGTTTTTATTCGTTTCTTGTTTTGGTGCGTTCTCTGGGGAAAATTATCCATCATAGAGAACAAACAATAAAGGGAGAAATTGGTGAAGAATTGTTCTTTTCCCTCATTTCCCCTTAAAGGGAACACACTCTAAAAGTATTAAAACATTTTTTTGAACTGTTGGTTTTTCCGGTTCCGGTTCGGAACCGTATAACCGGCAAACCAGAATTTTCATAACTTTGAAAAACAAAAAAAATCATATCTTTGATGCTTTTTTATTTTATAGTAATTATTATAGGATATAGTATTAAAATTGAATTCTATAGAAGTTTCTTTTAGAGAAAACGGATCGAGAAACAAGTTAGGAAAAAATCGCGCATCACAATTAGAAAAAAATGGCGGTTTAGAACCGTGAACGGACGGTTTGAACCGAAACCGAAACTACCGTTCGGAACCGAAAGTTTGATTCTGATTCCTACTCGGTAGAACCGAGAACTGCCAATTCAATTGTTGTTCAAATCTGAACTGGAACCGGAACCGCAAACACCTCTATATTTCCCCCCTTAATTGTATTTTTTTAAATAGTAAAAAGATCTATGTGTCTTCTCCGACAAGCCACCTAGGCACCAAGTCGCCGCAAAATACCGTTGGAACAATATCGTGAATTCCACTACTTACATTAGAATGTTATTATAATTATACTATATTAAACCATTATAAAAATATTCAGACGGTGAGACAATAAATGATATTTATGCTTTTCTATATAATATTATGTTAAGAGATGAGGTTCAACACAAATCAACAATCAAATTTTATAATGGTAGAATTATTTGACGCTCCCTCAGATATGTCAGAATACGTACAATTTTCTTTTTGGATGTCCCAATAAAATATGTATTTTTTATTTTTGAACATTATATCCCTACATAAATTATTTTATTTTTAATTTATATCATTTAAATTTATTTACTCTATAATACCATCATATCTAACATTTTATTAAAATCCGTACCTTAAAAAAAAATGGACGAATGAAATAGTAGTATTTAGCAGCAGAGAGTAAGAAGTGAGAGACTCACATCTGACTGACATGGCACGTGTCATTCCCAGAGGTGATATTGCAATCGCACAGAACTCCATTTTCAGTAGTGGTATCCCACCAAGGAAGCTCCTTCTTGCATGGATCAACTGCTGGACCACTCAAATTCCAATCCCTTTTTCCCAGAATCCTTAATACCACCGACAATGATTCCACTGTGCCCAAAATATTACGTACATAGTACAATTTTATTTTTAATATATAAAAAAAAAAATGAAACCATAAATTAATCGAATATATTAATTATAAGAAAAAGAAAAAGGAGCTAGGTGTAGTAAAGTGTAAACTATACACTTACATTCTTGAGCAGGCAAACGAGCTGCTACTGAAGCAAAACCCACAAACAAAGTGAAGGCTACTACAAGCCTTGACGAGAACACCATTACTTAATTAATTATATAGATATCGAATCGATGTTGTAATTTATAAAAAAGAAAAATGAAGGAAGAGGATTCATGATACGTATTCAAGAAATTATAGGGTTTATACCTTTATATACAAGTGTGCGTGAAATAAATGCGATGTAGATATGGAGAGACGACCAAGACTTATATAGTGAGAAGGGGGGTGGACGGATATATAGGGATTATTTAATTTATATATGTAACTAATTTTTCAAACTTACTGTATGTTACGAGCAAGCCAAAATGGAATTCAATTGAAATAATTGAATGAGGTTTGCATTATTTCTTACGTACGTCGACAGCATCATAAAGCGACTCCGATTTATTTATAAAACTATATGCTATTCAATTATCTACAGCTTTGGCTTTGGTATAGAATGTTATAGCTTGTTCTAGTAAAGTTAGGTTTGTCTGTGTTTAACTTGGCAGAAAAAGAAGTTAAGTTCAAGCTTAACAAAATTAAACCTTGTTAGAGCCCGGGTACACGTTCAAATGATTTTACAGAATTAAAGTAGATAAACAACAGTTGCGAAGTAGTAATAAACTGATTAAAAATAATATTAACCAAGTGACAAATGAATGAAAATAATACTCCCTCCACCCCATTACAAATATCTTGTTTCTTGAATAAATAATAAACGTACTACGTTAATCTACTCTTGGAGTGAATTAATAATCTATCATATATTTAATTTAGATAATAAATCTAATATAGATTATAAAAAATTGATAAAAGACCAATTTCCAACAAACCTCGTATTATTCAATAATATATAGGAGTTCTTATATCATCCAATCCCTATATATATATATACCAAAGTTAGACTTAATTACAATATATATATTAGCTAGCTATTTCCATTATATAGTTAGGATGATGTCTCGTACTCTACACATTGGTCTCGATCAAGTAATTGAGACTCGTGTGCGGGTCCACTCGGCGAAATATGAGAATAGGCTATCGGAGATCCGTATTTATCATCGAAGAACTCATCCGTTTCCGATAGCCTAATCTCGTATTTCGTAAGCGGCTCAAGTGGACCCGCACGAGCCTCAGTTACTCATTCGAGAGCAATGTACCAGAGCAGGCGGCTAAGAGTGAGCTCAAGATTGCTTTAGATGAATGGTATAAAGTGTCGGTGTTAGTTACCTATTGAAAAATTAACACCCACTAAAATAAAATTGAGTGAGAGATATGAATAAATTTTGATGAGTTGAGGCTATATATATACTACCTCCAACCCATATAAGTAGTCTCATTCACTTTTTTGACTTTTTCGGCACGCGTTTCCACCAAAACCTAGTACGGGTTTTAAAATATAATTTTGAAGTATTTTTTTTTACGGGATACTATGACACTCATAGTATCCCGTAAAAAAAACGATACTTCAAAATTATATTTTAAAATTCGTACTAGGTTTCGGTGGAAATGCGTGCCGGAAAAGTCAAAAAAGTGAATGAGACTACTTTGGTGGGTTGAAGGTAGTATATGCTAGGAGGTTAAAATCAGTTCATAAATCATTATTCCCTCCACGAATTGCTCATGATCTGACCTATCCCTCACAACCTCCATTCGTCTAATCTGCGTTTGATTAAATTAGTAAATTATTTAACTATTTCATCATACTACCCTCCATCCCATATTATTAGTCTCCTTTAAATTGGGCACAGAAACCAAGAAATGAAGGGATATGTGGCTATAATCAATTCTAAGGAGAGAAAGTTAATTATAGTCAAATACATTTTGCCATTTTAGAAAAATGAACTAATATATGAGACGGACCAAAATGATAATGTGGACTAATATAATGTGATGGAGGTCGTAAATTATTTGACTCGTGAAAATCACTCTAAACCCGGCCCATAAGCAAGTGTTTTGAGTTGGGCTAAGCTGGCCCGAAACTCCAACGGGCCTTAAACTTCATAACCGAAGCCCCTAATATGTAAATGGGCAGTGGCGGCCCATCAAATAGGGTTTTTCGGAGTTTAACTAGGGCTACGCGGAGGATTTCTCTATATTGGGGGAGCACCAAAGACAAGTCCCGTATACTAGGTGGAAGAATTAAGTCAGATTTAAAAAATTAAATCAAGATGGGCGATTATGATCCGAAGCCCTATCTTCGAAGGTACGGTTATCTCGGATTTGCAGAGGCCAACGCCGGCGACGGAGCGTCGGAGGGCGAAATCGTAAAATTCGCCATCAAAGAGCTTCAACGCCGATTTCTGAGCCGAGTGGTGGAGCCCACCGGAGAATTAGATGAGAAGACGCTCAAGTTCATGAAGCAGCCCCGCTGCGGCAACCCAGATATCTATCCCCCATACAAATAAATAAGGAGTAGTATAATTAATTATCCCTTTCTATTTACTTGTGAGATTAGAATTTTCATTTTCAATTTTAATTTAGATTAGCTGTCCAAAGTGAGAAAACTTGATTTTCTTTTGCTGCAGCAATCATATCATTTACTACTAGTTGATCTTATATTCTTATTTTTATTTGGTACTATAATTTTACAATTAATCTTGCACACAATACACATGCAATTCAATCATATCACCCTTCTTATTTTATAAAATTTAGTAATTAAAATAATAGAAAAAAAAACACTTTATTTTTTAAATATATATGATGCAATACAAAGAATTAATGCAACTATTCATCTAAAATACATTAGAATTTGCTTTGATAAAATGGCAACATATCCATAGTTAGTACTCCCAAAGAAAAACATAAAAAAAATAATAAATAAATGCATTCAAATAATTATTCAACATAATTCTTTTCTTCCCTACCCCTGCATTCATCTAGCGCATGCATTTGATTCATTTACAACTAGAACAAATTAAATTATGGCAAAAATGCATATAAATTCCTGAACTTTAGTCAGCATTCCGTGTTCCGTTTTGCGCATGAACTTTCATTTTTTTCTCTAAATTCTCCAACTTTCGATTCTGTTCAATTTGCCCCCGAATTTAGTTTCCGGCGAAATGAAAACCGACATGGCAACTTCAATCCATCGATTCTTCAACAGATCGTCACTTAATCATCACGAAATTAACATATTCAGTCGCAATAGCCTTCCCCGGCGCTAGCGAGCCCTAACAGCTTGTTGCCCAAATCTAGGACAGTCGTCAAATCGGGGAAAATCACCACTATAGTGAGCGAAATTTGATGAGAAATCTGAATATGTTAATTTCGTGATGATTAAGTGACGATTTGATGAAGAATCGATGAATTGAAGTTGCCACACTCGATTTCTGTTTCGCCGGAAATCAAATTCGGGGGCAAATTGAATAGAATCGAAAGTTGGAGAATTTAGAGGAAAAAAATGAAAGTTCATGCGCAAAATAAAACGCTGACCAAAGTTCAGAGATTTACAGGGGCGGATACAGTAAGGAGGGGGGAAGGGCTTAAGCCCCTACCAACCAAAAAATAAATAAATATTAACTTAAAAATCTTCAAATTATCTATTAATTTGTGTATAATATAGTGTAAAGCCCCCATCACCAAACCAAATAAGAAGAAAATTTACGTCAAACTCGAAGTTTATAATATGTAGCCCTCACTCAATTTTTTTTCTAGCTCCGCCCCTGGAGATTTATATGCATTTTTGCCTTAAATTATTCATCATATTCTTTTCTCCCAAATGATAAAATTATTAATGAACATATTACATGCATGTTATTCTTTTAAGTGATACACTTGGTGTTAATTTGTGACTATGTTAGCGGATTTCATATAATCTTTTTATTATTTTAGCCGTTGACGCGTGGAATTGAAATATCATACTGAACTATACGAAATTCCATAACTGAAGAATCAACCAAATTAGAGTCCAAAAAAAAAATTCGCAAAAGGTTGCCCTGTGGCTCAATCCTGGGCCATAGCTGACGTCATAAGGTGGCCACGTGTCTTCGATCGCAGCCATAGGATTGCATGGAGTTGTCGCCGGTGTAGATATCCGGCAATAGCCATTCTTAAATTAAAAAGTCATCGGCGTCGAACAATTTATACACATATTCAATCACCTTTTTTTCTATAAAACTTAGTAATGAAAAATATAATATAGTAACACTACAGCATATAATTCTCTTGATTTTTTTTATGGCTAATTAATTTGATTATTTTATCCAATATTTACTTCGTATAGATCTGCTTCCATTTTTCTAATCCAATTTACCATTTTATTGAATATATTGCACATGTATGTTGTTTTGCTGAAATGGCATGTCCACGATGGACTGTGAAGAGGTGCATGGTAATATATTTAATTCCACACGTAAATATTAATGTCACCTATAATAAGACTTAAGATAAAAAAGACAAAAAAATGGTATTATGAATTGAAAGGTGATGCATGGGTAAGAATTAATATTGAACATAGAATTTTGAAATATGATACTTATTAAGTGATAAAAAATTTAATTTAGCTAGTCGGGACACTTATTGGGGTATAAAATTTGAAGTATAATTTTTATCAGGTTAAATCATTTTTAGCAATATTTTACTTTCGAAATTAGTCTTTTGATATAGATATTTGTGTTAAACGTGAGTTTTAATTATTAGATAATCTTTTAATTATTTTACCCGCTGATTTGGAAATATTGTATATCATAACGACTAAGAATATGGTAATAAACTTTACAAAAACTATCGCCCTTTCAATCTCGGTATCATAATTATCGAATAATTTTACTAGGAAGATATTGGTATCTAAGTCTATCGAAATTCAACAAAAAAATTAATTTCAAGTCACGAATTATATTAATTAACAAGGAAAAGGTACAATATATTCCATTGATCAATAAAAAATTAAGACTCCAGCAAAAATAAATAAATAAAATAGAATAGCCCCCAGCAAAAATAAAGTGGCCACGTGTCTCAATCCTATAGGCTATAGCCCCCATCCCATGGAGTTATCGGTGTTGTAGATATCGGGATTGCTGCATCGAGCCAAGCTCATCTTCGAAAAGGTATCTTGGTCGAATATTCCGGTGGCCTCAATCTTGTAAAACGTTTGGTATTTTTTCAAGGCCAATTCCACCATTTCTTTCTCCGAAGCCTTGTGTTTTTGGAGGTTGTATTTGTCTCTCGCATAACCCATATAACCAAATCTTTCGAGATATGATTTGTAATCAAAATCAGAAATAGGAATATTTTCTTCTTTTGGGATATGGTCCACACTCACAATAGTTGTGCTGCCGCCGCCGCCGTCTCCATTGATCCCGGCGGCGGAGAGAGAAAATACAACAACAAGGATGATGAGAGAGAAAGTGTTCAAAAGGTTGAGACCCATGGATTTAATTAATTCTTGGGGTATTGTATTTGTGAATTGTGTTGCTCTTATTAATGTTGTTATGAATATGAATATTTATAGAGAGCTATATAGGCTGTAGTTATTCTCATAACCGCAAGAAAGATATGGAGTATATTAATTGATTTACTACCATAATATATGTGGCGGCATACCTTTGTTTTTTTAATGGAGATTTTGTAAATTAATTCCAACCTTGTAAATAAGTCCACATTAAATTTAATTTGTATTTCGTTACCATAATAATCAAATTAATGCACAGATTAAATATAATCTAGGGTTGGGTCATGCAAAGGATGAGGGAGAAATAGTCATATCCTCCACCCTATATCTATCTTTTATATTCTAGCTAGGAGTATAGGTAGTGTTTGGTGATTCATTCAAGTTGTGGAAGGATGACTCATCTTTAGATGAGTCATGTGAATAGTGTCAAGATGAGGGGTTCATATTTCCATTTGGTAGCAAAAAATTAAAAGTAGGATGACATTATATTTGTGTTTGGTACAATATGCATAACTCTAGATGAAGGCTTAGATTTACCAAATTACCCTTATTAAATACCCCTACCGATTTCACTTTTTATCGTTGAGATTAAATAGTACACTTTATTATTTATTATTTATTACTCTGTATTATTATTATTATTATTATTATTGTTATTATTATAATTATTACTATTATTGTTATTATTTATTATTTTTATTATTATTACTATTATTGTTATTATTTATTATTATTTTTATTATTATTATTATTATTATTATTATTCTTGTTATTATTATTATTATTATTGTTATTATTATAATTATTACTATTATTATTATTATTATTATTGAGTTATTATTATTATTATTATTATTCTTGTTATTATTATTTTTATTATTATTATTGAGTTATTATTATTATTATTATTATTGTTATTATTATAATTATTACTATTATCGTTATTATTATTATTATTATTGTTATTATTATTATTATTATTGTTACGTTATTATTATTATTATTATTATTATTATTCTTATTATTATTATAATTATTGCTATTATTGTTATTATTATTATTATTATTATTATTATTATTATTATTATTTATTAATAATAATAATATTATTATTATTATTTGAAATCGTATATATAAGGGTAAAATGGTAAAAGAGAGAAAGTGTTGTGTTACTGTTCGAATGAGTTGAAGTCATCCGACCAAAAACGTCGGATGAGTTAACAAGCGAAAACAGTAAAATAGCAGCGGGTTTGGGCTTCATCTCGGGCCCTCCATTTTATTTCATTTCGGTACCAAACACTTAGATGAACCAAGATGATTTACCTCATCTTGGTTCATCTTATCCACCAAACACACCCTTAATTAATTAAATAGATACTTATCATCATCATCATCATCATCGTTAATGTTTGTTTAAATTTTGAAACTAATATAATTTGATGCGCGCGGGCTGACAATAATACTCCCATTTTCTAAATTGGATCTCTTTTTTGCTCGAGGAATATAATTTTTTTGAACAATATTTGAACCAAAAAGGACAAAATTCTAAAAGAATGTTATATCATGAGTATAATTATTAATAATGTTCATAACATTTTCTAATACATTATATCAAATAATTATATTATTAAAAAATAAAGAAAATGCCACCCAAAAACCCTAATTATGTACACGAATCCCAAGCTAAACTTCATAAATAAATACAGTAAATTTTAAATAAATATTCTCACGATTCCTTCAGAAATCGCCATTCTTCCCTCCACGAATTCCTCATGATTCCCCTACCCCTCGCCACCTCCATCACTCCAAACCTCATTTGATTCGTTGTTAAAATTCTGACGTTTAGGACTTGAAATTATAATAAAATTTAAATTAAAAAAAAAACAAAATTGTGGAATACCGTACTAATTAATGATTATTGAAACATGTAAAGATAAGTAGTAGATCAAGGTTTGAGGTCGGATGTGCTTAGTAGCGAGAATCTCTCTACTCTAACTATATCTATAAATAAAGGAGCGCTCATCATATATAATCAATCATAATCAATACCCATACCCATTATAATATGCTTTTGATTTAAATTTATCTAAGCATGCAATCAAAATAAAAGAACTGATTTCCATATATAGTTTCTCACCTCTTCCGGGTTGAGCCTTGTAAAGACTATTAAGATATTGAATTTTACTTGTATGATTTTTAGACGGTCGCCTTGCATGAGATCGGACAGCATCCTTGTCCATGCAAGGCGGAGGAAATGTCCGATCTCGTGAAGGGCCACCGTCTGAAAATCATGCATACAAGTTGTCAATCTAAACGGGCATGACCTTGTCGGTGTCAAAGTGAAGATGTCAAATATAGTATTGAGAAGAAGAAGAAGAAGAAGAATGAATGAATGAATTTTAGTTAGTGCATGCTAAATATATATATATAGTAGTTCAAATCTAAGTTAGGTGATAAGCTTAAGGTGCATGATGATCACATATATTCTCTCTTTTCTTTTCTTCATCTTTTTAAATTGTAGTACTATTTTTTAGGGGAAGATCGATCACCTTCTTTTGATGATACAATGTAACCGCCCTGCACATTATTTTCATTTTTCATCAACCACGACAAATTTATTCTTCATAAAATGTGTGCTTGGTACCCAAATTATATAAATTATGAACTTAGGACTAGGCCCATTCTTAAATTATACTGTATTGTAGTAATTGATATTAGCCCAATTTCCAAATTCATTTGCAATCATTGGTGTGGGCTTTGGAGTATTTGCATGCGTTCTAGAGGTGGTTAGATTTTGCTCTCACACTACTGTGACTCTTGTGCATGGGGATTTTTTATACGCAATCTACAGCGCAAAGATCAGGACCCGTTATTTAAATTTGGGACACACTTGGGTCAGCCGGAGGCACCGTGCGGCCGGGCTAAAACAATGACACTTTTATTCACATAGATTGACACTTTTCTGTATAAAGATTGACACTTTTAAAAATTGTCATTTTATTCGTAAAATAATTATGTTAAAGATTGACACTTTTATTCATATAGATTGACACTTTTCTGTATAAAGATTGACACTTTGGGCCCGGCCGCATGGTGCCTCCGGCTGACACAAGTTTTTGTCTTTAAATTTTATATTTTATGCCTTTAATATGGGCCTAATTCATGGGTTACGTACTAATTTAATGGGCCGCCTACGAAATAGTGGGCCCATAATTATGTGGATTACTCCATGCCTCGAATAACAGGATTTTAAACAATAAATAAATACATTGTGCAAACATGCAATAAATAACTGCTTTACTAACATACATGTGAGAATTTATTCAAAAAAAAATAAAAAATACATGTTGGATTGTTTGGATTGATTTCCTTTTTTTTTTTTTTTTTTTGACATTGTTTTCCAATTATTTTTTATTGTTTGGAATAATTTCCAGTTTTTAGTTCGGTTCTTATTCGGAATACTGAAGGGATCTATTATTATTATTATTATTATTATTATTATTAGTGTTGCTGATGCAATTGTTATTGTTGTTGCGGTTAGTTGGATATTATTATTGTTATTATTATGAAGAAGATTAATGTTTATTTGATTCGGAATTTTATTAGAATCTCATTTAAATCTCCTTATTAGGCTCTTGCTCGATGTTGTTTTGTTTGTATGTGTTTGTTGTTCCATTAGTAAGCTAGCCAATGAATCAATTCTAGAATTAATAAATAATGAATTACTTATATAATTATTATTCTTCTACTATATAATGTTTAATATAATCAATTATAATAAAATTCAAAAACACATTTGTGGAATTGCCATAATACTGTATGGTTATTTATATAAATACTATCAGGGGCGAGGCCAGAAAATTTTGATGACAGGGGCTGAGATTCATATTCGAGATTTGAGAAACAAAGTTCTATACAATATAATTTAATAGCATGAGCTTTACACTAAATTATGCATAATATACATAAAAAATCATAGTTTTTCTAGAACAATTTTTTTTTTGGTGGGGTGGGCTTAAGCCTCCCCTCACTTGCATGTGGCCTCGCCACTGAATACTATAGTATATGACTATATGAGTAATAAAATCATTTTATACCCTTCATGAGATAAAAAATAAAGAAAATACCACCCATAAGCACCTAATTATATACGCAAATCCCTGATTCCAAGTTAAATCTATCTGAAATTAGTTATAAATAATAGTAAAATTTGAATAAATATTCACACAATTCCTTCAGAAATCGCCAACTCTTCTTTCCTCCACGAGCTTGCCACCTCCATCACTCCAAACCTCATTTGATTCGCTGTTGAAATTCTGACGTGGAACAATTTTAGCCTACTAGGATAGGTTTCTTTTTATTTTTGTTTTTTAATTTCCTTTTAGGACTTGGATTTAGTTTTCTTTTCGAATTAGGATTAATCTTCGTCTATAAATATGGCATAAGCTGGTATTGTAAAAGACTAAAAGAGGATACTCTGATATTTCCTTCCTTCCGTTACCGTACTTACAAAGAGCGTTAAATTCCGATTCTAATTTGGCCGGGAAATGGCGGAGGCGTACTGCGCCGACTGCAAGCGGGTAACGAAGGTGGAGTTCAACGCGGCGGGCGAAGTCGTGTGCTCCGAGTGCGCGCTCGTGCTGGAGTCGCACTCGATCGACGAGTCGCCCGAGTGGCGGGCGTTCGACAACGAGTCCGGCGGTAACGACCCGGTCCGAGTCGGCGCTCCGTCGAACCCGCTCCTCACTGACGGCGGCTTGTCGACCGTTATCGCGATGCCTAACCGCGCTGCCGGCGACCACTCAACGCCGTCGCTCGGCCGATTGCAGAATCGCCTCTCCAACCCTGATCGCTCCCTCGTTGCGGCTTTCAATACCATCGCTAGTCGCTACAATGTCGGATAGGTTAGGTTTTTTTCCCCTGTTTTAGTTTCAGTCCCTAAATATTTTCATAATAATTCTTAATCCTCCAAATTAAACCTTTGATGAGCAAATGGAAGTATAGTAGCGGAATCGAGTATTGTTCTACGATTTCAAATTCATTGTTTATGATAATCCTAGTTCTCATATTCTGGTAGAATTTCATATCTAACTTAATTAATTGTTTGAAATCGATAGTACATTCATTGAATTCAGTGAATTAATTACCTTGTTAATGTGAAAATTGAAATTTAAGAGAAAGCATCTGATGTATCTAATGTTCTTTCAGGTTGGGACTTGTTGCAACTATAAAGGTACATTACCTAATTTATATACTCCATAGTATTTATTACTACTTCCTCCGTCCCAACGAAGATGATGCGTTTATATATTCAACACACGTTTCATCTTCGCTTATGTTGCATGTAGATATTCTGCATATTTGAAGTTAGCAGCATCAGCATCAGTGGCGGAGGCAAAGGGGTGCTGGAGGGAGCTCCAGCACCCTCCACCCAAAAAATACACCATATTTTTACATTGAAAAAAATTATTTTTAGATTTTTTTATATTTCTAGCACCTTTATTTATATAAAAATTTGATTTTAGCACCCTCTAATTCAAATTTCTAGCTCCGCCACTAATCAGCATAATTGGTTCATGACATTTTAAAGTTATTTCACTGGTCTATGTTTATCAGAAAGTTAGCAGCATTTTGTAATAAGTCAATTGATATATCTTGATTTTTTGAATGTAATATTTTTCCACTGGTGTAGTTATGCTGTGTTCTTATATTTCCAGCCATCTTATTTGAAAAATGAGAAAGTAACTCAACTTTCTATTCTGCTGAATTGCTATTATGTTGAGTTGCTAGCCGTCTATTTATCAAAGCATTATATTCTTGCTTCGTTTTCTTTGATGATATACTGCTTGTTCTGTTGAAAAGGTATTGTTTTCATTGATTGTTTGTATGTTTTGCTTGTTCCCTTCTAGACTATATGCATATGATGATGATACTATTATCCGTGAAGGATCGGGCTAGTGAGATTTACAAGAGGGTGGAGGAACAAAAGTCGAGTCGAGGGAGGAATCAAGATGCCATACTGGCTGCTTGCTTGTACATAGACTGCAGGCAAGAATTCAAGCCTCTTACTGTAAAGGGTAAATGAAACAATCTTATATCGCTTTAAGGTTGTTTCTCTGAGCGAAGAAAGTTTCTTAAACTCGTGAGTCTCCAACAGAAATATGTTCTGTTGCAAATGGCGTAACAAAGGAGTTTGGAAGAAAAAAAGAGTTCATCATAAAACAATTAGAGCTTGAGATGGGGCAGTCTTTTGAGAGAGGATCGATTCACGCTGGAGAGTGGAGACTTCATGGTAATGAACTGTTGCATAATTTCTTTTGATCCCAGAGGAGCTAACGCAACTTTTATCGTTTTTTTAGAGACGATTTTGTTCTCATCTTGGAATAACTAATCAAATGGTGAAAGCTGCTCAAGAAGCTGTTGGAAAAGCAGAGCTATTTGATATTAGGTGATCATTTATCTTTCATTTTTCTTGCTTTAATGTATATACGAGGCCATTGCTCTCTTAATCTTGAACTCTTGATCACTGTAGGAGGAGCCCGATTTCCATTGCAGCTGCAGTTATATACATCATCACTCAACTTTCAGATGACAAAAGGGCCCTCAAAGGCATATGCAGTATACGTCTTTCTGCATCTTATTTTTCGAGTTTCTCTTCGACTTTTATTTTAAAAATCTGGCTGCAGATGTATCAGTCGCAACCGGAGTAGCCGAAGGGACGATAAAAAACTCGTACAAAGATCTGCACCCTCACCTTTCAAAGATAATACCAAATTGGTATGCTAAAGAAGAGGACCTCAGGAACCTCTGCAACCCATGATGTTTTTCCACCTAAGAACTACGTCGTTTTGGGATGAGGAGGGTGATTAATTTTGTACATGGCTAGATATAAATAGAGCTACAGTAGTGAATTTCTTTGACAAAATTAGCTAGAGATAAAGTTTTGTTGAAACTTACTGATGATTTTACAGTAGAAGATTTGCAAGTTGTGAGTTTCCGTACATGATTTTGGATTTAATTTCTGCATAAATTTCAGGAAATTTCCATATTCTTAGCCTTGTCGTGTTTACTCGAAACTTAGAAATCTATGTATAAAATTAAAAATAATGATTATCTTATTTTACTATAGTTTATATTATATGTTAAACTGCATGCCATCATAAGGCGACAGGTTGAACAGTTTATTTTGTCAGTTTATTACAAACTGACGACTTCCATACTATAATAATCGTTTATAGGAGTAATTCCAATCAACACTATTCATTTTTAGATATCGTAAAATTATTGATAGTGGCTGTCGTACTCCATAAATAATTCTTGCTACTACTTTCCAATAATTCCAATAACAATTTTTCAATATTCGGTCAAAATTAAAAGAGGGAAAATTCCAAATTACAATCAAAATCTCACATGCTCTATCTACTAATATAGTCAACGAAAGAGTTCAATTCTTGGTAAGACGTTCCACCTACAACCGTAGATTTTTTCACATTAGCCCCTAATTCTTGAGCCCTCTTTCTGATCTCCTCCCCTTCCTCCGACGCCATCAGCCTCCTCACAGCCCCCTCCACGATTTCCGACGGGACGACATCATCTCGACTCTCCCATTCCCTAACCTCGACCCCTACTCCGAGCACCTTTGTTATGAGGACCGCATTTATCGGCTGGTCCGAGTGCATGGGCCACGCCGCCATCGGCACGCCCATGCTCATGCTCTCGATGCACGAGTTCCAACCGCAGTGCGTCATGAACCCGCCCGTCGCCACGTGGCCTAATATCGCAAGCTGCGGGGCCCACCCCCTTATGATTAGCCCCCTCCCCCTCACTCTCTCCTCGTACCCTTCCGGTAGCGGAATATTCCTCGTTTCTCCTTCGAAGATGTTGCCTCGGTCCGCCTCCCTCACGACCCACACGAAGTTCTGACCGCTCCTCTCGAGGCCGGCGGCGATCTCGGAGATTTGGTCGTCCGATAAGGAGCACGTGCTTCCGAAGGAGACGAGGATGACCGAGTTAGGGCTGTGTTTGTCTAGCCATTTTAGGATTTCTTCCCTCTCGTCGTCGACGTCGACGTCTTGCTTTCTCTCGGGTAACGAGATTGGGTGGAATGGGCCGACGGCCCAGATGTTCTCGGCTCCGGCGGTCTTTTCCTTCGCGAAGAGATCGAGGAACGGGCCCTCGATCGATCGCGAAGTGTTGAAGATGTCGCCGGAGCTGAATTTGGGGACATTGTAGAGGACTGTCATGGCCTCTGAAACATCCGTCGGGAAGGAGGTTTCGATGGAGGGGATTTGTTCGAAGATCTCTGCCTCTTTCGGAGGAAGAGGTGGTTTCCCGCCGTATTCCCAGGAGAAAGAGTAGTCGGAGATGGCGGAGACGCAGTGGAAGCAGTAGGCCTCGGCGTTGGTTACGGTGGCGACGTCCTGCGCCACGTAGGGTATGGTGGAGTCGTAGACGACGGCGAGGCGGCGGACGGAGGCGGAGAGCTCCTGCACGAGCTCGTGGACTGGGCGGCGGAGGTGCATGGTGGAGACGAAGGAGGAGAGGAACTGCGAGGGGAATTTGGAGGCGGCGTTGGGGTTGGGAGGAGGGTTGTCGAAGGTGGGGGTGGGGAGCTCGTGGAAGTGGATGGCGGCGGCGGAGGATGGGTCCCAACCGTGGACGCGGGACCTGGCCTGACGGAGGTGGGCGGCGGCGGCGACGTAGTGGACGGGGATGTTGCGGGCGGCGAGGAGGCGAGAGAGGTGGAGGAGCTGGTTGAGATGGCCTTGCGCCGGCAATGGCACCATTATCACCGCGGCGGGAGGGATTTCTGCCATTTGGATTCCTTTTCCTTTCTTTTTTTTCTGAGAAAATTGAATATGGTGTGTGGCAAGGACTTTATCTTCGATAGATTTACTAATAGTTTATTAAAAAAATAGAAGCAAAAGAGCATTTGTATTCATTCCTTTACTTTGAGCTCACGTATTTATTTAATAGAATATTTTTGATATTTAGTAGTATCGTTTTCATTAATTTCTAGAAGGTATGGATTTCATTTCTAACTTTGGTATCTTGGATCACTTGGGATATAGATATTTTGCCTCAATTTTGGTGTTTCAAATCTCAATTTCAACTAGTCTGTAATTTTTTTCTTTTTTAATTTCACCTTTTAGAATTCACCAAACCAATTAAGGTTTATAATTATCTTTTTGTATTTAACTTCTTTTTTATTAGACATAGGGTTGACAAACTCAAAATTAAAATATACGTATAATTATTACAAAATTTAATTTTTATTTATAAATATATCAGAAACTACGCCGTTTTGGCATGAGGTAGATGTTTTTAAGGTGATTATTTATTTATTTGTATTCTCTCTGTATTAGTATATGACAAAGATAGAGTTATGCCCAACTTTCTTTCTGAATTTCAATTTGTCTAAATTGATAAATTGTTTATATTTACAATTTATTACTCTATCTGTTTTTTTATAAGTGTCTTATTTACTATTTATGTTGTTTATTTTTAAGTGTTTTATTTTGAAATTTGATGACATAATAGCTGTATATTTTTTCAATTTTACCCCTATAATTAATGTTATATATAAGTTGGTGTTAAAAAAAAGAAAAATAAATTAGGTTAAAATATAAATTTACATATTTTCTTAATATGTATAATTTGACAGCTGTGACACTAAAAAAAAAAAAAAAAAACAAACAGGGGGAGTAGCATACTCCAGTTGATAATCCCAATTAAGCTTTAAGAAAGTGAATTCGCTCCTATAGTTGATAATCCCAATCAAGCTTTAAGAAAGTGAATTCGCTCCTCCTAGATATTGTAAATTATTAAAACTCGCTGTCACTTAATAATAATTAAATCTTGTCACTACTTTGCAATTACATATATCACGACACACTCTGTAGTTCTAGACAGATAATAACAATGTTTCATTGCTCAGTCAAAATCGAACAGCTGGAAATTACATAATTATTTCTCATGATAAAGTAAATACATTCGATTATAGTCGTCTACGTAGAATAGTCAACCAAATTCATAATAATAGACCAAATTTTGAACAAAAATCTCACATCCTCTATCTACTAATGTAGTCAACGAAAGAGTTCAATTCTTGATGAGATGTTCCTCCTTCGACCATAGATTTCCTCACACCATCACCTAACTCTTGAGCCCTTTTTCTGATCTCCTCCCCTTCCTCCGATGCCATCAACCTCCTCACAACCCGCTCCACGGTATCCGACGAGACGACGTCGTCTCGACTTTCCCATTCCCTAACCTCGACCCCAACTCCGAGCACCTTCGTTATTAGGACCGCATTTATCGGCTGGTCCGAGTGCATGGGCCACGCCGCCATCGGCACGCCCATGCTCATGCTCTCGATGCACGAGTTCCACCCGCAGTGCGTCACGAACCCGCCCGTCGCCACGTGGCCTAATATAGCCAGCTGCGGGGCCCACCCCCTTATGATTAGCCCCCTCCCTCGCACTCTCTCTTCGTACTCTTCCGGTAACGAAACTCTTCTCGATTCTCCTTCAAAGATGTTGCCCCTGTCGGCCTCCCTCACGACCCACACAAAGTTCTGATCGCTCCTCTCGAGGCCGGCGGCGATCTCGGAGATTTGGTCGCCAGCAAGGAGCAAGTGCTTCCGAAGGAGACGAGGATGACTGAGTTAGGGCTGTGTTTGTCTAGCCACTTTAGAGTTTCTTCTCTCTCGTCGTCGCCTTCCTTTCTCTCGGGTGACGAGACTGGGTGGAATGGGCCGACGGCGAAGATTTTATCGGTTCCGGCGGTCTTCTCCTTCGCAAGGAGATCGAGGAACGTGCCCTCGATCGCCCGCGAAGTGTTGAAGATGTCGCCGGAGCTGAATTTGGGGACATTGTATAGGACTGTCATGACCTCTGAAACTTCCGGCGGGAAGCAGGTTTCGATGGAGGGGAGGCGTTCGAAGATCTCCGCCTCTTTCGACGGAAGAGATGGTTTTCCGCCGAATTCCCAGGAGAAAGAGTAGTCGGAGAAGGCGGAAGCGCTGTGGAAGCAGTAGGCCTCGGCGTTGGGTACCGACACCACATCCTGCGCCACATAGGGTAGATGGAGTCGTAGACGACGGCAAGGCGGCGGGCGGTGGCGGAGAGCTGCTGAACGAGCTCGTGGATGGGGCGGCGGAGGTGCGTGGAGGAGGCGAGGGAGGGGAGGAGCTGCGAAGGGAATTTGGAGGCGGCGTTGGGGTTGGGAGGAGGGTTGTCGAAGGGAGGGTTGGGGACCTCGTGGAAATGGATGGCGGCGGCGGAGGATGGGTCCCAGCCGTGGACGCGGGCCCGGGCCTGGTGGAGGTGGGTGGCGGCGGCGACGTAGTGGACGGGGATGCTGCGGGCGGCGAGGAGGCGGGAGAAGTGGAGGAGCTGGTTGAGATGGCCTTGCGCCGGCGCCGGCACCATTATCACGGCGGCGGCGGGGATTTCTGCCATCGGATTGTTAATTATTGAGAGAAATTTGATGGGTTTAACTTTGACTTTGAATATGATGTGAATATATTGTGTGGGTTTTTATAGTGTGTGGGTTTTTCTAGTGTGTGACTTTATCTTCGATAGATTTAGATTTAATAATAGTTTATTACTAACGTATTTATTTAAATAATATTTTTTTTGATTTAGTAGTATTATCTCTCCTTTCTAGAAGATATATTAATTTCATTTCTAACTTTGGTATCCAATTTCTTTGACTAAACCATGGATAAAATTTTAAAAATATTTACAATTAATTTAGTAGTAGTTGATAATCCCAAATTAACTTTTTAAAGTGAATTCATGCAGTCATGGGACTATTCACTCCTCCTAGATATATACTCCCTCCGTCCCAAAGATAGCATCTTATATTCCTAATTAAACTGTCCCACAGATAACGTCATGTTTCTATTTTTAGAAATAATAAGGGAGTCATTAGTTAACTAAACACCTAACTACAATTAAATATGTTTTACATTAAAAAATCAAAAAAACACAGCTTACCTTTATAATAAAAAAAAGCTGTATTCACCCCATAATTTTTTTTTGAAAAAATTAATTAATTTTTTAATGTATTAATTAAATATTTTAATTAATAAAATCAATTATTTAATAGTACAAAATAAATAAATTAAAAAATGTACACAACTTTTAAAAATTAAAATTATTATAAAATTTATTAATTAAAGCATCCAATATCACTTAAGACACTAATCACATGGCTTCTTAAATTATATGCCCAAAAAAACAAGACGTTATCTTTGGGACGGAGGGAATATATATTAATAGTCGCTGTCACTTAATAATTAAATCTTGGGACACACTTGGGTCAGCCGGAGGCACCGTGCGGCCGGGCTAAAACAATGACACTTTTATTCATATAGATTGACACTTTTCTGTATAAAGATTGACACTTTTAAAAATTGTCATTTTATTCGTAAAATAATTATGTTAAAGATTGACACTTTTATTCATATAAATTGACACTTTTCTGTATAAAGATTGACACTTTGGGCCCGGCCGCACGGTGCCTCCGGCTGACACAAGTTTTTGTCTTAAATCTTGTCACTACTTTGCAACTATTAGCATCACGACACTCTCTCTAGTCCTACCATAGATAATTGAACAGCTGGAAAATACATAATTAATTTCTCATGATAGAATTAATACATTCGATTATATATAGTCGTCTATGTAAGACAAAATAGTCAACCAAATTCATAATAATAGACCAAATTGAAGTACCCCAAAATCAATGCATTTTGAACAAAAATCTCACATTCTCTATCTACTAATGTAGTTAATGAAAGAGTCTATTTCCTTGTATGAAACTCCTCCTTCAACCATAGATTTCCTTACATCATTTCCTAATTCTTGAGCCCTCTTCCTAATCTCCTCCCCTTCCTCCGATGCCAACAACTTTCTCACAGCCCCCTCCACGGTACCCGACAAGACGACACCATCTCGCCGGACCCACTCCTCGACCTCGACTCCTATCCCAAGCACTTTTGTTATTAGGACCGCATTCCTCGGCTGGTCCGAGTGCATGGGCCAGGCCACTATCGGCACGCCCATGCTTATACTCTCGATGCACGAGTTCCACCCGCAGTGCGTCAGGAACCCTCCCGTCGCCACGTGGCCTAATATCGCGAGCTGCGGGGCCCATCCCCTTATGATTAGCCCCCTCCCTCTCACTCTCTCCTCGTACCGTTCCGGTAACGGAATATTCCTACGTTTCTCCTTCGAAGATGTTGCCCCGGTCCGCCTCCCTCACGACCCACACGAAGTTCTGGCCACTCCTCTCGAGGCCGGCGGCGATCTCGGAGATTTGGCCGTCCGATAAGGAGCACGTGCTTCCGAAGGAGACGAGGATCACCGAGTTAGGGCCGTGTTTGTCTAGCCATTTTAGGGTTTCTTCTCTCTCGTCGTCGTCTTCCTTTCTCTCTGATACTGGAGAGTGGGTTGAAGGGGCCGACGGCGAAGATTTTATCGGTTCCAGTGGTCTTCTCCTTCGCGAGGAGATCGAGGAACGTGCCCTCAATCGCTCGCGAAGTGTTGTAGATGTCGCCGGAGCTGAATCTGGGGATCTGGACGAGGGATTTCATGGCCTCTCCGAACTCCGGCGGGAAGGCGTTTCCGGCGGGGGGGACTTGTTCGAAGATCTTTGCTTCCTCCGAGAGGAGGGGCGGTTTTCCGCCGTATTCCCAGGAGAAGGAGTAGACGGAGAAGGCGGAGATGCTGTGGAAGCAGTAGGCCTCGGCGTTGGGTACGGCGGCGACGTCCTGCACCACGTAGGGTATGGAGGAGTCGTACACGACGGCGAGGCGGCGGACGGAGGCGGCGAGCTTCTGCACGAGCTCGTTGACGGGGTCGCGGAGGTGCATGGAGGAGACGAGGGAGGGGATGAGTTGCGCCGGGAATTTGGAGGCGGCGTCGGGGTTTGGGGGAGGGTTCTCGAAGGTGGGGGTGGGGAGCTCGTGGAATTGGACGGCGGCGGCGGAGGATGGGTCCCAGCCGTGGACGCGGGTCTGGACCTGCTGGAGGTTGACGGCGGTGGCCAGGTAGTGGACGGGGATGTTGCGGGCGGCGAGGAGGCGGGAGAGGTGGAGGAGCTGGTTGAGATGGCCTTGCGCCGGCAGCGGCACCATAACCACGGCAGCGGGAATTTCTGCCATTATTGGAGTATTTATTTAATTACTTTCTTCTTTTCAGAAAAAAAATTGATGGTTTTATATATTGTGTGAAGATATTGTGTGGTTTTTATAGCGCCAAGCCAACTCATACTCGTTTTAGTCAAAAAAATTTATGAGCTTTTAATAAATAAAAATATATATATTACTACTACACTTAGAATTAAATCAACAAAAAAGTATTAGGAAGGAATTAATCAGTATCTTTGTAATTAATTATTAATGTTTTGCTTTAACTTTAGTACATGGCTATCGCTATAATGGATGGCCTAAGCTATAAGCCTCATATAACAAGGAGTTTATCTTCGATTTCTCCTCCTCTGATTATATTTAATTTGTTAAAAAGAAATAAGCAAGACTGGTATGTATTTGTCTTCCTAACTTTGATTGGGTATTTTTTAATCAGAAGATGTCAATTTCATTTGAACTTTGGTATGTGTACTTATATGTGGCTGTCCCTTCTGCGGAGACTTCGACCACTCAGGAAATTCATATCTAAAGTCTTTTTTAATTTCTTTTATTTAGTTTTTATGTTAGTAACGTTATGGTACCTTCTATTATGTACTCCAAATAAACATTACCGTCCATCCAAACATACGACTATACGAGGTGAAACCAATTGGCTTGAACTTATCTTCAATTCTTAATTAATTGGAAATTAAAAAATATATAAAACATTATTTCGGATCCTGTGTCTTAATTTTTAGTTTCCCAACCATGTTTCAATTTTTTTTTTGTAATTTTTATAAGTTTTATACTCCATTTATAATATATATTTTTCAAGAGTTCTAATTTATAATATAATTTAGTTTAATTAAAAAAAAAATTCTACAATTGATTTACAATTATTTTTACCATTTAATTTCACCTTTACTAGTTATATAAGGCCTGCATGTTGATAAATTCAAATGAAGGTATATAATTATTAAATTATAAATTTTATCTACAAATATCTTTTATGATTTACTATATTATACTTCATTCGTACCACTATACTAGTCTCAAAGAAATTTACTTTATTGTTAAAGTGTTGTTTTTAACACTTTTTGCATATTTTATTTATTTCAAAGTAGAATATTAATTATAAATTTTTGCAATTCAAATAATATCGGAATACGCACAGAGTAGTTAAGTATGTACGTATGATAAGTACTGAATAAACATTTCCAGTCTAAATAATGAGGCAAGTATGTTGAAACAATCCAAAGAAAAAATTGAGACTATTATACATTTATACTAGACCCGAGGAAGTAACATTTTTTATTTTTACAAAAAGTAATATTAAATTCATAATTCATTGACTTATTCAAATGTCCAAGTCCAACCAATGACGTTCTTAAATCACTTCAAGATCATGCTGAATCATTATTTGTACATTACATCTTAATAAATCAGTTCAAATATTTGACATGCATATTTTCAAATTATTACTCACAACGTTCAAGAAAATCACAATATTCTGAATTCGACTTTCAGTTTCATATAAAATTAAAAGCTACCGATTAATATGAGCAATGAAAGATTCAATCTTCCCGCCTTCCCCGATCGATTTCCTCACGGCTTCTCCCAACTCCGCCGCCCTCTTCCTCATCTCGCCCCCCTCCGCCGTCGCCATCAGCCTCCTCACCACCTCCTCCACCCGGCTCGCCCCCACCACCAAATCAGTCCCCGGCCGATTCCACCTCTCCAACTCAACCCCGACCCTCAGCACCCTCGCCACCAGCACGGCGTTCGCCGGCTGGTCGGAGTGCATCGGCCACGCCGCCATCGGAACGCCGGCGGTGATGCTCTCCAGGCACGAATTCCACCCGCAGTGGCTCACGAATCCCCCCGTCGAAGGGTGGCCCAGGATCTCCACCTGCGGGGCCCACTCCCTCTCCACGACCCCTCTCTCTCTAACCCTCTCCTCGAACCCCTCCGGCAGCCGCCGCAACTTTCTTGAATCTCCGGCGAAGACGTCGCCTCTGTCGGCGTCCCTCAGAACCCATATGAATTTCTGACCGCTTCTCTCCAAACCCACCGCGATCTCTCCGATTTGCTCGTCGGAAAACGACGCCGTCGTGCCGAATGAAATCAAGATTACCGAATTCAACGGCTGTTTATCCATCCATTTTAGTAATTTATGATCGGTTTTTTTAGGGTTTTTCGCGGGATTGAAAGGCCCCAACGCCCATAAATCCAAACCTCCATTTTCGCGAATCCTTTCCTTCCATAAATCTAGGTAAAAACCCTCGATTTCTCTGCATGAATTGAAGATTTCTCCACGAGAAACCTTCTTCGCGGTGTACTGCAAGTCGAGAAATTCTTGAAACTCTTCGAATAGTAGCCTTCGACGGAGGGGACTTCCTTCAGAACTCCGGCAGCCGCCGCCGCCGGAAGATTCGGCCATGAGTGAGCTTCCCAAGAACAGACTGAGAAACACGAAATGCTGCGGAAAGTGTAGCAATCTGCATTCCGAATCGAACCCAAATCTTGAACGACGTAAGACATGAGGGCGTCGTAGATAATTACCACTTTCTTGAAAACCTTCGATAGCTCGTCTACGAATTTGTGGATGGGGTGGCGGAGGTGGGTGGCGGCGGTGAGGGCGGGAACGAGCTGAGATGGGAATTTGTGGGTGGCGAGTGGATCGGGTGGAGGGTTGGTGAAAGGAGGGATTGGGAATTCTTTGAAATGGATGTTAATGGCGGAGGAAGAGTCCCAGCCGTGGAGGCGGAGCTGGGCTTGGCGGAGGTGGGTGGTGGCGCCGACGTAGTAGACGGTGGTGTTGGTGGCGGCGATGAGGCGGGAGAGGTGGAGGAGCTGGTTGAGATGGCCCTGCGCCGGAAGCGGCACCATCACCACCGCCGCTTGGGAAGTTGATTCTTGAAAATTGTTGTGTTTTTCCATAATACTGAAACAAAGATTTTTGGTTTGTATTAAAAGATGGGTTCTGATGGTCTTTTTTAAATATGGGTTTTGTTTTTTTCTTAATTTATTATATTATATTATTTAGATAAAATCTAAATGGGCGTACATGTGAGGTAGTATAGATTATTGTGCTATACCGCAATACAATAATACTACCTCCATCTAAGCCATTAGTCACACTTTGAATATCACTTGTACCTAAGATATGGTAAATAAAATGAAAAAGTATAATTTTAAGTCATAATTAGGTAGAAAATTAGGCAGAAAAAGTGAAAAAGTACAATTTCTGGCATAATTAGCTCTAATTGGGCCCGGAAATATATGTTAATTCTTTCCTTATTTAGAAAGATGACTAATGTAGTGGGATGAACGAAAACAGAAATATGACTAATGTAATGGGATGAAGGTAGTACTACCTCCATCTCATTGAATTAGTCCCATTTGTTTTTTTCACTTTTCCGGCATGCGTTTCTACCGAAATCTAGTACGAGTTTTAAAATATAATTTTGAAGTATTATTTCTTTTACGGATACTATAACACGAAAAGTCAAAAAAATAAATGAGACTAATTCAATGAGATGGAGGTAGTATAATTTTTTGTTTTCATTTATATATTATATCTTCTATTATACCGATAAATGATAATCACGTGTTAATTAAAAATATTTTTAAAATTAATAAATATTAAAAGAAATTTATAAACAAAACTATTGATTTTGGAATTATTTTAACACATAACGATTATTCATGAAGGTAATGAAAGATGCAACACGAACACGGAAATAAATAGACGATCTGAATCGATATTAAAATGATCATAAACAAATGGGAGAATTGGTAAACTCAAGAAAGATTTTGGGACTATTTTCTGTTGTCTTGTTCTGTCACGCATACAAATTGCAAATCTTCAATTGTGCAGAGGATTTTGAAGAGATAAATTTGACGTAAAATATGATTTTGAATAATTAGGAAAAACAATAATTTAATATTGATATAATCATTTAAGTGGCCAATGAAACCAAAGAAACTCTTTCTGACTAATTTACATGCATTTTCTTTCTATGAAAAGTCATATTCACTATACAAAGTAGGTCAAAAGTAAGAAGGAAAACCTTCCAGTTAGATTATAAAATATTTGAGATCATGGGCACTAAATCTCGGTAAATCTTTGTGACATTAATAAAATTGACCATATTCAATAATATTGTACTATAAATTTAAGAAATAAAATCTCGTGCTGTCACGGTCAAAAATATACGTATACCAAAGAAAAATTGTATCCCAATACAATAAAATGTATACCAATTTTTTTTCTTTGACTTGACAAGTCGCTTTTAGGATTTTTAAATCATTTCCTTATCTATTGAAACAAATAAATATTTGATTTTTTTTGAAAAACATAGAAAGATTTGGTTGCGAGGTAAGATTGAGATCAGTACAAGTTTAAATCAATAAATATTTTGGATTAGATTTTGTTGTCCTTCTATCTTTCTTATTATTGTGGAATGAGAATATTATGATACTCTTATAATTTGAATAAAATATTTATTGTGCACTCGTAAATTGCTAAAAAATTCAGGAACCATTTTACGTGTCTGTGTAAAAGTTAAATTTAACAAGATTTTTTTAATTTAAATTCAGAACAAGACTTTGTTTGACTTGTGTTTCTATAAATCCCGCGAGACCGACTATATGTCCATTTGCTGAATCCATTTGTATATTTACAAGAATTCCAACTCTTTTTTGTTAAATTCTTCTCCGAATCTAGTCTGATAGTTGGAGATATTCTGCGTAATGGGGGCTATGGGTTATTTTCTGGTTATAAGAAGGATTATTAATTGGGGGTTATAGAGTATAATAGTACATTTATAAATATTTCTATTATGTTTTTAAAAAAGGGGCTACAGAGAGGGAAAGTGTGGCTACGTTTAAAACCACCCAACATTCCAACATGTACGGTTTTTTATTTTATTTTGAATAAATTGTCACATGTATATTAGTACTAATAGTTAGTTATTGCATGTTAGCAGCATAATGTATTCATTGTTTAAAATCCTGTAGAGGCATATATTTTAAAGTAGCATATGTATAGGCCCACTTTTCTGTAGGCAGCCCATAAATTAATTTATTCGGGTTGTTACAGACTGATCGCTCGATGTCATTTGAACTTAGGTCCCTAATAAAATGATGTTAATTTACACAAATATTCAAATCAAGTATATGTATATGTGAAAACATGTATTGAATTTACAAAGTCTATTGATAGTGATAGTAATCAGTATAGATGTCAAATACTTAACCTATGAGTTTCTCAATCATACCCAAAATTCAGTAATTAGTATAGATGTCAAATACTTAACATATAAGTTTTTCAATCGTACCCAAAATTTAGAATAAGCTTTGATTTCTAATGGCAATAGGTTTAAATTGAGTTTTTTCAGGCCAAGTTGCCCAACTAATAGCTCTTACACTTATTTAGGTATTACTACTATATAATAGAGTTAGTTTATTATGTTGGGCTCATTAAGAGTGAAAATCGTAATGTTATTTAACAAGTTGCTTAAACAAAAATCAAAGAAAGCAATTTGTTCCATAATTAAGGATAGGGGTGGTAATCGGTAACCGGTGATTTGGGATTACCGGTACCGAACCAGTACCGTACCCGGTAACCGGTTCCAGCCAACATGCACGATTCCGATACCGGGTAACTGGTACCGAACCGGGTACCAGTAAAATAATTAATATTTTTTTACTAGTTTATATAAAAATTCTTTGAACTTATTTATGTTTGTGTTATTTATGTTTGTTTGTGTTAAAAGTAGAGATTAGTGATTTTCTTATGTTGAATAATTGTAGAATTTATTTTAGGCTTAAAAAAAATGAAAAAGTTTTCTTTCTTTTTTTTGATTTTTTTTATAAAATTCAGTACCATAACCGATAATCCGGTAAAACCAATACCGGTTTCCAAAAAAGGGCTTTATCCGACCGGTTACCACCCCTAATTTAGAAAGTGGAGTAGTGCCATGTTTGTATATATTTATATACAAACATGGCACTACTCCACTTTCTAATTTATTTTTGTCTTGTACTTGTTTCAATTGATTATGGGGGTGCCATGCCGAAAACCCCAAACAATGCCCTCACCGACGTTGCATCCCCAATCAGTGCCCTACCACCATAACTCTCGCGACCAAAATCAAAATAAACCCAAAAGAAATCCAAAATCCAAAAAAAAAAGGAGTAAATTAGTAGCATCACACAATATCATGTAAAAATCGTGGGAGTAAACTGATTCATGGCGACGAACATATTTGGTACCTAAAGGAAAAAATTGGGTAATTGCATATAATATAAGTGCATGCATGCCGTGATTATTTTTACACAAACTAAAGTTTGAAAAAAAAATTGAAACAACATTTCATGATTTAACTACTTTGACGTGTCCTTTTTTCACGTTTTGCTCATGCTTCAACTCTCATATATTCCCTCTCTTTCTCCATTTTCTTTTACTATTTATCTCTCTCCACTGCACTATCTCGTGCACTTCATCTCATCTCATCTCATCTCATCAACTCTCTCTCTCTCCTTCCATTATTTACAATGCCCAATCTCTATTTTTGTTCCTCATCAAAATCTCCATCTCTACATCGAGCTCAATTGCTCATCATATTTTCCTCAAGAACCAAAATGCCACACCTGATATCAACAATAATTTTGACTACTAGGACATAGTCGAGGGCTTAAACACCACCACCACCATCATCATCATCACCATCATCATCTCACCACTCTCAACACTCTCATAGACTTCAATCACACAAAGTTCCTCGAACAATATGGTTATATCGAATTTTCCAAAGCTCACGTGGACGTGGGCGTCCCATCCTACTACGACAGCGTGGTGAAGCTTGCCATGCAAACGTATCAACGGAATTATAATCTGGAAGACACCGGCTTGCTTGACGATGCTACGTTGCGAAAAATGATGAAGCCCCACTGAGGAGTGCGGGATTGCTTTGGCGCAATCAACACGATGGATCCCGACTATCGCATCTCCAAGTCCAACGCGTCATCGCCGTATGCGTCCGCCCTCTACAATTACTTCGACGGCGAGCCGAGATGGTCGCATTTCAACATTTATGCCATCTATTGTGGGACCCCGAGGGAAGCCTTTCCGTGGCTTTTGGAAGCCTTTGGACGTTGGGAACTAGTATCACGTTTTAGATTTCAATTTTTGAGAGACCCGGGCTCCAATATCTGACTTGGATTTTTTAGGGGCGATCACGGGGATGGATATCCATTTGGCACGGGCAACGGCGTTCGCCCCCGAAGATGGGTACATGCATTTTGACAAGGATCAGCCTTGGTCATTCAACCGGCATAACGACATCTACTATGATTTCACCACCGTCGCCATGCATGAGATCGGGCATATCCTCGGTCTTGAGCGCAGCAAGAAAGAGGAGGCGGTGATGTACTCGACCATAGGTATCCGTGAGGTGAAGGACCTCGATAGGGATGATATAGATGGTTTAACCAATCTGTATCTTGATCTAGCTTCCTACCCTTTCACCTCCATCTCGCATTATTGGAGTACTTTAGATATCTATTATTACTAGTTAAATACTAGTATTTGTGAGGACTTGTTAGTAATTAGTAAGTCGACCAACGATAGTCGAAATAAATTTCGACATTAGAATCGTATGAATTGCTTCAATAGAAACAACTTCTATAGTCTAGCATAATAGATTATTTTGAGAATAAGTGGTTTACTTATTTTATTAGTTATGAAATAGGGCCTTGTTTTCTAATTAAATGGGCCCAATCCACTAGAATTAATTAAGCTAGGCCCATTAGAATTAATGGAGCCCATTAAGAATTGAAAAAAAAATAAAAAATAAACAAAAACAAAAACAAAAACAAACAAACAAACAAACAAATGGGGCAAGCCAATAGATATCAAAAACAGCCTTGATAAGTATAAACTGAGCTAGGCCTTAAAATAGTGTTGTTTGGGCCAAGTTATATTTTCTGCCCAAAGGCAAAGTTAAAGTCTGCAAGTTTTTCCGCTACAGCCGAAAATTACAAAACAGAGGAAAAAAAAATAAAAAAAGGAAAAAGAAATAGCAATAAACGAATAAATACAATTAGAAATCATTGAGCTAATTAAATAAGACGAAAATACATTCATTAAATTAGAGGCTATAATTACAGATTATGGGAAGTGTAAAAGAGCTCTGCAGAAATCTTTTCAAATCTTCTCTTGCCTAAGAACTCACTCCCAATCTCAGTCCCCCCTTTTCCCTTCATCAATGCAATGATGAGGATTCACCTCATTCATATGCTCAGACCCTCCCTTTGCCTGCACACAAACACACGAAAAATTAGAAACTAGAGAGTAGAAAATTTGAGTGAAGGAAAGAAGGAAGAAAAGAGGAAGGCAAGGAGCGGCCATAGCAGCCCCTTTCAAGGAGCAACCATTAGCAGCCCCTTTTCAGCCTTCTCGAGCATCCGAACCTCTTTCGTTCCAAGGTAACAACTCTTGTCAGCTTTCCCTTTTCTTTCCTTGCCTTGTATACTCAAAATCCTCTACATTTCCTGCACAACACTCTTTTAATCAGAAAATTTGAGAGAATAAAGGAGTGAGAACTAGAACAAGGGCAGGGCAAAAAGAAGGAAGGGAGAAGAACTGAGCAGCTACCATTTTTTTCAGCCCCTCACACACTCTAAACACCTCTACTCTTCCAGTTTAACATCAAGTAAGTTATACCATTCTCTCCCTCAGTTGAAACTGGAACTAGAAGCATGCTAGGTTTCAGACCTTGAAGACAAAGCATGCTCACTAGTATGCAAGCACATGCCTAAACTAAAACATGAGATTGAAACCAGAACATAAGTACAAGCATGCTGAATATGTTTGTCGACTCTCCAAAAACATGATTAAATCGCAGCATGCTTACTTCTTTAAGATATAGCACATTCTCTGTCACAACTCGCATAGACAACCATAAATTTAGAACAACCAGAGCATGCTCATTAATCAAATCTTGCATGTTTAAAAAAAAAATAAGCTCACAACCAAGAACTTAAACACACAAACTGAGATTTGCTTGAGAACACTTAATACATTATGGAAATCTGTAAGCCTAAGTCTACAATCAAAGTTTTGGAAGCTAAGAATAAGAACAGTAGCACCCACGTACAATTTGGGGAAACAAAAGCAAACATACAAGCACTCTCTGAAATCATAAAACATGTAACTTCAATAACAAATTAGAGAGAGAGTGGGATAGATTGTACCGAAGCGAGGGATTTTTCCCTCGTCATTGAAGTCGAGTCGCAGCGACAACGCTGAAGCTCTCGACGGCATCAGCGACGCTGGAGGAGCCTCGGCAGGGCGGCGACGGCGTCTCCTTCCTGCCGGAAACCTGCAATCAAAGAGCTGAGATGGGAATTTGTGGGTGGCAAGTGGATCGGGTTCGGGTGGAGGGTTTGTATAAGAAGGGATTGGGAATTCTTTGAATGGAGGTTAATGGCGGAGGAAGAGTCCCAGCCGTGGAGGCGGAGCTGGGCTTGGCGGAGGTGGGTGGTGGCGCCGACGTAGTAGACGGTGGTGTTGCTGGCGGTGATGAGGCGGGAGAGGTGGAGGAGCTGGTTGAGATGGCCCTGCGCCGGAAGTGGCACCATCACCACCGCCGCTTGGGAAGTTGATTCTTGAAAATTGTTGTGTGTTTTCCATAATATTGAAACAAAGATTTTTATTACTACTACTATCATATTTTTTTAGATTAATGTGCGTCATGTGAGGATGTATAGATTATTGTGCCATGTAATATAACAATATAATATAAATTTGTTTTTTGGCGGTACATTAAAATGATCCGATCATATTATCTATTACATTTTCGTACGTCTTGCATCTTTTACTATATCATTGGATAATTGTTATGTAGTATTAAATTTCAAAATCAGTAATAATAATCTACAAATATATTCTTAACACTTGATGATAATTCATGGTTGCAATAGATAATGCGATAAAAAAATACAATAGATTATCTGAATTTATATTAAAATACTTATAGGAGAGTGGGAGAATTGGTAAATTAACTCACGAAAGAATTTGGGACTATTTTCTGTTTTCTTGTTTTGTCACACAGACAAATTGCAAATCTTTCAATTTTGCAGAAGTAAACTTGACGTAAATATTAGAAAAAATAATTTAATATTGTTATGATAATTTTAGACTTTTTAGCGGCAAATGAAACCAAACAAACACTTTCTGACTAATTTACACGCATTTTCTTTCTATGAACAGTCATATTCACCAATAAAGCAGGTCAAAAGTAAGAAAGGAAAACCTACATTAGATTATAAAATACTACTATTTGAGATCATGGGCACACTAAATCTCGGTAAATCTTTGTGATATTAATAAAATTGACCGTATTCTTCATTGATAATATAGATTTAGAAAATTAAATCTCGTGCTGTCACAGTCAAAAATATACACCAACGATTGTAGCCCAATATAACAAATGCATACCTAGACCTGCCCACGGGCCGAGCCCGCCGGTTTCGGGCCCGGCCCGGCGGGCCACGGGCCTCGGACTGCATGAACCTAGCCCGGCCCTAGACTTCTGACGCGGTTTAGGGCTCGGCCCTAGGCCCGCCGGTTTCGGGCCGGGCCAGAACCGTAGGGCCTAGGGCCGGCCCGCGGTTCACGCAAATGGGAAGCTGATGGCTGAAGCAACAAAACAAAGCAATGCTTTGTTTTTACAAATTCCTCTCGGCATTTTGCCCCTATTGGGGTGTTTAAATATATATTTTTTTTTTCTTTCAACTTTTTTTAAGATTTTAAATTTTGTTCTTTTAAATTAATTAATTTAATGAATAGGAAATGTTAATTTGTCAACTTTTAATGTATATATTTTTTTTAAAAAAAATATTTAAATTACTCATTAAATTGTTGATAATGCATATCAAATTATCAATTGATGGAGGTTTGCAAATTGCAATATTGATGAAAAAAATTACAATATTAAATTAAGCTCAATTTAATCACTTTGACAATTGAATAAGTATTTTTACCTTTGACAAGAAAAATACTAAAAATTATAATAAGGGACTTGAACTCAATTTAATTTCAAAAATTGAGTTGCCTATGTATCCTCATTTTAATAGAGGAATCAAAGTCGACGTAGTTCTTATTACAACACAACGGTTCCTATTCCGCACCCGATGCCGATGCCGATCGATCCGTCTCGGTGAAGGCTTCATCTTTGCTCTCATTCCGATCATCCCATCCGGTTCTTGAGCTCTAAGGTCGGCCCTACACCAATCATCGAGCAACATGGTAGCTTCAATGTTTGCCGGCTTCATTGTTGATCTTCTTTGATCTAGCATAAGACCTCCGGTGCTAAAGGCTTGTTCAACGGATACGGTGGATGCCAGGGCGGCAAATAACTCCTTCGCCATCATGGAGAGTATTGGGTACTCCACTTTCTTCGACCACCATTTCAACACGTCGATCGACGGACCACTATCTTCAACACCAAAAACAAAACGAGTTTGCAAAAATATATCCAATTCACTATTACCTTGGCTCCTTGGATTATTATAGGTTCTATTTTGGCACATTCCTTGCATTTGTCTAACTAAAGGATCCATTGAGTCCATTGCAAAGGGAAAATCAAATGAAGACATCATAGTAGAAGAAGAAGAAATCTCCGTATTATCTTCATTACTACCATACTTTCTCCTATATTCATCAAAAAGTTCTATCAAAGTCCTATGTAGATCATCCTTCATATCTTGCACATTAGGAAGATCAAAAAATATTTGTTCACCATCAATTACAACATTACTAAAGTCCATTTGCAAAAAAGCATCATAATAAATTTGTAGCATTTGACAAACACCTTCATATCTCCATTTAGGATCCAAACATTTAGCAATCAAGAAAACTTTCGGAATCTCCCTAAAATACTTTAGCCATTTTTGAACCATAAAATAAATCACACCTTGCAAGTTTGGCCTAGTAAAACAAGCCTTAAAAGACATGACAATATACATGCAATGTTCCAACACTTTAACGGAAGTACAATAATAAACACCCGATAATTGTTTAGTAGCCATATGAAAAACCTTCAATAATCCATATAAATCATAACATGCATCCCAATGACTCTCATTAAGAACTAATTGAGCCGTGGAAAATTCTTTCCTAAAAAAATCACATAAATGACCCTTATACTCCATCGTACTATTAAGCATCTCATAAGTAGAATTCCAACGATGAGATACATCGGCTTTGAAACACGTATAAACAATATTCTTTGAACGACAATATTTTTGCCATTTTTTCCCCAATGTTTTTGATTCATGCAAATATTTAACGGCATTTTTAATAGGAACAACGGACTCTTGAAAAATCTCAAGCGCATCTTGGACACATAAATTCAAATATGACAAATGCATCTAGAATGAAAATATTTTCCATCAAAAAATGGTGCACATGCTTCAATGAGTTGAGGAATACTAGCCGTGTTCGCCGTTGCATTATCAAAACCAACCGAAAAAACCTTATTAATCAAACCATATTCATTTAAAACGGTGATAATAATCAAAGCAATATTTTGAGCCGTGTGAGGCTCTTCAAACTCCCTAAATGCAATCAAACGTTTTTGCATAGTCCATTTTGCATCAATCCAATGACATGTAATTCCCATATAACTATATCTATTATATGCATCAGTCCAAACATCGGCACAAATAGAAACTTTATGACCCAAACGTTGCAAATATTTCATCAAATCTTTTTGTTTTTCCATGCATTGACGCCTAATCCTCTTAAGCATTTGAGTTCTAGCAACTTTACTAGCATTGGGACCTAAACCTTCTTTATAGGATGCTTCATACGTTATTCTATCGGCATAATTAAAAGGTTGTTTCTCCATAGCACAATATCTAGCACATGCATCTTCGTATCGACCTTTATCAAATTTAAATAAAGAGGGCGTACCTGTCTCCGAAGATGAAGTGGTACCTCGAATTTGAGTTTGAGAAGTCGACATTCCGAACTCCGTTGGATGAGTGCTCTCCATGTGCCTAGTCATAGTGCCGTAGCCTCCCTTTTCGATCCACTTATAAACGGTTGTGCAATAGTTGCAATACGCAAGGAATCTCTTTCGACCATCGGGTAGAGGAGGTTGGCCTTCGATCTCCGGAGCATCAACAAGTCGAAAGTGTTTCTTGAAGATGTCGGACTTCGGTGCTTTCTTGGGTTTTGATGAAGGAGGAGGAGGAGGTTGATCGTCTTCGTTGTCGTCGTGCTCTTCATCGTCGTCGTTGGTGGAGCCATGAAATTCGAATCCTTGGCTTTCCATCGTATTCACCATTTCCTCAAACCTCGCATCTTCTTCTTCTTGGGCTTGAAATCTCGCATATTCTTCGGCTTGCAGTCGTTCAGCTACTTGCCTTGAGATTTCCTCCGATATTTCCGTCCTTCTTGACCTTTGAGTTTGTCGGCTATTTCCTTCGTCACCACCGACCACCTTGCCCTTACCCTTGTTTCCTTTGGAAGAAGACATAATGTGTGTGTGTAATTATGAAAGTGAGAGTGAGAATAGAGATTGAGTTGAAAGAGTGACAATAGAGATTTCAAGAATGAGAGTGAGAGCTTGAGAAAGTGAGAACTTGAGAGAGTAAGAGCTTGAGAGCTTGAGAGAATTAAAATGAGAGTGAGAGCTTGAGAGTGATAATGAGAGCTTAAGAATTAAAATTGGGTGTTTGATTTTTGAATATACCATGAATTTATAGGAGGAATGGAGGAAGAAGGTGTTGGAGGAGGGGGAAGAGGACAACCAAACGGCTAGGAGCCGTTGGTGGGCATGCATGCATGCTGCAGCAGCAGCTGCTGAACCACACGGCCACACCCCTGTTTTTCTTTCCGTTGGGCCCGTCGGGCCACCTAACGGCTCTATTGGCCCGTCGGTTCTAAGCCTAGCCCGGCGGGCCGGCCCTACGGTTAACCGGCGGGCCGCGGTTCCTTCGCACGTCGAACCTAGCCTGGCCCTTCGTCGCGGTCTAGGGCTCGGTTCGGGCCCGTTGACCTGCGGTTTAGGGCTCAGCCCGTTGACTTTAGGGCTGGGCTAGGGCTAGCCCGACGGGCCGAAAAGCCCAGGCACGTCTATGCATACCCATCTTTGTTTGACTTGAAAAGTCGCTTTTAGGTCCGAAATATTTTTAAAATAATTTCCTTATTTATTGAAACACATAAAGATTTGTTTATTTTTTCTTTTTAGGGAAAAACGCAGAAAGATTTGGTTGCGAGGTAAGATTGAGATCAGTATAAGTTTAAATCAATGAATATTTTGGATTAGATTTTGTTGTCCTTTTATCTGTCTTATTCTGAAATGAGAATATTTATGATAATTTTCTAATTTGAATAAAATATATCTTGTGCACTCGTAAATCGCAAAGAAATTGATGAACCATTTTGTGTCTGTGTAAAAGTAATTTTTTCACGATTTTCTAATATAAATTCAGAATAATATTTTGGTCGACTTGTTTCATTCCCCATCTTGAGTAGTTGGGCCTTGAGAGATAGTTTTATAAACGGACGCATTGTTTGGGGTCATTTACTTAAACCATTGGATTTTTATTTCGAGTTTTCCATATCTGGGCCTAAACAATATTAATACAAGAAACGACCCATTATCGCTTCCAAAATTGAAAAAAATAAATAAAAATAAAATAAAATTGTTCTCCGTCTCATGTTCTTAAAAAAAATTAACTTTGGCTCACCATTTTATTGAGAACGAAGGGGGTATGTGGATATTAAATAATCCAATGCACTGCAGTCTTCATCCATGCTTTTTGCGAAATGCCCGCGTTAGATTAGATATATAGACATCATCTATCGATAAACAATTTAGGTGTATATAGGAAATGAGCAATGGCATTCTAGTAGTTTTTCTTACATACCTATTAAGCAAGAAAGGAGCATGCATGATCATTCATGCATGGCTAGGAGAAATGGAAAGACTGAATCGAAGTGAACGTGAACGCGCTATCCCTTCAGGTATTTCATTTGCAGACGCAGCTGCTCGTTTACAATGAAACAAGTCCAAGTCGAGGAAGCCGGGTACAAGAGCGAGCTCGGCTAGAATTTGTTGAAGATCATCACAGTGCCTGAGTAGAAGGTGCTTAAGTTTAGGGAACTGATTGTCGGAAACCAACCAAATCTTCAAATCTGTGCGTTCAATACGCAAGACTTGAACACATCGGAAACCTCCATGGCTTACCTCCCCAAGTATCACCCACGAATGCTCTATCTCCAAGCTTTAACACCTCCAGATTATCGAGTGATGCTATGATATGCATTTGACATCATTCAAGAGAAGTCCTAGACAAGGTCACGATGTTCAATTGGGAGGAAATTTATGAGGTGGGGAAAGGGTTAGAACTTGGAGTCTTGTAGGTGGAATATATAGGGTACACATCATTCAACAGTTTGAGCTTCTCGAGATGTTCCAACTTTCCTAAACTATCAATGGATTTGTACTGGCCATCAAGAAGCACGGTTAGATTCCCACGAACGCCAAGTTTTTTCAAATTACAAGCCATGCCAAAAACATCCTTCCTGCAACTCTCGGGTGAGGTGGTTCCAAGTGTTTGAATACTCTCACCAGCTGTTAGACTACTTGCACTCGTCTCTGGCAGTGCAGCAGCAGCCTTTGTTTTGAAATGCCTTAATTGAGTCGGGCTAAGAACATATGCTCTGACCTTGAGAGTTCGGGTACTTGTGTTGAATACAAGAGTCTGACGGTATAAAAGTTGGGAAAAGGCTAAAGAAAGAACATCAAACTCTACAGACAAGAATAAGAACCGCAAATGAAGTAATTGGAACATATCGCGAGGAAGTTTAAGATTGAAATTGATGGGATCCACATCTAAAACTCTTAGCAATTTGAAACCTTTGGGAATGACTAAGGGGTCGTTTGGTATCCATATACGTATATCAGGTACGGGTATCAAAATGACACATACCCATACCTTGTGTTTGGTATATCAGTATATGGATATCAAAATGATATCTTTGATATACTAATATCTCATCTTTTAGTCTTTTTCATATACCAATATTAGGAGAGGTATCACTCATTTATTTTTCCAAACTCATTCCTAAATATGCCTCCATCCACTCCTTCTCTAATTCGTAAACTCATTCTTTATAAAATGAAATAAAATATTAATTAATTAATAAATAATAAAAATAAAATAAAATATAAAGTGAATTAGTAATTAATTATTTTATTTTATTTTATATTTATTATCTATAATAATTAAAAATTTATAATAATTAAAACTTTATAATTGTTATTTATAATAATTAAAAAATTATAATAATTAAAATTTATAATTGTTATTTATAATAATTAAAAATGTATACAAATATTTATTTTATTATTTATTTAATTCTTTAATATTTTATTTTATTACTCCGTATTTGTTCAAAATAATTAATCAATTTATTATTTAAATTTTAGTTTTTTAATAAATAATAAAATAAAATAGTAATTATAACCTTAATTTATTATTATCCTCAATTACCAAACTCACTTAAAACACTAAACATTCCTGTGCCGAAAAGTTATGTAACAATTCTAAAGGGATGGAGGGAGTATTAGATATCAATCTCATACCCATACCTGAAATCTGATATCCATACCTTTATCTGATATCTGATATACTAGTATATGGATACCAAACGACCTCTAAAAGATCTTTCGTAGGCATGCTCATTTTCTCTTTGGAAAAACAAGCAAATGATCGGACACTAGGACCAATGGGTTTCTCAGAAACAAAGTTCAAAGCATAGGAATGAATACACAGACGTCGAAACTTGAATTCCTTAGAAACCGGAGGTTGGAAATCTCCATCAGCACCCATCTTAATTTGTTTGAAAAAACTTTCCCTTGCAGCTTCATCTATGCAAAAGTCAATGATAGGATGTGGCCCAGAAGAAATAGAAGTGAAGCCCAATATCAAGCCCAATATCAAGCCCAAGAGAAATTAGGGTTAGAGTTATTTAAATCCTCTATAAATAGAGGAAAGAAACCTTGTAAAAAAGGGGGACGGAAAGTATTCGAATAAAATTCATACTCTTGCTCCGTGGATGTAGATCTCACAAAAGATCGAACCACGTAATTTTTTGGTGTTCTTTTACATTCTCGTTACGCTTTTTAATTTCCCCAAGAAAATCAAGATGAAGGGCAGCCGAGCTGCACCGATGTCGAGCTCGTGCTTCGACCGACTCCGTCGTATAAGTGCCAAGCTGCACTCGACGAGCCGCAGCCAAGTGCTCTCAAAAGCCAATCCTTGTCTCACGACGAGCTGCAAGCCGACGTCGCCGAAGCACCGCCGAACTCCCCATCGAGCTGCAAGCCGACGTCGCCGAAGCATCGCCAATCTGCGCTTTGCAACCTTTCGAAATTCCGGAAATTAAATTTCCGATGAATTTTCTACACAGCTCGACCCCAGCCAGGGGCTCTGCCCCTTGGACCCCGCTATCGGGGGCGCTGCCCCCGAACCCCCGCCATGCCGACGTCGTCGCTGAGGCACCACCGAGCACCGAGCCAACATTGCCACGAAGCTTCTACATCGAAGCATGACGCCGACCTCTCAACGCCGACTCATCAAGAAAAGCCCCGAGAATGTCTTCTCGCGAAAGGTCAATTCTTAATTCTAAAGCCAATCCTCGTCTCACAACGAGAAAGAGCTACCTAAAATTTAAACGCGCGTAGGGAGACCACTCCTATCGATAAATTTGACAAACAAGGAACACGTAAGCCAAAACTTCTTCTTTAGACGAAGTGGCTACGAAGGTCAAAACTTCATCTCTAGACGAAGTGGCTAATCGAAAGCCGAAACTTCATCTTTAGATGAAATGGCTAATCGAAAGCCTGAACTTCGTCTCTAGACGAAGTGGCTAATCAAAAGCCGGAACTTCGTCTCTAGACGAAGTGGCTAATCAAAAGCCGGAACTTCGTCTCTAGACGAAGTGGCTAATCAAAAGCCAAAACTTCGTCTCTAGACGAAGTGGCTAATCAAAAGCCGGAACTTTGTCTCTAGACGAAGTGGCTAATCGAAAGCCAAAACTTCATCTTTAGATGAAGTGGCTAAATGAAAGCCGAAAACTTCTTCTCTAGATGAAGTGGCTAATCGAAAGCCGAAACTTCGTCTTTAGATGAAGTGGCTAATCGAAAGCCAAAACCTCGTCTTTAGATGAGGTGGCTATTTTAAAGCCAAAACTTCATCTTTAGACGAAGTGGCTATTTGAAAATCGAAACTTCGTCTTCGAACGAAGTGGTTAACTTAAAGCCAAAACTTCGTCATCAAACGAAGTGGCTATTTCAAAACCGAAACTTCGTCTTCGAACGAAGTGGTTAACTTAAAGCCAAAACTTCGTCATCAAACGAAGTGGCTATTTCAAAACCGAAACTTCGTCTTCGAACGAAGTGGTTAACTTTAAGCCAAAACTTCGCCTTACAACGGAGTAGAGCTATTTAAAAGCCTAAACTCGTCTAAGACGAGTACGAGCTAGCATTTCGACTTCATCGAAATTCCAATTTCGATGGGGCAAGGCAATTCAAGTTCGACCTCAAATCACACCCTCACTTCTATGTCTTTTTGGGGAGGGATGTGATAGGATGTGGCCCAGAAGAAATAGAAGTGAAGCCCAATATCAAGCCCAAGAGAAATTAGGGTTAGGGTTATTTAAATCCTCTATAAATAGAGGAAAGAAACCTTGTAAAAAAGGGGGGACGGAAAGTATTCGAATAAAATTCATACTCTTGCTCCGTGGATGTAGATCTCACAAAAGATCGAACCACGTAATTTTTTGGTGTTCTTTTACATTCTCGTTACGCTTTTTAATTTCCCCAAGAAAATCAAGATCGAACAGTCAAGAATCAAGTTATGAACGCGGCAAGCTTTGACTTTACCATGGAGCTTAAACTTTACACCTCTAACTAATATCGTATCAATAAGCTCTTCTAAATAGTTTTCTGCAGTTTCCTCCAAGCTAACATCAACATTTTCCTGTATGAATCCTTCTGCAATCCACAACCGGATCAACTTCCAAACAGGTATCTCAAAGTCCTCGGGGAACATTCCAAAATATAGGAAACTCTCTCTCTCAAGTTATAAGCCAATCTTTTGTAACTCAGCATTATAATTTTTTTCTTGCGTGTTAAATGGTCTACTTCATTGCTATAACAAGTAACAACTAAGCTCTACATGAACATTTTCTAAGGTTGTTTTCATGGTGAGCACATCACTTGAAAACTCTTTAACTAGAATGCCTGCTATGAGCACGATTGATAGCGGATGCCCACCACATTCTTCTGCAATTAGTCTTCATCTTCAAACTCTGGAGGTAGTAGCCATAACTGACCGAAAACTTCCCACGCAAGAAGTTCAAAGCTTTCATCTTGATTTAAGAAACGCATTCTACGGGGACCTTCATGACGATTAACATGCCAACCAACGTCCTCCATATCCCTACGACTAGTGATCAAGACTCTACCCATCTCGTTGCTCATTGGCAGCGTAACTTTGAGTCTATCCCAATCCTCAGGGCTCCATAGATCATCCATGACTAACAAGAACCTCTTATTTTCCAGAAAACTAATTAACCACTAGTCGGCTAACTCTTTATCGTTTTAACATCGTCGCTCAGAATGGTGAAGTCTTTGAGAATGTCGAGAAAGATCTCCTTGGCGATGAAAGCTTGAGATAGATAAACCCATATATATGCGCGCGTGTGGGGAAGTGATGCGCGATGCCAGGATCATGAAAAGTCTTCTCACATGGGTGGAATTATTTAACATGCATGTAACCACTTGTATTAGTTCGAGTTAATTAAGTATATAGTATTGTTTTTTTTTTTTTTTTTTTTTTTAATACTGGCATTATTGCCGAGTTTCGTTTAAGTCAATCAACTTAGTTTTATGCAAACGTTAGTGCGTGTTTGGATCGAAGTGAGACTACCAAGTAGTACAAAATTGACTGCTAGCGAGTAACGACTAGCAAAGATGGAATCGTTTCCTTTATAATTAATTTTATGATTATGGAATAAAAAAGCAACATATATATATGCTACAAATAGGGAAGTTGTAATTAGCCTTCAATCGTTTCTTTTTTTCCCTGTTTCTAGTGACATTTCTTGTATTAATAATTTAACATATATCTTGAAAATATTGTAGCCCAATACATTAAAATTTGTTTGACTTGACAAGTCGCTTTTAGGTCGGAAATGTTATTAAATAATTTCCTTATTTATTGAAACACGTCAACATTTTATTTATTTTTTTCTTTTTTAGGGAAAAACACATAAAGATTTGTTTGCGAGGTAAGATTGAGATCGGTATATGGATTAGATTTTGTTGTCCTTTTATCTGTACGTCTCATTGTGAAATGAGAATATTATGATAAGTACTTTTCTATTTCTAATTTGAATAAAATATTTCTTGTTTATATTAGAAAATGGAATATTAGGCTCATTTCCCCTTCAAAATGCCTTATGAAGGGGGGGGTTGTCTCACCATATAAAGAGGCTCTAGAGACCATCTCCAACCGATGTGGGACAACATTTCAACACACCCCCCTCACGCGCAGCGTGGACAACCCAACGCCATCTGTTGACAACGATATCGGGGGGCCCATCATCGAATTGGAGTCTGGCTCTGATACCATATTATAAAATGGAATATTGAGCCCATTTCCCCTTCAAAGGCCTTATGAAGGGGAGGGTTGCCTCACCATATAAAGAGGCTCTAGAGACTATCTCCAACCGATGTGGGACAACATTTCAACATTTACTACTAGTAAATTGTAAAAGAAATTCAGGAACCATTTTATGTGTCTGTAAAAGTTAAATATTTAATCATGTAAGGGAAATGACAGAATTAGCCCTGTACACACAGACATATGTGGGCGTTGATTAGTTTGACTGGTTTTTGATAATTTATTTAACGGGTTTTTTCCTGCATAAATCGTAAAAAATTCATTTTAAATTTTGGGTTAGCCGAGTGCAGGCAATGTGCTCAACGAATTGCCTCACTGCAGTTTTAAGCGGATTTCAGTTCATATTAGCGATGACAAGTAGGTGTGTAATGAACATCTGCTACAGCTCTCTGTTTTCACACAGAAGTTCCGCTTTTGAAGTGGTGAAATAGAAGAAACTGGAGAATTTCAGGACCTGAACTTATTGAGTTCCACTTTTTTTTTTTTCTGGGATCAGCATTGCTTTATAGCAGAAGCTGAGGAAGAACAAACTGGTGTTTTCGGTAGGAGAAAATGATGCAATGATTGCAGTCTGCTCTAAAATGTTCCTGTTGCCATGTCAACCGTGGCATACACAGTGCTTCACGTTCAAGCTTCAAGAACGAACAACCTTTCGATGTGTATATAGGCTCCTTGTGCAGGCAAAAGCTTTTCAGAGATGTCCTTCACGCCTTTGAAGCTTTGGAAAAGAAAGCAGGTTGCTTGATTGATCCTAGCACCTATATTCATTTGATTTCAGTATGCTTATCTTTGAAATCCTTGGAATATGGAAGGAAAGTTCACAAGCATATCTTGAGATCCAACTTGCTGTCCTATATGGTTCTTGAGAACCACATCATCAATATGTATGGAAAATGCGGATCAACAATGGATGCTAAGAGAGCTTTTGACAGTATGTGGGAGGAGAAATGTGGTGAGTTGGAATTCATCGAATTGTATATTCAAATGTAGAGGTCTGGTTTTATGCCAGATCACTTCACATTTGGAAATGTGATTAAAGCTTGGTTTGGGGGAGCAGTTGCATGCTCAGGTAATTAATTCCTTGAAAGTGCCTGTTGATAAATCACACCATATCTTCTATATACATATCAAATATCGATAAAGCAGGATATCTTTTGTAATTTGAATATTCTTTTGTTCAACTTTTGATAATCTTTCACTCTTCAAGAGTAATTTCAATGTGATGGAGACCAAAGAAGGAATATTTTTTTATACTTTTAGCTTTATGCAATGGGAGTACGTCATAATTAATATTCAAGGGGAGGTAAGGTTGTTTGATTGCATACTGGAGCAAAGTGTTCATGCAAGTTAATTTCATCATGACCGTAGCAGGGTGTTTGAGGAGGTGAGATATGATGTTTATATCTGTTCATAGTTCCATTGCGCTATAATCTAGCTTCTTTTGTTACTATGTCAACTTAGTACAGTGACCATCTCTTTCAGGTGGAATGATGTCGTTTGCTGTGAAATCAAAAACGGAAGATTTGGTAAAATGTGAAGTCGTTGATGGTGGAGAGCTGAAGTCAAGCCGACATCTGAATGTTGCGTGGGAAAAGTTCGACACCCTATGTTATGATGTTTATCATTTTCTGTTCTCTTAGTTTTATTGATCGGCATGGCACTCCTATATTGTGGTTCAAAATGTGTCATTTTCACCAGGGAAAGACTGGAAGACATCAAGTTGGGTGTAGATACCAAGTTGATTTCTCGCTGTATCTTTGTCAAAGATGCGAAAGTGTTGTCTTAAAACTAAATAAAGGATTATCTCAAAAGTGAGTCCTTTTCTGACCATCTTATCCTTCACTGTAGCCATTCTTTTGGTGTTTTTTGATTTGATCTTAACTGGAAATTTTGAAAATTTTGGCTGCAGATTGCTGTGCAAGATATTCGGCAATAGTAAAAATTGAAAGTGCTGATTCTATCCCAAATCTCCACTCTAGCATTTCTGCATATGATGGGGTTAGTGCAATCCATCTGTTGTTTCCTTTTTAGCTGTTTTTCTTAGACCACTTAACTTTTTATTATTTCATAGTTGGGGAGAGATTCAGAGTTGGCAAGTTTCTTGATATGTAGGTTTCATGCGAAAGTCTCCATGCACAATTGGAATCTTCTTGAAGCTTCTGATAAGATTCTCGCTAGCGTATTTCAATAATGCTAGTTTACAGCTTTTGATGACTAATGTGGACATGAATAGCTCTAAGGATTATTATATTAGTTTGACCTAAATGAACTTTGGACTCCATTAATTCTATACATATGAAAGAATATTAAACAACTGAGTCTAACTCAAAGCGGAAGGTGAAAAAGAAGACAAAGGAGTTGTAGTTTCGGACAATACACTAAAGAACAGAAAGGAAAAGAAGTTGAAAACAAAACTTAAGTGAGAAAATAATTAGAGCTACACTTTTAGTTAAGCATACAAACTAAAAACAATGGGGGCAAGAAAGACTGGTACAAAAATTGACAAGAGGAATAGTGGAAGAGATAAGGGTGCGGCATATATCTGACTACTTGCTTAACTTCAATAGGGATGCATATTACGTACTAGGGTTTATGTAGCAGGGAAGGAAGTCTCTGTTTCTGCGGTTGTTCCATTGCTTAAATTATCAGCTGAAAAGTTACATCTTCCTGGCCTCGGTTCATGCTTTAGTTCGCATGTGCTATTATGTTGCTTTACTACGAACTATTTAGTGGTTAACTAAGAGCATTTATATATTGAGCCTCAGACATCTTGACACTTAATAGAAGCATGCACTCCATCTGTTTCTTATATATTTTTCTTTCTATAATTTAAAGAATACAATCCATTTAAATTTTATGAACAGTTGATCTTGCCATAAAATTTATGGAGGTCTGTCCTATGTAAAAACGCACCACTTGATTCCTTTTTGGGTTTGGCATATCAGGTGCAACTAATAAGAGTATCATTCTACTTTGCAATAATTGTACTGTATGTTTGTTGTTATGTAGAGCTCAAGTGCTCAATGAGCCTGTTACATCTGATTCTGAACATAGTGGTTGTCACTCGTTGTCAAATAGAACCTCTATCTTGTACTACCCCCGTCCCGTTTGAGACTTTACAGTTTTTGAATATATGTAAGGTATAAAATAATAAAGTGTAACGTCTCGAACGGGACGGAGAGAGTATTAGATATGCATAAAGAAAAAGAGAAAAGCAATTTACGAAGCTCAGTGGACTTTATGGCGATAATTAATAATCTTTAGTTCAGGAATGATGTTGATATTTCTATTGTTTATATTTTGGAAAGGAACAATGGAATAATGAAATGTAATTTCAGTGCTTCACTTGCATCTTACATCATGATAACTTGCCAATAACTAGGTTGATTGTCTGGAGTAAGCATCCACTTCTCATAATTACACAAAGTATGAATCATTATCGAAAGTACCTTGTAGGTGAATTAACAAACTAAGAATTACATCTCTAAGATATTTATTGAAGTGTGTTACGACCCCATATCGAATATCCAAGCTATTGTGGATGGTGCTTTAAGTTGGGGTGGGGGGGGGGGGTTCAATTCTCCACCTTTGAGTTAGCTTTTGGCTGGAGTTAGGGCTTCTGGCTTTGAATGCCTAACAAAGTGATGTAAGGGTACGCACAGTTTGATAAATGAAATGTTCGTGTCAGATTAAGGTATTCTGTAACTTGTCTAATACTTGGAGTAGACCCAGAACTAATTGATCCAGCTTGTTAGCCTCATGCTTTTCTAATAATACAAATGTGTGGAGCTGAGATGTGTCAGTCATTACTCTGTAAGAACATAACAAATGCTGATGTATAACTCAATCACTCAGAAACTCGCCTAATTTCATGCAAACTCCCACATTCTCCACCCCAGTCTCAGGCTTTAACCACCATTTTTCAAAGTTTTCATACTACTTTTTTTTTCCTGACCTCAACATAACGTGTTGCTGAATTGTCTGCAACAACGTGTTTATTAATTCTTCAACAATTGATGGTGATAAGCAATGGTAGCTCGTGGTGGTCTTGGAGCTTAACTCCCGATTGAGGAAGTTCCCTTGTTACAGGTACTTAATGCTAAAAGATGGAAGATAGTCTAGCTCTTTATACATTTCTTGCTTTGCTGTGGTTTATGAATATAAGGAACTTGCTCCTTGGATATTGAACTTCTAAACTGAACAAAACAGGAACTTAAAAGGCAAAACTCAACATGTGGAAGTTCTATCAATTTGTGTTGGTCGAGTGATATCATTTAGAAATAAAAAAGAAGAAGAGCAGTTGATGTTCATGAATGATTAACTTTTCCTCCTTACTTAGATGTTGCATTTTCTGTTAAGAAAACACTATGCTTCCATCATATTGATTGGGGTAGTTCACCACAAACTAATTTTCAAAGGTCTTGTGAGGGTTGCCTGGTAGTAAAGGATTAGTTTTCAAATTTTGAGCAGTTAGTTTACACTGATGTTGTGAACAGAATGGGCAATGAGCTACACAAACAATAGAGATGATGCAACCTTGTTTCTCAGAGAGAAGTGTGACACTATAATTTCTGTTAATTCGCCTTAGAAACAATGGTAGATACTAGGATGCTATGTATCCACTCTTTTGGATTGATTTCCTGCCACAATTTTTTGTCTACTTTGTTTGAGAAACCATGTGTAGAAATAAATATAGAGTTTGCTAGGCATATACATAATGGATGTTTGAAGTTAATATACTTGCATACAAGAAGAAATCATAAGAAGGTGTAGAAGCATGCAAAAACCAGATATAGTAGCTACAAATATGCTAGACTAGAGAGTATGATTGATCACCCAACTCCAACAAGGGCTGAGGTATCTGACATTGCAATTGCAGTAAGAGAAGGTGCTGATGCAATTATGCTTTCAGGAGAAACAGCTTATGGGAAGTGAGTTTTCTTGATCTTTAAGTCACATATGTGCTTGAAAATTGTCCTCCAGTACTTGGTTCAAATTTCCATTTGTAATTTTTGTGACCATTTTTGCTAAACTGCCAGATGAAACGTTTAGTTTAGGCTGGCTTGAAGTATTAGTTTATTCTAACTCAAAATGGTTGCATATATACTGGACATTGGCTTCTTCCTTCTTTTCCCCTTCCTAATTTACTTTGATAGAATCTCACTATCACTTTTTTTTTTTTTTTTTATTTTATTCCTGGTTTTTTACGTAGTCTTTACTACCAAAAGTTTCCATTATCTGCAGATTCAAAGCCTTTAGTTTTATTAATGATTGACCTTGAACTTGGTTCGTAGCAAGCTCAAATACAAGAATTTGATCTTTTTCATTTGTTTAAATTGTTTGAGAGAATGGTTTACTGATGATTTAGAAGAAGTATATTCTTCATTACATTATTTATACTTTCCTATTAGATTTCCATTGAAGGCAGTGAAAGTGATACATACAGTAGCACTGAGGACTGAATCAAGCCCACCGCTTACCAGTATCTCACCAGGTGAATCCACTTCTTACAAGGTATTAACAGTTCTTCTTGTCAGCATTTCCAATCACAATGAATGGGTAGTATTTGCTTAAGAGGTCATACTCATACCTCATATTACTGTACGATCTTGAAGTTAATTCCACCATAATGGCCAACATTCTGGCGACTCCTATCATAGTTTTCACAAGAACAGGTTCCGTTGCTGTAATTTTAAGTCATTATCGTCCATCCTCAACAATATTTGGTTTTACAAAAATGTGTAAGTTCTTGTACAACCAGCATTCCCTATGCACCAATAGCATGCATATTTTTATGACCGAGGTTTTGTTCTAGTAATCGTTGATATCCGAATTATGACCCAACTTTAGAACTTTTCTAATTGAATGTTATCAACACCGGTGCTATTCAATAATTAATTGATTTCATAATTCGCAGAGCAAATGCATTCTATGTTGCCACCTTTGTCCTTCCTCTAATCCTGAGTAATGGAAGAAAGACGAACTTTAGACCATAAGGGCCCGTTTGATAGGCCGGATATAGCTGGATATAGCTGGTTAGATAAATTTAAACTAGGCTTTTCTTTCGTTTGGTAGAAATGTAGAATAGGAAATAAACCATTGGGCCCGTTTTAAAAGTAAAGCCCGGATAAATTTTACTATTTCAGTTTGTTTATCTAACTGGCCAAATTGGTGGGTTTAAAAAAGACATGATTGTCCAATGGCCACGGGACTTGTCTGCAAAGCAGGAGGTCCCGGGTTCGATCCCTAGAGGGAACGAATTCTAGGAGAAGTAATTCTGTGAGTATGAGAGATGTACTACTAACCGTTAACTACTAACTTTGCCCGATCAAAAAAAAAAAAAAAAAGACATGATTTGAACAATATTTAGATGAGAATTGAATTCTCCAAAATACCCCAACTTTATACAAACATTTCCTCTTCTTCTCCCAATTTCATTTTAATCCTCCGTCGCGCACTTCATTTTCTTCTCCAATTCATTTCGCCGTCCAGCTCCTCCTCCCAATAGTATGGTTACATAGAATATGCCGAAGCGCACGTGAGTGGAAAAGAACAACCGCTTCTATTTCTACAAAGTGTTGCGGCTTGCCCTAAAAACATATCAACAGAACTTCGGGCTGGCCGAGGACCGGCGATCTCAATGACAAAACAAAAGGAGAAATGTCGGAACCCTGTTGCGGCGTGCCGGACTGCTTCGGCAGCATAAACATGATGCAATGGGTTTCAACATTTCTCTTTTTGTTTTTTCATTGAGCTCGCGGGTCTCAGTCAGCCCGTAGTTCCGCTGAAATGTTGTTAGAGCAAGCCGCAACACTTTGTAGAAGTAAAAGTGATTGTTCTTTTCCACGTTCACGTGCGCTTCGACATATTCTACATACTTAGGTTCGTCGCCATAAAATCAGTTTACTCCCACGATTTTTACGTGATGCTACTAATTTGCTCCTTTATTTATTTTTAATTTTTTTTGGATTTTGAGTTTCTTTTGAGCTTATTTTGATTTTGGTCGTTGAGAAGTTTTTAGATGATTGCTGCATGCTGTAGTTAAAATCAAAATCAATTTATTGGGTGCTAATATCCAAATATGAAATATATCAAAATTGTAGTCTATTTGTGTAAAGTGTATTAGAAAAACATATATTTTTTGTTATTATTGCAAAATGAAGAAGTATTGTACAGAAAACTCATGAAAAAACATGGATTCTTGATTGTCACTGTTTATGGATTTTAATGAGAAATTAGATACAATTTTCTGAAATATTGCCATAGCTATTTCTTCATTAAATTTGGCTGAAATAATTGGCAATAATGTATCTATTCAAATCTAACACTATTCTAAACCCGGATAGTGTTTGGTATTGTGTCGAAGTTGAATGAAATGAGGCTTTCTTGTTATCTAGTGTACATATTTTGCTTCGGATAGTGTTTGTTAATTACAGTAATTATTACATGAAGTGAAGGTAGGTGTTGAAATCTGTAGGTGTTGGAATCTTTAGACCTTGATAGTATAATTCTAAATTAATTTGTAGTACATAATATTTTAAAATTAAATAATTAAGGGTTGGTAATTAATTTACTTTTATATCTAATTTTTATGGAAGGGTGATTGAGTTGCATGTGTATTTTGTGCAACCCAAAAAATAATAAAAATCAAGAAACTCTCGTATCATGCAAAATGACAAAAGATATATCACAAGATAAATCAGTGGATCTTGTGAATTAAAAGATGAATGAATATATAATGAATCAGATTATTTTAGTGAAGCTCAAATTGCAAGAGAAACTCGATATCGACTTATAATATAAAATGAAATAAAGTGTTCTCATATCATGCAATACGTTATACGACAATCAAAGGAAACCGTCATATCATGCAAAAAAAAAAAAAAAAAAAAAAAAACGACAATCAAACAAAAACTGCAGTCAAATACTTCTAAGCTATCACGTAAAAAATGTAAAAGAGAAAAGCACGATGCTTCTAGGCAGCTAGCTCATGTCATGAGGTTTCTTCAAGTCACGTCCCTTGGCGTACCATTGAGGTATGATTTTCTCAGCGTGTGGGTACAAATCTTTGTACGCATTCTTGATTGTGCATTCTGCCAATGCAGTCACCCCCGATATATCTGCAAGTACGAATCGTTAGGGAGAGAATCGAACCCCGTTCAAACACCAAGTACGTACAATGGCTAGAACACGAACCTCGGAGGGGCTTCTTTGAATCCGAAAGCTGTGTTACCATGAAAATGATTGCTGCAGCAGCAAATAGAGGATAACTCCTCCGACCGATATAGCAGGACATCGAGTATTCTTGAATCAAGTCCCCTGCCTTTTGAATAGTTTCTTCGACAGCTTTGACCTCCTCGTTGCTCATACCAAGATCCGAGCAGAATGCTCTCTGCAGAAGAAAATGAAGATAGAAACACGAGGAGGTGTTGTTAAATACTTATTACAAATAAAGAGAAAAGAACACACACATGTGTAGGGGGGGGGGGGGGGGCTCACCAAATTGTCTCCTTCATGAATGGCAACATTCATGTGTTTGTTAACATATTCTATTGCTTGACCGATTTCCTCCTCCGTAGCTCCATCAAAAACGGAGGCATATTTCTAGTCATAGTCGAGATCAACAGGTTTAGAACAACACTTCATTCAACTATTTAAACAACACAACTCCAACAAGCTAAGCTAGCAAGTAATTTAAATTTAAGGTAGGGATGCACCTTTCACAGTTAGAGGTTCTCCTTCTTGTTGACAAGCAAGATATACGTAGGCGGCCCCGAGAGCCTCCGGGTTTCTTCCCCTCGTACACCTCTGATCTTTTATCCTCTCACTTATTTCATAAGCTCGATACTTTAGATCGATGAAACCACAATCGAAATTGAAATTAGAGTCCGATGTTTGAGATAATTAACCCTTTGAAATTAGATGAATACATATGCATGTGGCATGATACCATGTTTCTTGGATACATTTGCTATGAACTCCAAACCCCCAAAAATAATAATCAACATATAATTAATGCGAATTAAGACTTTCATGATGTATTATGAGAAAGGAGAATGGAGAATGGATCAATTAGTGAAAGTGCATACCTCAATATCGTTCCTAATAGCCCCTACACGTCTAAATCCCAACCTGCGTGGCATTGAAGAGGTAACAAACAAACTATGGAAATCACTTCTTTTCTTTTTGATTAATTAATTTCTACAGAATATATATATACTTTCATCAAATTTTGCAATAACAAGATACTAAAATTCCCTTAACATCTCCAATGAACTAAAACCTTTAAAATTTGAATTTTTTTTCCCTCCCAAGAAATACTACCCAATATCATAATTTCCAAGATTCGAATTACATAACCACATTCAACAAAATTCTTAAATTAAACAAAAAAACAAATTAACAGCTACACACCTTTGAGCAATATTCCTATAATCGTTATCGGAATCACTCGCGGCCGCGGGTGGGGGTTGCGATCTGAAATATAATAAAAATAAAATCAATAACAACAAAATCAAAATCGAGTTAAATCTAAAACTTTTTTTTTTCGTTTTTTTTCTTTACCAGATCGAGGAGGGTTGTTCATCTTCATATGCGAAATCGTGGCATCGTCCAACTTTCCGGTAGCTTCGATCCCGTGATCCTGTTGATATCTTTCAATGCCGGATAACTTTACTTGGATATGGCAAGCGCTGTCGCCGAAGTGGGACCGAGCGCTCTGGATGTAGCTTCGGAGATAGGGCTGCGGATCAAAACGGATTTCCGCCTCCGCGGCGCCATTGAAGAAATCGAGAACGCCGCATCGAGGTCTCTTCATGTGCGATTCCGTCTCTTCATCTAATTTTCCGGTAGCCTCAATTCCGATAAATTGTTGATATGCTATGATGGCGAATTCCACCACCTCCTCTTCGGAAGAACCGTCGCCGGCGTTGGCCCGAGCATGTCCCAAATAACCATAATGTTCGAGAAAAGAATTCAAATCGAAATTGGCAGTGTGGTTAATCATAGTGAGTTTGTGTTTTGATAGTATATGATATGATGATTGCATGGTTATGAATTATGACGAGCGAGCGCTTCTTTCTTTATTTATAGATGTAGAGATTCTCGCTACTAAACAAATCCCAATTCGAATCCAACTCGAATCTTCATCTACTAGTAGTACTTATCTATTTGCATGTTTCAATTAGATAATCATTAATTAGTACGGTATTTCTACAATTTTTATTTAAAATTTTATTATAAATTTTTTTAAGATTTTTTTTTTATAATAAATTATATTTTAAATTATATAATAATATAATATCATAACATAAGGGAAGATATCCTGTGCTAAAAAATTCCCACGTGAGAAATGGAAATAAATCCAAACCATCCATCCAAAATTTAGTTACAAGATTCTAACCATCACCTTTTTTTCCCACTGACGGTTTTTTAATGCAAACAATTGACAAATTAGTTCTAGATTCATGGAAGAGCAGATAAGGGCGAGCCGCAATTTTGAATAGCGACGTTGCATGTAGGGACGGAGCCAGGAATACGTATATGGTCGGACGAGATTTTATATGAGGGGTAAAAAAGTTTAAAAAACACATGGAATGAGAAAAACTCAATTATAAAGGGATTAAAATACAATAATTGGGCAGGCAAAAAATTTGAAAAAAAAAAATTAACACTATATATTATTCAATTTTTTTTTACCCGGACGACTGCCTAGTCGAGCCCGGTATGTGGCTCCGTCTTTGGTTGCATGTCGACGTTAAATAAGTTTGTCAGATTCCGATTGTGATTAACTGCGGCAATATCATGCCATGAATTATCAGCGGCACTCTATAGATTTTTTCAATTATTATTATTTATTAATACTTTCCCATCTTATTTGGATGACCATGCTTATCCAAATCGTTTTTTATTTTATTTTATTATTATTGTATATTTCGATGATATATTATCATATTTTTATCAAATAAGAATAAAGAGTTCGAAAAGAGATTGTGATTCAGCCTGTGCGCGCGGTTCTGTGTCTCGTGCGCTTATGGACTAAAACGAAAAAATAGGCTCCTTAAGAAAGCTAAAAATAAGTAATACTCAATAAAACATGGAATATGTAATAAGAACCATTTGCAATAACAAAAAAAAATATCTTATCTTGAAAAAAAAAATGATCGAAGATAAAATGATGTAAAACTCACAAACTCTGACTTCATTTTTAAGACAATCTGTAAAAAACTCGACAAAATATAGTACCAATTTTGATTTTTGTTCGTTATGAAATAACTACGTATACGTATACGTTTGAAGGTGCTACAAAGTCAAAAATATTTTTGGATGCAATTACAGGAAAAGAATCTGAATAATAAACATTCTTTTTTCTAACGACTTGAAGAAAAAAAAAAAAAGAAAAAAAAAGAAGCATGTCAACTTTCCCAGGGTATAGTAGCTGTTAATTGTATTGCACGCAAATAAGTTGACCTAGCTAATTTGGTAATGATAAAATAATATTCAAATATAAATAATTTATAATTTATATGCATAGTACTTAGTACTTGCTAATTACCTACTGCAATGATACTTTAAATATTATACTGTATATTACTTGAGAGTAGTTATATATATTTAATTGGATCTAGTGTCAACTTATGATAATTGTACTAATTACAATTTGACATTTAAGAAAACGAAGTAATTAAATTAACAGATTAATTTTAGTCTTCTATATATTAATTCTCATTTCACTGCACGCAACTTGCACCATCTCCTTTTCTCAATCTAATTAAACGTAGTATCTGCATCGAATATATAAGTTCATGTTTAGATTGTTCTGAAATTAATATAATTTATTTCTTTAATTAAAACATCGATAGTATATACTTAAAAGAATATTTACATACATATAAATATCATTTTTTTCCCCAATGATTGAGGTTTAAATTTCAACCACCAAGAAACTAAATTTGCCAATGCATGGGGTAACAATACACATTGTTACATATATAGTACACCAACATTTTGAAGCCCAAATATTAAGAAAAATAAGAAATTTGATGATGATTACAAATTACTCTTCATCATTTGGAGAGCTTCAAATTTTTCCATATCTTGCTTTGTGAAATGAACGAATGCCTCAATTCCACCTCCACTTTCGGCATCCAAAAAATAAACCATATTCTTAAAAGGAAAGCGGTCCAACCCGACCCAAACGGGTCTGCCCCACCCGAAATCCGTTTCGTACTCGAAAAAGTCAAAGGAAAAAATCTTCTCTTTCAACAGATTCCCACTCTCGCTCCGGCGAGACACGAACCCGCCCTTAACCGCTTTCACAGCTTCCCTAATTTTCCGCACAACCTCTGCGCCGCCGTCTCCGGCAGCGGGCATTGCCATCGAAACCCCAATTAGGTTACCGAAATAGTCTTTGGGCAGTGGCGGGTCGACCCGGCTCCGCACATTAATCGTGTGATTTATTAAGAACATGTTACTCGGGTCGGATCTCGCGCCCGTAGCGGATACGAGCCGGGTCCATATAAAAGCCGATAGCGCTTCCACCCGGCGGCAGCCGCCGGAGGAGTACCTTTCCCGGAGAGCGGCGATCTTCGCCGCCGGGAACGTGATGACCTTGGCGGCGATGTCTTCTCCCGTCACGGACCTGGCCTGGTCTAAACCGGAGGTATCCTTCAGTGGCGGGAATAGGCGGCGGCGGCGGTGGTGCGTCGTCGTTCCTGTTTGCGGCGATGGCGGCCCAGGCGTTGACGAAGGTGATGACGGATAATGCGTCGGCGAGCTTGTGCGAGATGAGGATCCCGACGGCGACTCCGCCGCACCGGAAGTAGGGGGCTTGATGATAAAGGTTTTACCCTTATCGTCTCCAACGAACGAGCAATTCGCCGGAAAATATGAAGATAAAGACGGTCGCGAGCAGTGCTCGTCGAACTCACGTCGAAGATGCAGAAATTAAAGAAAAGACGGCAAATTAAAATAGGGTTTTTTCTCATTCTTTTTTTCTTCTCTTTATGATTACAATGAACTATATTTATAGGACTAAATATCTAACAAACTATGGAAAAGATATGCTAAATATTAATAATAATCTAATCAATAAAATATGAAAGATATTCTTCCAAGATACGAGATATGATCGTATCAACTCCCCCACGGTTGAAATCCACCTTGCCCTCAAGGTGGGTACCACGTTGCAACGAATAACATACACTGTGGCGAAGTGAAACAAAGTGACCACCGTGGTGAGATATCCCCTCCCGGATCAAACACACCAAATAATTCCCAACATTTGGTATGACATGGCACTCGTGATAACGGAGTTATTATACCGCGATGCAAGCTCCAAAACCGCTTGTGCTATCTCCAAAATGGAGACATAAAAAATTCCACCGATAAGGTCAAACACAAGAATGTGCTTTTCACCACCTTTCTTGACCAAACCATAGGCAATTGCTGCAACAGTTGGTTCGTTGATAATCCTCACAACATTCAGCCCAGCAATCATGCTAGCATCTTTGGTGGCCAGCCTTTGAGCGTCATTGAAGTAAGCAGAGACAGTGACCACAACATCCTTAATTTTCTTTCCGAGGTAAGCCTCAGCTGCCTCCTTCATCTTTATCAAAATCATGGCGCTGATCCCCTCAGGACTAAACACCTTTGTCTCACCATCCTTGACAGTCGACTTCAATGTAAGGCTTCCCATCTTTGTTGACAATCTTGTAAGGAGCAAGCTTCAATTCATGTCCCTTTGAACTGCCTTATCCTCCAGCGTGGTCGCCCCCGACGTGGGGGTTTCGAGCGGTGATTGTTCGGCAACGTCCGCCTGGGGCTCGGAAGCAGTAACATCCATCTCCAACGTGGCATCGACAGCAGGAACAATCGCTACGTCCATACCTGCTATCTCCGTAGAAGAAGCGTCGCGACTCGGTGATGCATCGTCTCCAACGAAAACCCTCTCAGCCTCACACGAGAAACTTGGAGATGCGTCTATGACTTGATCCTCGATTGCAGCCACCGCGTTGGGAGTGATGGGGCTGGGGTTCCACGATGGCGATTGCCACGCGTGGGTCACGCCGTAAGGGGGGTCTAGTTCGGGCCGAGGAGGCGACTGCGCCCTTGACCACCGTTGCTCAATATCGTCAAGTCTTGCTTCCATCCAACGAAGCATCGATAGCAGCGCGTCCATGGAGTGCGGCTGATTCGGCGGCTCAGACGTCCAAGCCCGCGGCGGAGGTACGTATTGTGGTGGCGGCGACGGAGGCATGTACTGCGGTGGGCTGTAGTGGTAGTGGCGGCAGGCTGATGTGTGCGGGTGATATGACGCAGGAGTGTTGTATGGCCATGGCTGGAAGTTGCGGTTGTGATAGGAGTCGTCGTAATTCGTCGAGTCCCATCCTCCGTCTTCGTAGCTCCACGTCGAAAGTGATGCGTCTCCGCGGCTGCTCGACATGGATATCATGGTTCAACAATGAAAGCACCAATTGATAAAGGTTTTACCCTTATCGTCTCCAACGAACGAGCAATTCGCCGGAAAATATAAAGATAAAGACGGTCGCGAGCGGTGCTCGTCGAACTCACGTTGAAGATGCAGAAATTAATGAAAAAGACGGCAAATTAAAATAGGATTTTTTCTCATTCTTCTTCATTCATTGATAATATCTCAGATTTCATTTGGTTTCACTTCGCTACGAGAATCCATTCCAGAAGCAGCAACATTCATAGCCACTTGATGGTGGTTTTCCAAACTATAAGTGTTGGGAGGAATTTTCACAGCCTGTATCTGAGTAAAGTCTGACATAAGAGAACCATCAAAGCTCACCACAAGAATTCTGATTCTCCAACTTGCTGGTAGTGTTCGAAGCAAGCGCTTCAACGATGCTGACCTCCATCACGAAATCCAGCTGCGGCTGCTCTGAAATAGGAAGGGTTGTGTCGCCATACACGTAGTAGTCGGTGTTGTAGTGGGAGACGTCGGAAGTGAAATTGCACGCGGGCTGGTGATGGTAATAGGCGATGGGCTCGTACGAACCGAGGAAGGTGAATGGGCGCGCCCTATCGGGATGATACGGATGCGTGAGGACGCGTGCTGAATCCCAGGCGTCGACAGACGTGGTGGAGATCCCAGGCGGAATCCATGGCTGCGACTGCCACGACGATGGCATTCCATATGACGGCTCGGGGCCCTGGCATGGCGGCTGCGTAATCAGGGACCGGCGTTGTTCGTGCGCCTCCAAACGAGCCTCCAGGCGCCACAGCCTGGAGAGAAGTGACTCGATGGTGGCCGGCGGCGGTGCAGAGACAGCAGTCGACGGACCCATGTGGTTTTGCCGGGAGATTTCACTCTCAATGAAAGCACCAATTGATAAAGGTTTTACCCTTATCGTCTCCAATGAACGAGCAATTCGCCGGAAAATATGAAGATAAAGACGGTCGCGAGCGGTGCTCGTCAAACTCACGTCGAAGATGCAGAAATTAAAGAAAAAGACGGCAAATTAAAATAGGGTTTTTTCTCATTCTTTTTTTCTTCTCTTTATGATTACAATGAACTATATTTATAGGACTAAATATCTAACAAACTATGGAAAAGATATGCTAAATATTAATAATAATCTAATCAATAAAATATGAAAGATATTCTCCCAAGATACGAGATATGATCGTATCACTTGAACGGCCAAACAAGAACGGCGTTGTGTTGCATTGTGAGGGAGGAATTTGTTGATGAGTTTGTGGTTTGGATGGGGGAGGAGTTGCGAGAGATGGCAGTTGGCCTCGGCTTCGACGAAGGCTACGCCGGCGTCGTTGCAGTCGACGTAGTGGTTTCGGACGACGGTGCCGGCGAGCGGGTAGAATGTGGTGAGGACCTCCGATAGGGATGCCTTGAGCAGCTTTGATTTATGGGAGTTGGGAAAATTGGGGTTTGATCGGAACAAGTAAAGCCATGGTGTGAAAATTGGTGCGATGGATTGATCGAGAGATGAAATTAAGAGGTGTATTCGCAGTGGTTTTTGTGTAGGAGAAGATGGTTTGATGGTATCCAAGGAGATTACCTTGCTCAATATCTCCACTTTTTTTTCTCACTGCAAATTAACTAACCTACCTGCAGATGATGCATGACTCTCTTCATACATATGTGTTTATAAAACAGTGGAGTTGAGTCAGTTGACAAGAATTTGAATATTACTCCACTTGAGATATGATAATTGGAAAAGGTATGGTCAACTATAATTTGTAATGCATGGTGCCCCATTTAATAATGTTAGTAATAGTTTTTTTAATATTAGATTAAAAATCAATGAAAAAAATATAGGGAAAATGGGCAAAAACAGTCATTTTGAGATAGTAAAGATAAATAATAGCTACTTGGATAAAAAAAGATAAAAAATAGTCACTCTTACCATAATACTTCCGCCCTTGCCTAATTAACGAATTTAAATTCGTGAATTGCTCTAAAAATATAAGGCAATTCACGAATTTTACATACTTAATTCGTGAATTACTCACAAAAAATGCATGAATCTATGAATTCACCCAAATTCGTGAATTCAATCAAAAAATGTCTGAATTCACGAATTAAATTTCGTGAATCGTAATTAGTGAAAAAGAAACAAGCAATTCATGAAATTCATTAGGCTATTTATTTATTTTTTATCTTTTTTATCTAAGTGACTATTTTTTATCTTTTTTATTTATGTGGCTATTATTTATCTTTACTATTCCAAAATGGTCATTTTACTAGTTGTCGCAAAGAAATATTATTATAAAATGAATGGTTATTTATTACTTCCTCGTTAGTTGACTTTATGACATGGAGTAGATGCTTGTGAAGATTCAATTATGTTTACGATGATATATTCATCTCTTGATCAATTCTCGAATAAAGCCATCATAACAAACCAATATCTATCTAGTAATATGAACGACGAACGAATCCATCTCCAACCGCGTAGCGCCACCTTAATAGCGCCACCGATCTCCTCCGCTCTCTTAAGAGCGCCACCGATCTCCTCCGCTCTCCACCGCACCTCCGTCCCTTCCTCTGACGCCATCAGCCTCCTCAAACACTTGGAAATCGCCGCCCCCCTCTGAATCTCACCCCTCCCTCTCCAATCCCTCACCACCACCCCCACCTTCAGCACCTCCGTCAACAGCACCGCGTTACGCGGCTGATCGGAGTGTACGCACGCGCCGACGGGAATGCCGGCCGTCAAGCTCTCCATGCACGAGTTCCAGCCGCAGTGACTCAGAAACCCTCCGGTGGCGTAGTGCCCTAGTATCTCCACCTGCGGCGCCCAATCTCTCACTACCATCCCTCTCTCTCTAACCCTGTCCTCAAACCCCTCCGGCGGCGCAGTCACCCCTGTCCGCTTCTCTCACGACCCAGATGAATTTCACCCCGCTTTCTTCGAGCCCGATCGCCAGTTCTCCGATCTGATCCTCCGGCAGTGAAGTGGTGGTGCCGAAGGAGACGGACAGTACGGAGTTTTTTTCTTGCTGATTCAGCCATTGAAGACATTCATGCTTTTCTTCTTTAGTTTCAATTGAAACTGGATTGAATGGGCCTAAACATCAAATTTTCTTGCCTTTTTCGAATTTAGCGATCGAATCCAAGAATTCGCCTTCGATTTCCCTGCATGTGAAGATGCTGCCGGAGTCGAGGTCGAGATATTTTTGTTCGGAGACGATGAACTCCATGAATTCTTGAGAGAAGGAACCATTTTCTGCAGCTCTTCATCGATCAGAAATGGCCGATTCAATCCTTCCCAGAAGTAGAAGAAGATGGAGAAAGCCGAGATGCTGTGGAAAATGTAGGACTCGGCGTTGGCTATGGCGGCGGCGGCGTCTTGGGCGACGGACGACATCATCGGGTCGTGGATGACGACGACTCGGTCGGCGGCGGACGAGAGGGAGCGGAGGAGTGCGGCGAGGAATTGGTTCTTTGCATATACCTAAAAAGAATCATGTCAGTTACGTGCATTTGTCACGGTTAATAAATTAAAATGTGGATCGATACAAAGAAGAGAAACTCACAAGTTAGTAAGATTTGTCAAAGATGTGAAGGAGATATAGGCAGATCACCCCTGAAACGATTGTACGATAAGTCCCTGAAGAACGAAGATTGAGCTATAGAAACAACCGATGATCTAAATTTTGAAGGAATTAAACGACGTAGCTTATGTTGAATGTAAGCATGTAACATAGTACATATCTTTGAGATTCACAAGGCCATCAAACACAGTTCCCAGGGATCCACATAATTTATTGTGGCTCAGATTCCTACATATATGAGACTTACTATAATTAGCTAGTATTTTTATACTCCATCAGTCATTAAAACAATAATTAAAGAGCTACTTACAGATGTTGGAGTTGTTTCATCTTCTCCATCGAGTACGGAAAGCTCCCTCTCAGCTTGTTTAGAGCAAAGTTTCTGATATAGTAATAAAATGTTTTATCATTCTAAATTCTTAGAAAAATGGACTTTTAAGTTGTCACGAGAAACGACTTATAAGTTGTTAGTGTTTATAAGCTTTTTCAAATATGTAGAGTATCTTACAGATGTGTCGGGGACCGATCCCTCGATGTCATTTGAACTTAGGTCTTTAGTAAAATGATGTTAATTAATTTACACAAATTCAAATCAAGTATATATATGTATTGAATTTACAATTTATTATTTTATTTATTTTATTTTTTTTGCATATACATATTATATGTTGATTTTAGAAAAATTCTGATACTACATGTTCGGATTGCATGCTTATATATATATACATCGCATGGTTTTATTTCGTGGATTATTTCGGCCCTAGAATAGTAAGTATATATAATTATTCAACATAGTGTAAAAACATGGGAAAAAATAACTATGTGTGATGTGTGATGACAAATTGTTAAATGTTTAGTGAAATCACACCTAGGTGTAAATACGTGTAATTGATGACAATCTATTTTTATGATTAAAAATTGGGCCTTTCAATTTATCAAGACGGACTTTATCCAATTCATCATGGCGTAAATACTATTAATTACGACTCCATCTACGTATTTGTTTGATATATTTTGAGCCCAAGATGTCTAGATTTAATTTATTTGGGTTGTTACTGACTGATGCCTCGATGTCATTTGAACTTAATTAGGTCCCTAGTAAAATGATGTTAACTTGCACAAATATTCAAATCAAGTATATATATGTATAGGTGAAAATATATATTGAATTTACAAAGTCTATTGATAGTGATAGTAATTACTACAGATGTCAAATATTTCACCTCTCAGTTTCTCAATCATACCCACAATTTTCTTAGCCATATTTTCTAACTTCCAACAAAAGAACTCCTGCAAATTAACCAAAAATCAAAGAAAGGATTAGTTTCATAATTAAGGAAAGCAAAAGAAAAACGTCTTCAAACTTGTGTGCTACCTACCTAAACCATCGAAGTCACATTCTATTTTGTTTTTTTGGACTTTATCCAATTATCGTGAAAAGTAAAGGGATAAAGGAATCATAGGTTGATTGTCCTCTAAAAGGTAAGTTTTCGTCGTCCTTATATAGAAAGGGAATAA
>CM038112.1:1466601-1524292 GCA_001642375.2 Mentha longifolia
AAGACTTTCAAATATAATGATTATATTATTGGAAGTAGTGTATAGGTTGGATTATGGGATTTTAAAACAAAATAATCTCAAGAATGAGAAATTCCAAATAAAAAAAGCGGATTCTTGGATTATGGACGATGCAACGGATAAAATTGAGAGCCGACAAAAAAACTTAAATGGCGATTTAGATGTTTGTTCTTCTCTTGACCTTCAAATCTTCGCTCCATACCCATGATTTTCTCTCTCTTTTTAACGGTCATTTTCTTGAAAATATAGGACTATATATATACATACATATATAGATATACATACACACCTTGGATTAGTAAATGCGGGGCCGACCCTCTTTGATCTCTAGCGGTTGAAGAAAAGCAGCTCCGCCGCCGCCTTCCGCCGCAGCCTTCCGCCGCAGCATTGCCGAATCATGGGCCGCCCTCGATGTTCCGCCCTCCTCCTTGCATTTCTCCTCGTCCTCTCCCTTTCTGTGGCCGTTTTTGCCGATGAAAATGAAGTTGGTTGCCCTCTCTCTTCTCTCTCAAGGGTGTTTGCTTCTCTCTCTCTTTCCTTTGGGTTCATGTGAGGATACATTCATATGCATGTCATTTCAATTCCTGTTTTTGCCCACATTTTCTTTGGCATTAATTGCCTGCAAGTCATTGTAGTGTTTAATTTTACCTCAGAATTACTTCTATCAACATCCTTAATATAACCATATAAATTTTCTTGAAAAAGTTTGTATATTTATTCTAACAAACTCAAAACTTATGAATGGAGCTACTATATATCTTTGCATTTGCAGTATGTTTATTCCAATCATTGTAATGTATTTATTTTTTTGATCGGACAAATGTTAGATGTTAGATTAGTTGTTAGTACACCAAACTCCCAAGAAACTCTAAGATATCCCAAGCCACCTTATGTTTCCTAAATTCGTTCCAAAGGGAATCGACTTGGGCCACTCAGTTAAGAGAGGAGCTATTAATTCCATTTCCAATGTAAAGATCATAATTTTGTCAATTCAATAATTTTTAAGTGAAGTTGTTCCCCTTTTTTTTTTTTTTTAACATAATTAATCGAAATTTAAAGGCCGCACAATTGAGGGCTCGAATCCGGGACTTATGTTATTCCCTTTTTATGTGAGGAATAGAATCTATGCCTAAACATTCAATCTTTGTATATGTTTTTTTGCAAGAGATTGGTTCACTGGTTGAATTAAACTGTTGTAGAGTTCCTCTGTTTGTTATTTTCTTGCGAGAAGTTTTGATTATTGATGTTGTAAGTATCATAATTCAAAACAGAGGATGAAACTCCATTTACATATGATAAGGGAGCGAAGAAGGGCCGGATAATTGGGCAGGTATCGATCCGAAATGGAAAGCATGTGCCAAAGGGAAGCTTCAATCCCCGATCGATCTTACTGATGCCAGAGTCGAGATCATGCCTAAACTCGGTACTTTGAAAAGAAACTACAAGCCGGCTCCAGCTATCATTAAAAATCGAGGCCATGATATTGAGGTCGCCTTCTTCCCTCGTCTTTCTCCAAATTTGCGCCTTTTAACCTTAGTTCAGCATTGTGTTTCATGTAATAACTCCGTTATAGAGGCGATGAATCATGAAGATTTTAGTGCATTTTTCCCTTCTGTCGACTTTTATCAGTACAAATTATGGATTTTGAGACGGTCTCACCTTATGTTTCTATAAATTATGATCTTCATTTTCGAGAATGATGAATAATGGTGACTCTAGTGTTCTGTGACATGATTATAACAATAATGAAGTTAACTTGTATACGGAGTTTATAGGTCGTATGGCAAGGAGATGCAGGAAGTGCGAAGCTAAACGGCACTGATTACCGGCTTCAACAGTGCCATTGGCATACTCCTAGCGAACACAGTTTAGATGGGAAAAGGTTATAACCAATACTAATATTCCGCTTGTATTCTCTCTCTTTTTTCAACTACATCAATGTCTGTGTTGGCAGATTCGCTTTGGAAATTCACATGGTTCACAACAACTCCCTCGGCCATCTCGCTGTAATTGGCGTCGTCTACAAATTAGGCCGTCCCGATCCCTTCCTCGCGAGAGTGAGTGATCGTCTCTTGTTCGTTTCTTACATTCTCAATAATTGCAAGATCAGCGTATGTTAGCAGTTACTGAGGATGTCCAAAACATTCGACAGCTTCTAGAAACTAGCAAGTCGCTCAATCATGAAGAAAGCCATTTGGGGGTTGTCGATCCTTGGGAAATCAAGTTCGGGAGCAGAAAATATTACAGATACGTCGGGTCCCTAACTGTTCCTCCGTGCACGGAAGGCGTTCTTTGGACTATACTAAAGAAGGTCAGTCAAGAAGAAGACAAATGCTTCGAGAACACTTAGTTAAGAGACTCGGATTCTGCATTTGATTCGACTATGTCTGAAAAACTTGTCGCCTTGCGATGCAGGTGAGGACAGTTTCGAGGGAGCAAGTACGAGCACTCAGGGATGCTGTCCACGACGTAAGTGCTGTGTTCGACATGCTTTGTTTCGATGCTTCTCGTTTGTTACCAGTGGCGGAGCCACATAGAAGCCACAAGGGGCTTAAGCCCCTACTAAAAAAAAAATCTTCTATTTTCTACTTAAAATTTTACAAAATTATTTATAGTTTTAATGATTTTTTTATGTTAAAGCCCCCACCAACGAGTTGAATTTTAGGACTGTTGTGTCGACATTGAAAATTTAAAAATTTCAGCCTCCACCGACTAATTTTTCTAGATCCGCCTCTGTTTGTTACGTCTCGTGCTTCGGCTACTCGTCTTCGATTTTCTGACTTGGAAATTTTGGTTGAATTTGTTGTAGGGATATGAGAATAATGCAAGGCCAACACAGACATCAGATCTAGATGTATACATGTATCGCCCAGGAAATCAGAATTGAGTTAGAAGGAACAAATATTACTATTACCGCAAGTGGTTAAATTTATTGCTAGCTTTTGCGCGGGTAAATTGCTGTTGTGTAATTTCGGAATAACACAGCTTGAGGATAACTTGTGCTGTAGAGTACTATGTTTTGTTTGATTGTTGATTGATTTACATCTTATTTAATGCAAATAATTTTTCATCATAAAATGTTTCATGTGCGTAGTTTTCAGTAAATAAAACTAACGTTCAAAAAAAAAAAACAGTAAATAAAACTTAATTTTGATTAGAAGTGCAGTAATAATGCACCTTGTACCCAGTAAATTAAAGGTTGACTAACGTTAGTGCTTAATCATTGACTAAGCAAAAGTTGACTTAATTAATAACTGAGTAAAGTCAACAATAACTAATTTATGCTATAGCACCCATTTTTCTACTTTCGATTTGTATTGACCAGTTAAAATGTAATCAAGAATTGCATATATTAAACTATTTCACAAAGTCGTGCTAATTCAAATGCACATGCAATTATTAATTTTTAATTAGAGTAATTTGTGGCACCTACACAACCAACCACTAAAATTTCGGAATTGTCAACATATGCTTACAAAAATTCATGGGGAATTTATTATTATTATTTAAAGCAGGATTCAAGGGCCCAATTTTACATATGGCTGAGTGAAGAAGAAATCACAGTGAAATACAATCATTCATGAAATTTTCACAAAGACTCAAAGAGCAGCTAAAAAAGACTATCATATTACAACGAGAGTAACAGCTTCGTCACGCTACGCCATTTAAGGAAAATATAAAAAGCAACAGAGTAGAGGATTCGGAGTTCGAAGATGCAGGAAGAACAACAGACTACAGAAAACGAAACAAGCTGCATTTCTCCTAAGCAATAAGGAAAGGTAAAACAGTTAGCATGAAGGTTTCATAGGTGAAAGTTGCCGAACCAGAGAATGAGGTATCCTTCTCTTTGAATTTCTCGGTCAGTCCCTGCAAAAATACGTCCAACGTTAGAACTTCCTTAACTGAAAATAGGATTGGAGAAAATTTAGCCAAAGCTCGAAAGATTTAAGGGTAAATCGCTCACCTTAACAGTGAGACAACACCTGGCCAAGGGGGAGAGGAAAAGGAAAGAAAATTAGTAAGGATGAAATATTGAGTTTGTTAATGAAACGAAAACAGTCATCATTAGGTAACGTACTCGATGAAATTGTCGTATTCAATGGCCTTGTTTTTGCCACCACTTTTGTCGAACTTGGAAACCAGCAAATCCAGAATCACAGGTGAGACTGAAAATCCGAGACTGAGGAGCGCCTCTCTCAGTTCGTTCGTGTCAATCTTGCCGCTTCTGTCCCTATCAAATCTCTCAAATATTGCCTGGGAGAGCGAAAGTTTGACAAGATCAGATGCAAATAAAGACAATCGGGATGGAAGTAATTAGTAGTGAGATCGGAGTTGTGACTGACCCTCCAGCTCTGAAGACTGTAAAAGACTTGAGTGAATTCTTTTGGACCTATTTTCAAGTAATAACAGCATATCAATGCACAACCTTAACACACGAAGCAAAGGAAGTGAAACCAGATATCAACCTTCTCGATTAGCTACTCATGCAATGCTAACATTTTGCAGAGTGATTCCATATATTTATATTATGACGCGGGTAACATTCATTTCATATTATTATCATCACCCGCTACTCGAGTCAATGGCTGATGAACAGTAGCTCAACACTCAAGTAAATGTGTGTATTTTCATACTTCTATAGACCATCAGCAGAATTAGTGTACTGTGCTTAGTTCTTTAAACGATTAAAAAGAACAGTGTTACTTATCCCATCCATGATAAAGCAGAATCAGCTTCTCCACTAAAACACGAAAAGGTCAGTAAAATCTCAATAATTTAATACCTCTATCACATTATAGCATTGCAAGGGTCCACCATTAGCAAAAAAGCTAAACAGGCATCTAATCGTATTAACAAAGCAGCACATTGTATAACATAATACTACCTTCATCCCATTACATTAGTTACCTTTACTTTTTGATTTTCGGCACGTTTTTTCATCAAAACCTAGTACGGGTCTTAAAATATAATTTTAATGTATTCATTTTTTCACGGGATACTACGACTGTGAAAAAATGAATATGTCAAAATTATATTTTATACCCGTACTAGTACTAAGTTTTGGTAGAAAAGCGTGCCGAAAAATCAAAAAAAAATAACTAATGTAATGGGATGAAGGTAGTATATAGCATAACATCTTCATCGCCATGTAATCAGTACTTTGCTCGGATGTAGTCCGTTGATCTTAAAGCCTAATCTACTCAAATGATATGCACAATGTAGGGCCAATTTTGACGAAGAAAACAGAATCCTGCAGAAAAAATTGCATGATTTCTTTTAACATGAACTGATTTGCAACTCTCGAAGAACGATTCATAGCTCACAGAAAATTCAACATCTAAATCCTCATGATGCCCAATTTTCTTTAGCACACTACAGCACTATCTCCAAGCAAACAACTACAGCTGCACGATTCTCGACTAGATTTGTCATCTTTTTTTCTCCTAATCGAGTTCCTAACCGACACAAAACTCGATCAAGTTCGGCAGACGCAAATAAACGCAGAAATAACAGTGAATTCCCATGTTCGACGCCTTAAGAACAAAACACGAGAATATAAATCAAAGGCAATACCTATCTTCCTGGTATTAGTGTTGGTGAAAAGATACATAAGCAGATGCACAGTCCTCAAACTAAAGCTCTGATTATATGAAGACAGCGCGCGCTGAAGCTCCTTATCGTCGATGAACCCACTCCCATCCTGATCCGCCATCTGAAAGCATGAGACCACGCTCGGATCAGTACCAGGCGGGAAAGCCGAAGGCGTGAGAGCCGCGAAGGGGCTTCCGTACGGCGCCGGCGGGTAACCGCCGCCGTAGCCCTGATTGGGCGCACCGGGGGGAGCTGAGGGGGCACCGTACGGCGAGGAGCCAGGGGCACCGTACGGCGAGGCTTGGCCGGGCGGTGGTGCGCCCTGCGGCGGCGGAGCGCCGTACGGAGCCGACGGGTAGGATTGTGACGACGGCGGCGCGCCGTAGGGGTAACCGGTGCCGGCGGGATTGTGGTGCGGGTAATTCGACATGTTCTATTATGGATTAAGCGAGTTTTTCCGGTCTAAGTGGCGGTAGGGCTTTTTATAGTAGAAATTTTGGAGGTGTGGATTAGGTGGGAAAGTGGGTCTCGAATTCTGCGATATTGCGATTTTGGCATCACGTGGGGTCCTCCAAAATTATTTGATGGATATATATTGTGAAATGTCGCTTTCAGAAAACCTTTTTTAACATAAGTTAGCAAAATGCGAGAGTTCTACGAGGGTTTTTTGGTAAATTGAAAAATAGGATGAAATTATGTCGACGCGTAAATTAATTCCTTTTGAGTAACTCGACGCGTAGACCCCACGTGGCCCATTTGCGAAATGGGGCTAGTCAACGACTACATTTGCATTGACTTTTCGTGAAGAAACGTGGGTTCGATTTCAATATTATCAATTTGGCCACTTGCATTATTGTATATGCTTAAATATTGACCAAGACTCTATTATTATTTTTTTATGATTAGAGAAAATAATTGTGCTTATCTGTTTCTGGAGATTCTTTCCTTAATATATCAGTATTTTCAGGCAATTAAATTTTAGAATAATTATTTAATGTGTATTTAAGAGGGAAAAGTATGTAATTCCATCCAATTTATAATAGATATTGAAATTTGATTTGGTATTGATGTGTGCAAAATATACATGCAGTTCTTGCAATGCATTTAAATAGATTAGATTACATAAATCAGAACTAGTAATAAAAGCATACATTTTTCATGCACAAAACAAAGTGATGAAAGCCAGGAGGGTGAAAGAAGGTAAACAGAAAATTCAACTTTTATTTCATTGTACACACAGAAACAAACTCACTCACTCATGATCAAGATCAAGAGCCATGGCATTACAGATTAAGGGCTTGGGCATGGTGGCGGATGTGATCGTCAATGAACGTAGCTATGAAATAGTAGGAGTGATCGTAACCTGGCTGTAGTCGGAGCAACAATGGCACATTCAATTTCCTACAAGCCTCCTCGAACTTTTGTGGCTGCAGTTGTTCGCTTAGGAACTTATCTGCATCTCCCTGTATAATTACAAAGTATTAGAATCGCAGCTACAAGTTTCATGCATGTACTTTTGACTTGAAGAAGAGCTATCTTGAATTCGACTCTTTACGATTATGCCAATATTTTGGATTATTGTCGACTTCAAGCCTGAACTTTGGCACGTTTTGCCAAAAAAAAAACATCATGACATTTAAAATCATGCAAACTTGCTGGAGATTGTCTCTCAGGCAACATTAAAGATAGTAGATTGCAACAGTACACAAACTTTAACTTGAAAGAGGGTGGACCATTTATTCGGTTTTCTACTACTTGAATTATATCATAATCCAAAAGAGTTGATCAAAGGGAAATTTAAAGTGATAGACTGGGTAGATTTTTACCTGATCAATGAGAATAGTAGCTGAAACATTGTTATACTTCGATACAAGAATGCTGGCATCATACTCCTGCATATCCATGTATAATAAGTTTCATTCACTGTATGTATTCAAGAAAACCCGACTTGAAAAAGGCCGTAGCGACTGAAAGATCATACCTCCCACGCAGCCTTGTTTTCGCCCAAGTAATTCGCGAAAGCTTTCTGTCCCCATGGACAATTTATGGGATTTGCAATAGGTGCAAATGCTGACACTGACTGAAACATTTATTTAGTTTATGATATATCAGTAAGGATTTGAGAACTTTCTTTAAAGATATTCTGCATTTCTGACTTTCCAAAGATATTTGCTTGCTATTTGTTTTACATGTATTGCAAACAATTCAAGTTTTTACCAAAAATTTGGTGGAAAATTTCATGCCCAGCTGTAATATCAGTGATCCCGGGAAAAAGGAAATATTAGGGCATTTAAAGATTATGGAGTATTAAATTTATAACTTCAGAACACATAAAGGTTGAAGATCATTCTATCCATTAGAAAGGGAAACCACGATCTTGACTACCTTGTACTTGTCCAAATTCTTTAGGTAAATTGTGAGTGCTCCATGTCCTCCCATGGAATGACCAGATATAGAAGCTCGAGACGTGTTAAGCTGAGGAAAGTTTTCCTGAAGAAGTGCTGGCAACTCTTTCACAATATAGTCGTACATTTTCCAGTTCTTCCACTTCTCTTGTGTCGCATTGAGATAAAATCCAGCACCTGGCAATGAGAAACAATAAAAGATAAATAAAAAAAAAAATCTTTCAGTTTCGATTTCAAAATGCTGGTGCTCTATGAGACTAGTTGTGAACGAAGAAGAACTGCATGGCCGGGTTATGACTTGATTCAAATTCTTTTATGAAAGATCAGGACATAATAAAAGAAATAGATTGTTCTTACACACCTACGCCAAAATCCCAGCTATCAGCCTCTCCTTCAATGTTCAAGCCTCCTGTAATAAAAGGCAGGGCAAAAATGCATAAATTAGAAACCACATTAAAACAAGACTTCAAATCTCGAAACATTGAAAGTTCTCTCATCCTCGTTAACTCATTTACCAGAGAGAGTAATATCATCATGCAATTCTAAACAATTTCAAGAGAAGGAACCAATTTCAGCTGCCATAAACAAAAACTAGGAAACTATGGTACTTAAAACTCTCGAGGATCAAGCTAAAACAGCTTCAGGTGTTATCAAGGGAAATGTGAGAATCTTCAAAATGAGTTCAAGAACGGCACCCATGCCTTACCTTCTTTACACAAAAACGAACGAAAAATGTTCCGCTACAATTCTTGAAAACTATACTCACAAAAGTGAATATATCAAACATTAATGAGCATAAATTTCAGAAAGCAAATGACTCACTTGGAGAAGTGTCTGGGGCTATCAATGCAACACCCTCAACAGAAGCAACACGCTGTGCTCCAGATTTAGCTATGAAATTCTCATCGGTGCATGTAAGCCCAGACAGCCAGTAAAGTATCTTTAAATCATCACAAAAAAAAAAAAACAACAAAAAAAAAAAACAAACGTCATCATTCATCAACACCTTGATTTCACTAACCAGTGACCCCTAAATTAAAAGTAAAAAATAAAAATAAAACTTTAGCTATGCAATGGGAGAAAATCAGCCTAAGAAAATGATAGGTCCCAGAATATCACAAATGTAATCAACATTCAGTAACCCAGAAACCCTCGAAACCAACATTTCCACTAAATCGCACAGAAAACCAACCAATCAAGAGCAATTCTATCCGAAATTCAAAGCTAGAAGATCATCAAATGCAGAAGAAATAACAATTGAATAAAATTACGCCCGAAAAAACTCACAGGAAATTTTTGGGAAGGAGAAGACGAAGGAGGGAAGTAGATGTGGAAGGTCATGGAGCAGCCGAGCGTCGGGCTGTAGTGCTTGTATCTCTTGTTGTACCCATCGAACATCTTCACGCTGCTGATCTCAGTAGGTTTTCCATCGGACTTCATTTTCACACACAACACACACTAACCGAAGCTCCTCCTCAGTCACTCAGTTCCACGCTCTTCACAGTGATGAATGATTGCAGAGATATTTTTATCTCTACTGTATTAGATATGGGCCCAGCCCCTTCGGCCCAATTCAAATGGGCCGAACTTTTCTCTTATGTAAAACAGTTTAAATACTTTGGGCCCAAGGTGGGCCCATTAGGCCAGGATGGTAAAATAAAAGAATAAATTTATAATTAAGTGATAGGATATGGCCCAGCTACTAGACCCAAGTTCCGGCCCAACATAATTGAACCTCGGCAGATAAGCTCGGCCTAGTTGAGCTCGGCCCGCTGAAAGGCCCAGAAGACACTACGGCTCAATTCAACAGCGTAGCCCAAGAGCATAGAAGCTCGGCCGACCCACGATCTTCAACCCACGATCTACACCCCACGACTGCTGAGGTGGCACCCCACGACCTCGGCCATAACCGCCACGACCTCGGTCGTAACTGTTGTATTACACCTATAAATAGTGATGCTAGGATAGATTGAAGGAGGACTTTTTCTGTAAACTCGAGAGTAATAATACTCGTTACTTTATCCGTGGACGTAGATCAAACGAAAAGATCGAACCACGTAAAAACTCTTGTGTTCTTACAAACTTTCCCTATCGTATAAACACTCAAAAACCCACGATCGATCACTGGCGCCGTCTGTGGGAAATAAATTCTTGTGAAACCGATCAAGATTTTTGAGAGAAACGATGGTGAAACAAACTCTCTCAACCGCCGCCGCCACCGCTACTGCCGCCAAGGCAAAACAGCAACAAACTGATCCGGCCACCAACCCACCTCATAATGAGGAGGCCGACGTGAGTCGAGCTCGGCACACCACCTCCCAAGTCCATCCTGAAGAAAACCCTGCTGTTCACCGAACTCCTGAAGGTCATTTGGAGGACATCTCACTAGATCAGCCTGGCGATTCAATTGGCAGCGGCGAGCAAGGACAAAGCGATCGCCGACGTGGTAGCGCCGCACTCCAACCCGAGCTTGGAGATGCGCTAAAGGCGTACTTGGACCTCCACGAACAAGATTTTCGCAAGTTCGTGGACCAACACCGGCAACGAAGTCTGCACGGAGAGGACGAAGCCGAACCGTCACACCGGCGATCCCCAAGTCTCCAGATCGTTGGGGGCAGGATGGCCGAACTTCCCCGAAGGTGACAAAATAATATTCGCCGTGGGAACAACCACACCTCACCACAGCGCGGATCAACGTCACCTCGTCAAAACGCCACTCCACCTCGGCGTGACGAAGGAAACGATTATCAGGGGAGATTCACTGTTTACGGTCGAATCTCGACCCCCTTCACTAATAGGATACTCTATACTCCCCTCCCGTCGACGTATAGAGTACCTCCTATCCCACCTTACAACAGGTCGCAAGACCCCATCAACTTCCTGTCCCGGTTCCAGTATAACATGATGAACCAGGGACTTGCCGAAGACATTTACATGTGTAAAGTCTTCCCCAAACTGCTAGTGGACAACGCTAGGAGTTGGTTCGACAGCCTGCCTAATGGCAACATAGGGTCGTATGCCGACCTACTCGACGCCTTTGAGCGTCGCTTCTTTCAAAAGCTGAAGCCAAAATCAGCCCAGCCCAGCTCCTAACTTTAAGGCAGGGGCGAGGAGAAACTATCAGTGACTTTTTGGCCCGTTTTTACAATGAAAGCCTTAAAGTCGACCGCCTCTCCGACGACGTGCTTATCTCGGCGTTTCAAAACGCCATTCAATCCGGGACTCTCTTCAGAGAGCTCGTAAAAGCACGCCCAACGACTTCCAGGCAATTATGGAGGATCGCTGATACATTAGCGGAGGCGAATGAGGCCGATCAAAAGAAGCGAGCTGCAGATTGACCTGAAAACAACGAGAAGAAAAAGGAGCGCAACGACCCCGGGCAAGGTTGACGAAGCGCCCTTGAAAGGTTACAGCGAGGACCGCTCGAGTCCCGCCAAGGACCTCGGCCCAACAAAGACCGAAGTCAGTACACACCACTGACAAAGTCTAGGGCCGAAATATATGAGCTTCATGCAAACTTGTTCGAGAAGCCGCCACCTCTGTCCCGAGGAGGATCGAAACGCCGATCCAAAGAAAAGTACTGCAAGTTTCACAATGACTACGGTCATGAAACCGAGGATTGCAGGGACCTCGCCTCGGACATTGAGCACATGGTACGCGACGGTACCCTTAAATGTACCAAAGTCGCAACCAACAAGAAGCCCGACCTCAAGGGAAGGGCAAGAGAAAGAAAAATAGGGGAGACAATAACTGTGCCCCCCATCACGACAAGAGACCGAAGCGCGATGATGAGGATGAGGACGAAGACCAGCCTCAATACGATGCAGTCATAACTGCCATCACCGGACTGCCCGAAGGCTCGACGACAGGACGTTCAGAGAATGGTGTGACGAACTCCAAATCCATCAAAAGTTCACCTCGGTAGCCCATCCTCAAGCGAATGGTCAAACCGAGGTTACGAACCGAACGATAGTAAAAGGGTTAAAAACCCGCCTCGATAAGGCCAAAGGAGATTGGGCTGCCAACTTACCCCAAGTCCTATGGTCATATCGAACCATACCCCGGACATCACACGGTGAAACACCATACAGCTTGATGTATGGAACAGAAGCGGTGATCCTGGTAGAAATCGGTTTGCCGAGCCCCCAGACACTTAACTTCGCAGCCCAAGATAACGAAGAGAGACTTCGAACTAACTTGGACTTGCTAGAAGAAAAACAGGAACAAACCTACATACAAGAAGCTCGATACAAACAACAAGTAGCTCGGTATTATAATAACCGGGTGAAGCATCGGCAGCTCCAAGTAGGTGACTTCGTACTTCGGAATAATGAAGTCAGTAAAGCTGACAAACTCGGCAAATTAGAAGCCACCTGGGAAGGACCATACTGAGTTCAAGAAGTCCTCGGAAAAGGGTCGTACAAGCTCGCCCAATTATCTGGTGAGCCTATACCCCGTACATGGCACATTAATCACCTAAAGAGATACTTTGTATAAACGGAGAATAGTGTCCAAAATCATTTAGGTTGTAGAAGTCAGGTTGTTTTGTTTAAATTTGTCTTATTTTTTACTTTATTTAAATGAATTTTATTTCTTTTTTTCATTCACTTGTTTATATCTTTTTTCGCATACATTTTGCACGTCTCTCTCTCGTTTATACTGGGTATCTTGATTCTAAAATCCTGACGAGGATAACATAAACTCCACTTCGGAGTAACACCTAAACACGCATAAGGGGACCACCCCTATCGATAAATTCGATAAATAAGGAACCTGAAAGCCTTAACCTCGTTTTTGAACGAGGTGGCTAAATAAGCCTAAACTTCATCTTCGGACAAAGTGGCTAACTAAGCCTAAACTTTGTTTTTTGACGAAGTGGCTACCTAACGCCTAAACTTCATCTTCAGACGAAGTGGCCAACTGAAAGCCTTAAACTTCGTCACCTGACGAAGTGGCTACAAGCAAGCTACCTTCGTTTAAAACAAGGGAATCTACCTTAGTTAAAAACAAGGATGAAAGCTAAAATACAAGTACAAAATTTCCGTCTTATTTGAATGGATAAAAATGTACAATTATTACATTAAGAAGACGAGGAACCCGGAGGTTTTGGCTGACTAAAGCTGAGCCAGTCTCTAGCAAAGTCCCTCCCAGCATTAAAGTTCAAAATATCGTCTACACTCATCCTGCCTCTACCTCGTCCAGGAGCCGAACTTCGACCTCTACCTCGAACATTCTGGCTCGCTCGGCCCCGACCTCGTCCAGGTGTCAACCGCCGTTCTTGACCATAAATTTCTCGAGAATGGCGGGTGACAATCTTCGGATCCGGGTCAACAGACCTCGAAGATTCACCATCCAAGAATTCTCTTGAAGTACAGTCGAGCAACCTCGGATCCGGACCAGGGGCAGTCGTGGTCGACAATTCAGCCTCTAGAGATAGACGTCGCTTCAACTTCGGAAAGCGATTAAGGACTGTCTTGTAGACGTTTGCCACACGGATGAGTTCTTCAAATTCGTTCCGAACTTGCCAAGAATCCTGCCCATATTGATCCCTATAGCTTCGGCAACGAGCCTGAAGTTCCTTGACTTTGCTGTAGGATTCTGAAATGGTGTATCCCCCAGCTCGGTGAATAATAGCTTCGTACTCCGTATGCTCCTCAACTATAACTTTGCAAGTCTTGAGGTCGTCCCGAGCCTGTTCGTACTTGTCATCGAGCTCCACATACCTTGCATGCATCTCATCAAGCTTTTCCAGAGCTGCCCGAAGTTTCACCTCGGCCTCGATCTCAATGTTATCAGCTCGCTTCTTCCAATCTGAAGCATTGAGCTCGGCTACTTCAACAGCTCGGCGAAGCTCGGATATTTCTTTAATGAAGTGGGAAGCATCGAAAAAGTCAGGAGCAGACTACAGAATAAAACAAGCAAGGTTTAACCAAAAAGCCTTTTTATTATATAATGGCCGAACACGGCAAATGAAACGCCACCCTAGTGGTGACGAAGTACAAGGCTACAAAAAAAAAAGAAAAAAAGAAAAGAGAAGCAAGAAAACCGTGAAGTGTCAATTGACTCATTCACGATTTTCCCCTTCTAGGCCGACCTCGGGTTCGACCTCAGGCTCATCAGGGTCGGCGCATGCAGGCTCCTTGGTGGTCTGTGTAGCCTGCTGCTTCTGTAGGTCGGCGATGACCGTTTTCAGGAGATCGTACCTGTCCACAGGACATCGCCGGATAGCCCCTTCATTGAGCGGGCTACTCTATGCAGCAAGCTGCTCAACCACCAGGATAGAGGCAGTGTGCTCAAGAAGCACCCCGGCAAAGTCCTGCAGTGACTCCTCCTCCGACGTGATAGCATACCCGTACTTGGTTTTGTCCAAGTCCGGGATGTCGGCGATAATATCGTCAAGCACTGCTGAGACGATTGGGGTGCTCAAGGCACTCGCCAGCTGAACGGCCATTCGGGAGAAGTGCTTCGACCGGAAGACGCGTTCCACCACAGCGCGGAACACGTCACCCTATCCAGCAACCACCCCGGCGAGTTGGGCCTTCAGCCGACCCACTTCTGCCTCCAGTTCGGCGTTCTTCTTCGTCACCTCTTCAGCGACAGCCAAGGCTGCCGTCTCCCTCTCCGCCGCTGCCCGCGCTGCAGCTTTGGCGACAGAAATCTTCGCCTTCAGCCGATCTTCCACCGCCGCGGCCTCGACGTTCACTTTCTGAAACTTGGAAACTCCACCTCGGATGAAGTTCGCCAAGCCCTGCAGTCCCTCCAGAGCCACTTCGGCTTCCTACAAAAGAAGAGCAAGGAAAGTTATTTTTCCGTTCAATCCCAACAACACTAAAACTCTTGTTTTACAATTACCTCGGGAAATGACATCTCCTGTGCGCCAGTGGTCGGGCCACTCTCGACAATGGTTACTTCGTCATCAGACGGAAGTACCATCCGCCGAGGTCGTCGGCCCCACCAATTCCAATGGTGGGGAGCATACTAAGGGAGCCTCAGGCTCCGAGCTCACCAACACCGACCTCCTCAGGTCGAGTGTCCTTTCTGAAGATGCGGCCGAGGCCCCCTTGTCCACCACGGAGGAAGAGGACTTCTGCCTTTTCCTTTTATTCTTGTTCTGTAAAGCCGCTTGGAACGCTTGGGCATCCACTGCAAACAGAAATGAACGATATTAATATAAACGAAGTGATTACAAACAACAATCAGTGAAGCAGAGCCTCACCCAAATCCGCATTGGACAAAGAGTTATATGGGCTTAGCCCAAAATTTGCGAGCTCGGCCACGGCATAATTCCTCTCAATGAGGCCGAGGTTTACCAAGCTCGTCTCAAGCTCACCGGATGGCTTCCCAGTGTCTCGAGGTGCAAACTTATCCTTAGTCCAAGGATATAATGGCACGCCCTCACACCGGCAAAAGAAATTTTTTTTCTGCCAGTTCGGCACCTTCGTGGGCGTCCCTAGCTTAAACTTATTTACAGGGGAAAGGTATGCCCACCCCGTCGGACCTAACTTCGGTCTAAAAAACCGAAGGAAAGAATCCACCGTGGGAGTCCCCCCACGGCAGCTGACCTCGACGCAATAGCCGGCGACCTGCTTAATTGAAGGAGGTGCCAACTGACCTATTGCCAGTTGGAGTTCGTCTAAGAGATCGGTAAAAAAGGGGTTTAAAGGAAATCTTAAACCGAAGTGAAGATAATCTTTGTAAAGAGTAAAAAAACCGACCGGATGCGAACTACCCCTATCCTTCTCCCGTGGTAACAGTAATTCTACCGACTCAGGAAAAAGAAAACTACGAGCCAACCCCTGCATATGCGATACAGACATGGTAGAGGCACACGACAAAGACGCGTCCGAACCAACAACCGGCAAGAACTCGATTTCACGAATCCTCGGCGGCACGAGGGAACGTGTATGAACATCCAACCAGACCCTCGCCGGATATACCCTAGACGGCGAGGGCGTAATCTGTACACTAGCCCTACCGGAGTCTACTTGGGGAGAAGAAGAGACATCCATTTAGAATAGAATACTTACTTGTCAAATGCTTTTTCCGACTACAATAAACGGGATTTGAACTTAACGGCGGCGGCGATTGCAGAATCTAAAAACTAGGGATTTCACTCTCACTTAAATTGGAAATGGAGTGAAGGGGGAAAATGTTTACTAGCGTACGTTGGAAGCTTTTATAGGCGAAGGCATGCCTTTTCAAATCCGGTCTCTCCGCCTGCTTCAATGAAAAAGCGACGCGTGTCTTACCTACCCTGACACCAACAGTCGCACCCTTCACATCACGAGCATTTCAAGCTCGACCTCGTCTAAACGAGGCGGTACGCACTTCGACTTCATCGACATCCAAATTTCGACGGAGCTATGCATTTCAAGCACCACCTCGTCTAAACGAGGCGGTATGCACTTCGACTTCGTTAAAATCCAAATTTCGACGGGGCGATGCATTTCAAGCTCGACCTCATCTAAACGAGGCGGTACGCACTTCGACTTCGTCGACATCCAAATTTCGACGGGGCAATGCATTTCAAGCACCACCTCATCTAAACGAGGCGGTATGCACTTCGACTTCGTCAAAATCCAAATTTCAACGGGGCAATGCATTTCAAGCTCGACCTCGTCTAAACGAGGCGGTATGCACTTCGACTTTGTCGAAATCCAAATTTCGACAGGGCAATGCAATTCAAACTCGACCTCGTCTAAACGAGGCGGTATGCACTTCGACTTTGTCGAAATCCAAATTTCGACTGGGCAATGCATTTCAAGCTCGACCTCGTCTACACGAGGCGGTATGCATTTCGACTCCGTCGAAATCCAAATTTCGACGGAGCAATGCAATTCAAGCAACTACACAGCACCACTACCCTACATCAATCGTCCTCGCTTCCTACTTTTTGGGGGGGATGTGATAGGATATGGCCCAACTACTAGGCCCAAGCTCCGGCCCAATATAGTTGGACCTCAGCAGATAAGCTCGGCCCGCTGAAAGGCCCAGAAGACACTACGGCCCAATTCAACAGCGCAGCCCAAGAGCATAGAAGCTCGGCCGACCCACGATCTTCAACCCACGATCTACACCCCACGACTGCTGAGGTAGCACCCCACGACCTCGGCCATAACCGCCACGACCTCGGTCATAACTGCTGTATTACACCTATAAATAGTGATGCTATGATAGATTGAAGGGGGACTTTTTCTGTAAACTCGAGAGCAATAATACTCGTTACTTTATCCGTGGACATAGATCAAACGAAAAGATCGAACCACGTAAAAACTCTTGTGTTCTTACAAACTTTCCCTATCGTATAAACACTCAAAAACTCACGATCGATCATTAAGTAATAAGGTTGACAAAACACAGGACGATTATATGTCGATGCAATAGAAGATACAAAATAAAATGCAATAGAGGATACGAATCGAGAAGATACGAACATAAAATAATGTGAAAAAAATATCCCAATCACTACTATGATCATATCTTGAAATGCAGTCCAATCCTAAAAATTCCAGTTTCCAGTATACAAAAGAAATCAAATGTTTGTTTAAACTATAGTATATAACTAGATAATGAATAAATCTTTATATACTTAATACTCTCTAGTTTAGAGATTTTCAGTCAAGGGTTGGCCAAGGAGTGAGGGCCTGTAGAAGGCATGAGTCTGTGCAATCTCGATCCTATCGCGTGGATCGTTGAGGTTTTCGTCTCTCAACGCTTGGAGAATAGCTTGCACTCCTTGCTCCCTGACGACAACGCGTATGATTTGAGTATTTGAAGGACCAAGCGACGAAAAATGTACTAATTCTTATCTATGTAAGCTATCACTCAACTTACCTAGTGATGAGGATTTTGTACAGAATCTTGAGGATGGGGCAGAGTTCAACGGGAGCAACCGGCTTGTTTGAATCGGGATGGAGCACGTTTAGGCTAGGCTGCCTCAGCAGCTCGTAGAATGCTTCGATTGCAGAAACTCCCTGTACGATTATTAAAGCAATGCATGATGTTATATGCAGTTTTTAGCTTCTTTCCTCATAAAGCAAGTGTTGAATCAAGCCTAAAGCACAATGCAGTTCAATGAAACTCATCATATGAAACCAAAATCACTCGAGTAGATCGCGAAGTACTGATAATCGAAACCTGAATAGTTCCTTTGCCACTGATGCTATCTCCCATGTCGAGACTCAGTTGGCCTTTGGCTATCATCTGCCCGTACCATGCATTTCGACCTTTCAAGAGGGTAACGTACGTGTCTGCAAGCAACGGCCCTGCAAGTTTCTCCGGTTCTTTAGTCAGCAAATGAGTAATGAAGATCATCTCCGAAGTGCAGTGTGCGAAATACACTGATTTCCCCGTAGCACTCTCGTTAGTTAGAGCTGCCACCATTCCTACAAAGACGAAGAAGCATCGAATGGGAAAGTTTTCTCATGCCAAAAGTCCAGATTAACAATTTCACAAGAAAATGATCCTAAAAATTTACCAGCTCCAATTGCATAGACATTTTTCAAGCCTCCCATGACTTCGTGCGTGATGAGATCGCTATTGTCCCAGACGATGAACTGAGGCTGCCTCAAGAATTTCGCGAGTGGCAGCCTCCATTTTTCGGATCCACATATACGAGCATTGGCATATTCTTTATTGTAAATCTCCGAAGCTATGTTAGGCCCTCCGAGATACAGAATGTTCTCTATCGGAACTCTAGCTGAGGCGAAACTATCATATATGGTTAGCAAAAATGGATGAATTAACCTTCTAATTATGAGTGTGACATAAAAATGGTGAACTGAGCATTCTTACTTGCTTGACTAATCATCTGTGTGGGAGTGATTATACGAGGAGAAGGCTTGAGCTCTGCCTCGATACCCTTAGCCAGCGATATGATGACAGGTGCCGTGATCCTCTCCTTCCAATACTCTCGAATCTCTTCGAAAACCTCGCGAGTTTCAGTCGAGGGCAAGCCATTGATGACGATGTCAGCATCCCAAACAGCCTCCTGCAAGTTGGTCACAACTTTCATAGGGCAAAGTGGCGTATCAATCATATTCAGACAGAACCCGTCTTTCAAGATCTCGTCAGCGTATAGAGTCCGGTCACCTAATCGAGCCTCAACGTATTTTAGATAAGCGCATCTTCTTATCAGCCTCCTCAAGACATCCTCTCGAGAGTTGATCACTTCGAATAACTGTTCTGCTGTGGCTCTGTCCACTGCTCTTTTCGCTCGTCTCCATATTCGGATTTGAACCTTGTCCCGATATTGACCGTAGCTGTCTTGAAGCAATGCAGAAAAAACACTGCCCCATGCACCTCCTCCTACACTAACAATTTTCAAGAGATCACCATTTGCTTTGTTTAGATAACTACGAAGCTCGTCTAGCTTCTCCTCGGACCCGTTGCTGTTTTGCACGGCTCCGTTCGAGTAAGCATAGTTGCTTGGAACCTCAATGCTTCCAACCATATCTTCAAAGCAGGAGAAGATCAAGAATCAATAAGAATATTATACAGCAATGAAATCCCACAAACTATCAATGATGTTAACTGCAAATCACACCTACTTCCAACTAAAAGATAAAGGAGAAACTAATCAAGAAATCTTAAAATCTCTATAAATCAAAATTAAAACACCCCCATCAAGAATTTATACACTGCAACCAAATCCCACAAATTTGCAAGCGTAAAAGGAGTTTACTTATCTATGATCTTTAAACTATAATAACAAGTATTCCAACAAAAGTATAGAGAAGCTATTCAAGAATCCAGTAATCTCTATAAATTTAAATCAAGAATTTCCAAAAAATAACAAGACTACACTGCACTCAGAATCCCACAAACTTATCAATGATCTTTAACTACAAATCACAACTATTCCAGCAAAAAAGGATGAAGGCAGAAACTAATCAAGAAAGTTGAATTTCTTTTTTTAATTCCAAATCAAAAGACCTCATCAATAATTTATATAGACACAGATTTTCTCTTAACTTCTGCTCATTACTTTTCTGAATCTAACAACCAACCAATCACAGACTGACCTAAGGCAAAAGCAGAATCTTTACTGGTGAAATTTTCACCTAAATTTGAACTAATTACTGACCTGATTTATATTAATTTGTAAATCCCAACAGAGAGTCCATAGACACACAATGCACAATCACATAAGCTTAATCACTTCAAGATTTAGCTTCATTGCAAATCCAAAGACCTTATTATAAACAAATCACATTTGAATAATACCCACAAACTAATAAATAAATAAATAAATAAGAGGTAAAACTTTGTGCATTCCGCCGGAGTTTGTTCACCTACTAAACAGATAAAACAAAAATCTCGAAAAGGAGAAAAATCCCACAAAAAGCACCAACCTTTACTTGTCAAATTTGCAAATAATGAGTCAAAATGTCAACAACCCTTCAATCCTCGAAACCCAACTCCAAAAAATTCGAAATTGGAAAAAGAATGATAGAAATTTCATGCCACTTATGAATGATTCATAGCTATCCCGTTTCTGGGGTCACAGCTTTCTGCACTGTGGCACTCACTATTCGCAGTACACTAATACAAAAACGTGGGTGCTGTGCATATATATATATATATATATATAGAATATAGTGAGAGAAAGGTAGAGAGAGATTGACATTGATGGAAGCAGTTGAGTTGGGGAGGAAAGTGCCAAACCCATGCATTTAAGGTGTTGGGTATGGAACCAACTTTGCAAACGGTCATTTAATTTCAGAGGTTGGAGCTCTGAATTTCTCTTTTACATACAGCGCCAACTTCTCATTTCAACCGATTTTATACAACTGATAGATTTTTTTATTTTTTTATTTTTATTTTTTATTTTTTCAAATTTGATGGTTGTGTACTTCAGTACTTGTGTGTGGATTGTTCAACTAAAACCCGCTTGATGAAATCGCTAATATTTTTCTTTCCTGGAATCACGATTTTAGTTCGCAGAAAATTCTAAAACCCCGAGTTCCGAGTTGTCCGTACAAACTCGAAAATGGCGGCTGCACCGAACAATAACGAAGAAATACTGAAGCCCTTTTACCAAAGAGCTTCTGAAGCAGAGGTTTCGTTTACTCCAACTCTTTTAAGATTGTTGATTTTCTTGTATGCTTCCTCGGTTGAATGCTGTTTTTTATTTTCTTTTTCTTCACCTGTGTTTCTTGATTTGATTACGCTGTTGCTTGGTTATTTTCGATAATCATGTGGAAAAACTGTTACTTTCTCGATTTGAATTCATGAATGATATGGGATTTTGAATTCTTGGAAAATTTTGTGGATTATATAGCAAATGAGTGATTTATATGTTGATGAAGGAAAATAGAAAAAAATAGGAAGTGAAGCTTTTTCAATTGTATCTTTGTAAAGAATTTGTTTCTGAAATATAACTGTTTGTAATACTCTGTTTCATAATGAAGGATCGCTTGGCAAAGCTCGAAGCTTCTGTGGGTAGAAACAATGGTATTCGCAAGATTCTTTGTTCACTTATTCAACTGAAAAAGGCTAAGTAATGATTTCTGTAATTCTCATTCCTTTTAACAATTGATTCAGAGTCGGGAAACAACGAGCAGCTTAAGCTGGTTGGCGAACTCCAATTGCAGCTCGAAAGAGCAAAGGCCGAGCAACTTGCTGAAAGAGAAGAGGTAATGTTCATAAATGGGATCGAATAGAAATGTGCGTTGAATTAAAAAACTTACATGTCTGATTATCCTTGCATCAGGCTATGAAGGAGGTGCAGAGGCTTACTACTGAAAATGCAAAGCTAGAATACCGGATAGTTCATCTTGTTCGAGCAGTGAACGAGGTTCACAGCAAACTGGCTGCTAAGTGAGGTAAGCTTGCAGTTCTTCATTTTGGTTTTTTTATGTTTTGGTTAAAAATGTCTTCCTAGAGCTATGAATTAGTATGATTGTAGCTGCGGAGATGGAACTGGAAAAGGGGAAATGAGTAACATAAATGGTTATATACAATACAAGATTTTTTGCGTTCTTTCTTATTCACGAATAGCATTACTTCTTTAAGCATCAGATCAGCTTTGTTTCGTTCCCTCAACGAGAGATGGACACATTTCCTTTAAGTTTTGTCTGCATAATGATGTTTGAGCTTCGTTTACCAATTGATTAGTTTAGATTCAAGAAAATCGAACTCTCTTTCTATGGTTTGAATGATAATCTTATATATAGAAGAATGCAACATGCTGATGATTATCTTTTCTTCTTGGATTTCAAATTTGTGATTTGAAATCTACACTTGATGGCATTAACCACATCCCGTGTGCTTGGTGCAGTGAATCTTTCCTACAATGGAGCTCAGAGTCGAGGTTGTTTGATGCTGAGCTTCGTCACTTTTTTTTTCTCTCTTTCTGAATGGCTAGTTTCTAAGGGGGTTATTCATATGATCGTTTATATAGGCTGCCATTTTAGCAAATTCCATGTGCATTGGCAACCTTCAATATCCTTTTAAGCAAATTGTTGATTATTTTGCTTTCAAATTTCCTTTTTTTTAGGGTATTGATATTTTTCTTTTAAGTTGTTTTATGAAAGAGAAACTAAATGCATGTTTGCTCTCAGATTGAACAGAGTAAGTGGTGAACTAGACAGAAATTGCAATTCTTGATAACAGAAGGGTTAATATTTCAATTATTCAAAATCGATTATACTAGTTTTGCAGTAATAGACTTTGCATGTACAAATTTACTATCAGTCCCTTTCTTCTGCATTGGCATTTACGGTTGAAGATCGAAAAATATATCTTCACTTTTTCTTTCCATCTTCTTTCCTTCCCTTGTGTGAGTCATGATCAGTGCTTGGATTGTATTTACAGTTGAAACCCTAGCTATTCATATGGTCTCTTTCTACCCTGCAAAAAAAAAGATAAATGAGTATGCTTAATTAATATCACAATTTGATCAAAAAGGAAGAGAGACAGAAATGCATGAATTACCTCTGAAACAATTAGTCCAAGCCAAGATGTCTTCTCAGCGCTTCCTTCCTGAGTTTATAAACACCGCGCATCTGTCGACTCTTTGCGATTGCCTTGAGATCGGTTAGTGTTAATTTGTCCTTACTCTTGTTGAATGGAAATGGAAGCTGGGGCGAGATCTCCACGCCATCCATGGCTTCCTCAGCTGTGCTATTCGAAGCATCCCACTCCGTTTTCACTAGTTTCATCACAGAGCTTTTGAGGCCTTCTTTCTCTTCTGATATTTGTGAACTGAGAAGCAGTTGTCCCGATTGTTTTGGCAACAAAATTGGAGTGGTGGTGACTTCTGATGCGATTTTCTGAATTTCTATCTCCCGATTCTGCTCAATCGAGTTTTCTGTAGACGGTTTTTGAAGAACTTGTTGGCATTTCTTGCATTTCTGCTGCACTTGAATTTGATGCTCAGGCTCCAATCTTGGCTTCTTTACTTGTTCAGTTCTGTCATCGTCCTTCGCTGCTTCTGGTGTTTGTGGAATTTTTGTATTTTTTCCTTTCATTTTCACTGAAGGCTTCGTCGGGAGTATGTTATTGTTGATACCGCGCTTGTACACCCTCGGTTTCTGTACTTTACTTGAAGCTTCAGTTTGTGGTTTCGAAAAATTTCCCTGAAATCCAAGATTTTGTTAGCATTGGAGTATCCAGGCACACGCATTCGACTGTGACAAACTGATTTCAGATCTTGAATTCATCTTAAACCATGACTTAGGTACATAAAATTAGCATATAGTTGCTAGGTATATGCTATTGATGCACTACGAAAGCAGCCTAGAACCAGATTGCAATCATACAATATACTATCCACCCTAAGAACAAGTTCAGAAAACTTTACCCTTAAAGGCAAAACTGTTTATTAAGATCTGATCTCAGTTCCCACTTTCAAATCAAGTGGGTAAGGATATCTTGTGTACCTCGACTGTTCCTGAAACCTGTGTTCCTGTTTCTTCATTTATCACCTTGATTTCATGTCGAATACTGCCTTGAACGAAATTTGCCTCAGCGATAGCCTTGTTATCGTAGGTTCTCTTCTTTTCATTTTCTCTCGAATTAGCGTTCTTTATAGATGTAACTGAACTCGAATCATTCACCACGAGATCAACTGGCTGTAAAGAGGCAAGTGAAAAATAACTCTTAAAAGACTGTAATCTAAACTACACTCGGAAAAAAAAAAATAATAATAAATAAATAAAAATAAAAATAAAAAAAACTACACTCGAAGTAGATTTTTCAGTTCTTTACCTCAAACTTTACAGGAACCAATTTTAGCATTCTCATTCCATCTAGTGTGCTTGGCTTGCTCATAACCTTTTCGGAGAGCTCGTTATTTGTACACATGTCACCATTTGCATCGAAGTTTCTGATAACAGCATCAATTTCCTGTATACACACAGATGACAGACCCTCTTCGAGATAAGAAACATGTACTTTTTATCCAGTGTTCAATCAAGCTTGAATAACAGAAAGATTCGTGCAAAAGAATGAACAATCTGAATCGAAAAATGAAGAGAATTTGAGATCTCAAAATTGAAGCAACCCTTGCATTCTGGATTTTCCCATATCAAACATGACTATTGATCTCAATGAGATTTGGAGTGCAATTCCAAGTTTACAATGCCAATATACTATAAGTCAACAAAGTTTTTGCCTCAAATGAGATCTAGTGGCGATTTGCAAATCGAAGTACATGCACTGTATTGGAGCAAATGAACAGAGAAAAGTTGGTGATTTAAAGTTACTTGTTGGGGAAGGCTTATTCTTCTCTCTTCAAGTTCCATAGACTTGCTCTTTCTCTCATAGGTTTTGAGCACAATGGTACCAGCTTTTTCTTCTGATTTCTTGTTGCTAGGTTCAACAGCAGCAGGGGCGGGTGTCTGTATGATACTGGAGTCGTTTTCTGTCTGTTCATCGTTTAAAGGAAGTGAGGCTGCTAAAAGACTAAAACAAGTCTGAAAATTTCCACTAGTAATGGAGCTATATTTAGAGATTGGAATAGAAAAATATGAAGCCTTTCCATCATGAGCAACTAGAGTAATTTCTGCAAGATAGTAATGAAGAAAATGCTCAGGGCTCTTACCTGCTTACTCTTTGCTAAGTAACCTTCCAGTAAAGGCTTCAGAAGATCATGTAATCTTGGTGGCAGTTCCTCAGTTTCTGATTGAAGGCCATTTTCTCTACCGTCCTCCTTCGAGCTTTCTATCAATATATCAAGACGGTCGATCTTTTCTCTCAGAGCAGCAGAGCACTGTTTAGACCACTCTTCATCATCCCAAGCCAATTGGTGGCACTGAAGCATCAATATATCTTCTTCAAGTTTCACAATGTCTTCATCTGCTTTGTCAATCCATATCTTTAGCACTTGCATACATGATTTTTCATTCAAAGCATCTTCCTCCAACATATCTTCAGCAACAAAATAAATAGCAGACAAATCGAATTCAGATTTCTACAGTGCCTCACAATCTAAGAGACTAAGTCAGAGATGTTAGACTCACCACGCCCATAGCGAAAAGAAAAGGCGTCCAGCAAATTGTCTTCGGTATAGTATCCACTCTCGTATGCATCTAGACGGAAATTTTCATCAAATACATGACAATTATAGCATCTAAAACAAGGCACACACGAAATAAAAAGGCTTAAAGCAAATGCTCGGGTAGGATTATAACTAGAATTTTTCGATTTTAAAACACATCAACCAACAAATCCTATGTATACTACAATAAAGGATTTACTTACCGGATGTTTGATAAGCTTGATCGTCGTACCAAGGAGGCAAATCCATGACTGTGAAACCATGAAATTGCATGAAAGCATAAAGTTACCAGCACACCAAATGAACAAAATAGAGGTGGATTAGCAGTTAAATCGAGATTGAAGATGAAGATTCAAGACACTCTACATGAGCCCTAGCTTCATTCACAAATTTCAGAGAATGCAAACAATCATCCCATACAAATACTCCAACAATCATCACTAAAGATAAATAGCCATTTTGTGTAATCTCTGCAATTCATTCTTCAATTTCGCGACTTCACAATTTTGACAACGGCTTGCGCTTTTCACTCTTCAAGAATCCAATGGTTGAGAGAAAGAACACTCCAAAATCCAAATTAAGGTCTTATATTTCCTCAAAATTCAGCCAAATACATCGCAAAGAGAAAACAATCATAAATTGAAAAGGTACATACATAATCGCGCGTGAAAACTCACTCATGCAAGTAGAACACGAAATCGAAGGCAAAAGGTGAAAAATCAACACAAAAATAAGTAGAAATGCTACTGAGATTTTCCATTTATCTCCGATTAACCAAGAGCATTCGAGCAAAACCGAACCAACAGCGCACGATAAACGAAAAACACGAAAAATAATTCGGAGAACTTGCAGAAACTTACAGTCTAGCAGTTGCGGTCGCCAATGGGGGAGAGAGAGAGAGAGAGAGAGAGAGAGAGAGAGAGAGGGAAAAGCTGGTGTTAGCAATTTCAATTATGGAAGTTTTTACAACTTTCAACTGCCAATTTGCAGATTCTAAAAATGTAATTTCCGATTCACTTCTTCCCCATTTCTTTATTTCCACTTTTTCTCCCACTTTTTTTTTATATATATATAATCAGATTTTATTACATAATTTTAATAATTCCATCGGGTAAACATTCGATGACATCATTATTTTACACATTTTATTTATTTAAATCTAATAATCTAATAATATATATATAGGTGAGAGATCATGTAAAAAAAATAATTTCCGTAAGAAATAAGAAATGATCTCCACCATTCAGATGGATTGATCAATGGCCAATTTTATTCATCAATTTATTATTAAAATATTACCTTATATGAGTAGGAAGGGTTATAATTGTCCTTTTGCGTTTAATTTTTATACCACTTTATACAGGGATAAAGAGGGATAATATAATGTGGTATAAAGTGGCGAGATCCATATTTTTTATATGGTATTTACTTGGTAAGGAATAGAGGGATAATAGGTGTATAATGTTATATATTATAAAACTGTGTTTACTTTGATGTATAAGAAAGTATAAGGAAGTATAAAAGATATTACCACTTTATACTGCGTTTACTTTGATGTATAAAAAATTCGGTCAGGCGGTATAAAAATCCGGGCAGCCCGTTGTATTAATCCATGGGGATAATATTATACTCCCTTCGTCCCACTTCAGTAGTCCTGTATACTATATTGGGTCGTCCCACTTCAGTAGTCTTGTTTCCTAAAATGGAAAGAATTAGCCACCACTAATCATTCCATCATCCAACCTTTCAGCACGTATCCAAATATAATTTAAATTGTAAAAGTTCAAACTATCATAACTTGCTCGTTTGTTTTTCGATTTTTACGATTTTTATACCAAATTAAAGGTTTTGATACTATCTTTTATTTAAGACCAGACATCAATATATATTTATGCATCTATGATGCTCTAGTTTTAAAATAATAAAATTTGCATTAAAATAACAAACACTACACTTTAACTTTATACACACTCTTCTAAAATCTCATGCCGAAAAACAATAGGACTACTGAAGTGGGACGGAGGGAGTACCTAAGAAACAGGTGTGATAATTTTATACCACCTTTTACGACTTAAGAAATGGTTGCAATAATAATAATAATAATAATAATAATATTAATAATAATAATAATAATAACAACAAAAACAAAAACAAAAATAATAATAATAGCAATAAAAACAAAAATAAATAATAATAATAATAATAATAATAACAAAAACAAAAAATAATTATAGTAATAAAACATAAATAAATAAATATGTAATAATAATAATAATAAAAACAACAAAAAATAATAATACTATAAATAATGATAATAATAATAATAATAACAAATAAAAATAGTAATAAAAATAATAATAATATAATCGTGGTATAAAATTATACTTCGTATTATACTATCATAAAGGATATCGAGGGATAACGAGGGATAACGGGCTGCCCGAGATTTAAGATCACCTAATAGGATTTTTTATATTTCAAAGGAAACGGGATATAAAGTGGTATAAAAATTTTTATCCCGCCTTAACCTCCCTCATCCCGCCTTATCCCAAAAAAGTAAACGCACCCGTAATATAAATGAGTAACGGTTTCTCCCTAAAATCAAGCAGACTAGTTGATAATGTGGTATTCACGCTGATTTTTTAAAAAAAAAATTCTTTTCTTTTCATTTGAATATAATTTGCATGAGGTGCATTAATTTACCTCACAGTTAAGTTGCAGCCACAAAAATAAAATCTTTATCACATTAGTCGTAATGCATTATAAAGCACTTTGTAATGCATCAGAAAAAATTAGTTTGCTTTTTTATAAGGTAAAAAAATGAATTAGTTTGTTTATTCTATACTTTTTGCAATGCATTATATAATTAACACACATGCATTATAAATATTGAAATTTGCATTATATGTCTCTCATAGTCTTATTTATGCATTATACAAAATATTACTTGTATTCCTCAATTTAGAAAGAAAAAAATGAAAAGAAAAAACAATAACTTCATTCATGCATTGCAAACTATAAAAATTTTGGATTATATATCTCTCGTTTATGTATATTGTTTATATATATATAGAAAAGATATCAATTAAAATTTATCATTTTTTTCAACTTGAAATGATTTTTAAAATGCAAAAAATGATGCATTATGTTACACATAGTAATGCACCGATTTATTTATTTATATTCATGATTATGCATTTTTATACTGTTATTGTACATTGCATTACAAATTATACAGAAATGCATTATAATATAAACCTATTTGCATCATAAAATTGTCTTTTTCCGAAAAAATAATTCTAAGAATGAAAGGAATTGATAATCTAGTGATAATATACGTAAATATCATTTTTTTTTTCTCTCTGTATATTTTTACAGTTTGATTAATGGAAAGATTTTAGTATTTAATTTAAGAGATAGTCAACATGATCCCTAAAATTCCTTCACAATAACGTACTGAATTATGAAATATTCTATTTTTGCCCCTCACGTACCATCTCATGATCTCATCACCAAAGTTTAAGGAAGCCAACAACAATGCGCATCAAATCTTATCCGTTAATATGGAGTTAATCTAGGGCTAAGAATGTTTTTTATTTCTTACATAAAATTATATTTGTACGTGATCTCATCCCTATATATATACACGCGTGTATCTAGGGCTATGCATACACGTGTGTGTTTAATTTAGGGATAACTGAGAAAAAATCATCAACTTTCACACTTTTACAAATTAGGCATCACTTATAAATTTAATTACTCCACATTTACTGACACTCGTACTATATTGGAACGTCCTTCATTTACTGAACCATTTCATTTTGGGTCGTAGACCCCATAATCACTTTAATACTTTATCAATCTACTTTTTAACACTTTAATATTATTTAAAAAATTAGATGAACCCACAATTATTCTACTTTAACACTTTAACACATTAATTTATTAATATATCATCAAAATACAAAAAAAACTTGTGCCCGGAATTTTAGTTCACTAAATGGAGAACGAATGGAGTAATTAATTCATGAATTTTCATTTTTTTTACAAAATTAATCACGATTATTTTTTATAGTTAACATCTTCTCAAAAAAATCTTGCGACCATAATGCTAGCATGAACGCTTAGAAGGCTCTCCGGATATGATCTAGACTTCTATTACAATATTTAAAAGAAGAGTTATTGCAAAAATTTACAATATTGCCACTTTCCCTCCAAAACATACACCCAAAAATCTTATGGACAAATACTTATTGCACAAGTGTTTAAAGGTGAATGAGATCTAACTAATGGTTGATACATATTGATTAATTACAATGACGTACATTTGTTTGTTAGTTTATAAATTAATTTATCAAATAGATTGTGCTATCGACGTAAATATAAATCAAGCATTATTGTATTTTTCTTCAATAAATGTGTATTGTATCCAACGGTCAATATATAAACAAATTAGATATTTGTAATTGTTATATTTTTAATTTGTTATTGTTGAATATTATAATCTAACAATAATATCAATTCAATTGAAATACTCAGTCTCAATTTCAGTATATTAGTGTGTCATATAATTTTTTTTAAGTTTTAATTTTTAAGCTTCAGATTCAGTTTATATATCAAGATTTAGTTTAGGTTTGCAATTATCACTTTGGTTCACCAATCCAATTATAATTTTTAATTATTTTTTAATATTTATTTTTTATTTATTAAAATAAAGTTAATAAATTTAAAATTAAGGTATATAGTAATTTTTTTAAATCCTCAATTTTAGTTATAAATGATAATTATAAATCATTATAGTAGCATTTTTATGATAAACATTCTAAAATTAATAAAAATTATTATGATTACTAATGTTGGGCATGAAGATACCATTCAATATCAATTTAAATGAAAAATATTTTTTTAAGCAAACACAACATACTCACACACACGCACCCGAGATGACTCGAACCCCCTGCCTCTTGGTTGGAGGGAAAACATTTTACCAACTGAGTTGCGTTTCGTTATCAAAAATAAATTTAATTTATAAATATTTTTGAATGATTCAATTACGATTAAATGAGTAACAGCTATATCCACACATTCATTTAATATCGATAATTTTATTTTTAAACAAAAATTCTCTATGTGAAATTTTTTTTACTATCATTAGTTAAATTCGATCATCTTTATATTTATTTATTCTTTTTTCTTATAGTAATAGTAATTAACCCGTGCATCGCACGGACAACAATACTAGTTAGAATTAAAAACAAAATAAGCATTTACTTATAGAAAAATGGAAACCGTGATTTAATTTGTCAAAAATGAAAGTTCGTGAATGAATTAGTTAAAATTTAAAGATGATGTTTTAAGTGTGGAAGTTGGTATTTTTTTTTAATTAGCCCTTTAATTTATGTATATTTATGATGACATATAATGCAATAATTATGAAAATTTAATAAGGAAAAAAAAATATTGGGAAAGTGGGTTCCTAACTAGGACATAAAGGTCAAAATGTCAAATCATGTCATGTTCGTTTTATCAGTTGGTCTATTTATTTTACCCAATTTTGTTGGTTCATTTCCGAGGAGGGAGCCATGTTCACATTTCCACTATTTATGAATGCATTCAATTTTCTAGGTAAAATCAATTTAATGAAAACGACTTGGAAAAATAATGTGAATGTGCGATATGGCTATCGCATTTTGATGAAGGTGCAATGTCTATTTCAATTGCCCAATTTGTCACAATTAGGTAGTGTTTGGAGATTCATTCAAGTTGTGGAAGGATGACTCATCTAAAGATGAGTCATGTGAATAGTGTCAAGATGAGGGGTTCATATTTCCATTTGGTAGCAAAAGATTAAAAGTAGGATGACATTATATTTGTGTTTGGTACAATATGCATAACTCTAGATGAAGGCTTAGATTTACCAAATTACCCTTATTAAATACCCCTACCAATTTCACTTTTTATCGTTGGGATTAAATAGTACACTTTATTATTTATTATTTATTACTCTGTATTATTATTATTATTATTATTATTATTATTATTATTATTATTATTGTTGAGTTATTATTTTTATTATTATTATTATTATTACTATTATTGTTATTATTATTATTATTATTATTGAGTTATTATTTTTATTATTATTATTATTATTGTTATTATTATTATTATTATTCTTGTTATTATTATTATTATTATTATTTTATTACGTTATTATTATTGAGTTATTATTATTATTATTATTGTTATTATTATAATTATTACTATTATTGTTATTATTTATTATTATTATTATTTTATTACATTATTATTATTATTATTATTATTATTATTATTCGTGTTATTATTATAATTATTGCTATTATTGTTATTATTTATTATTATTATTATTATTTTATTACATTATTATTATTATTATCTTGTTATTATTATAATTATTGCTATTATTGTTATTATTTATTATTATTATTATTATTATTATTATTTTATTACATTATTATTATTATTATTATTATTTATTATTATTATTATTATTATTATTTGAAATCGTATAAATACATAAGGGTAAAATGGTAAAAGAGAGAAAGTGTTGTGTTACTGTTCAAATGAGTTGAAGTCATCCGACCGAAAACGTCGGATGAGTTAACAAGCGAAAACAGTAAAATAGCAGCGGGTTTGGGCTTCATCTCGGGCCCTCCAGTTTATTTCATTTCGGTACCAAACACTTAGATGAACCAAGATGATTCACCTCATCTTGGTTCATCCTATCCACCAAACACACCCTTAGGGCTTGTTTGGATGGAAGTATGCTATAAGACCTAATATGTATGTCGTGCATTGTACAATACTCCCTCCGTTTTTTTTATTTGATATTTTAGCATTTTGTACTTTTTTCTAAATAATTGATGTTTTACACTTTTTTCCGTAGTTGCCCTTGAATTAACTCACCTATTTTATTATGTTATGTCTTTTCCAATTCAAATGTTAACTCACCTCATTCGTTTATTAAGGTTATTTTAGTCAAAAAAATTATTTATTAAAATGTGTGCATGGTCTTAGAACATCAAATAAAAAAAAGAGGGAGTATAAGATATTAATATTATGTTTGGTTAGATGTATAAAATTATTTATATCGTTTATAAATTATTGCACGACAATGAAATTATGAAAATTTCAATTAATTAATGAGTTAAAATTTCACAAATCAATTTAACTCGTGTTAAGCTCTTACTTTATACAGGGTTACGTTATGTATTTCCAACCAAATAGTAAGATATTAAGGTGCTATAGTTACACTCCCTACGTCCCCTACTAGTAGTACGGTTTGTTTTTGGCACAAGTTTTAATACATATGAGTTTAGTTGCAAAAGTAAAAAGGTTTACTAATTAATTAGACACAACTTTTTATGCATATGGGAAGAAGAGATGTAGGGTAAATTTAGGGCGACGCGCCCAATGAAAAAAATATACACTACTGGTGTAGGACGGATGGAGTATTAATGTATTATTATACACCCTAACATAATAAATAAGCTATAGCTAAGTATTTATGAAAATTAATGAACTTTGGAAAGAGTAGGGTTAGGGTGTAAGTCAAGAAGTTGGGAGATTAAGAAAAATAATGTATTTATGAAGCATCAATGCTATGTGCGTAGATTCATAAAATTTAAGTACATAACAAAAGAGAATGTAGTGTCATAAATTTCAAGGTACATGCTAGCTATGCAAAATGTATTTAATTACGAGTATTATTAGATATTTATTCAAATGAAAAGTAGACTTTTGACTTTAAATAGAATAAAAAGAATGGCCATAGAGTCGGTGGGCTAAGTAGTAGTAGGGTGCACCTAATTAAATTAAAGTTCTCTAGAATTATTTGTGAGTTTAGAAAAGAGAAGGTACCTAAATATAATAAATTTAGGGTGACAATTTGTGAAAAACAGAATCATAAATTCTACTAGTAGAATCAATGAATCACCGTAAAAAGATCCTTTTAGTATAATTCACCTAACCTATGAGGCTTTCCATTTAAATTCCTAATTTTGTTATTCAATTTTAAAAATAATTAAATAGGATTGAGTTTATGTCCGTTTGTTTACGCACAAGAATACTTATACTAATTCCATTAATATCAATTTCGTGTCTTTTTGGTATTCACAAGAATCCCTAACTTATTACAAACATGAAAAACTAATAAATCCTAGTAATTATAGTATTATTTTATTATTGGACCCCAAATGATTCAAGGTTGCCCAAAATAGGCTCGCTAGTAAGTGAAAACAAGGCTAAATTGCAAAAACAAATGCTGAAAATTGGGCCAAAATAAATCTAATCCATCCAGAACCAAGCCCAAAAAATGAGTAGATGCACTAAATTTTTGTTGGATTATTTATTTCCTACTAAAGACTATGGAAAATATACCTAAACCAGATACTATAATTTGGAAAATACGGAGTAGTACTGTAGTAGCTAGGTATAATTCTTACTCCCCTATAATTATCTAAAATATTATGCAAAAGAGGTACCAAAACCAACAAGCTTAAGGGATTTCACTTTCGAATTTAACAGTACCTTGAAATTTATAATACAAGCCAAGCCTTATTAAAACAATTGAATTGTTAATTTTCGTCTTTCATCCATTGCATTTTCGTATTGCATCTTTTATTGTATCGACGGACAATCGTCACGCGTTAAAAATATTTTCTTATTTATTACTACTAATTAATTAAAAATAATAATGTAACGGATCGTATAAATAAATTCCCATACGGTCTCTCTTCTCTCTCACACACAGAGTACACAGTAGGCACCTTCTTCAGCTCCACCTATGCCAACAGAAATTCTCACACACACAATATTATAATAATAGTGTAATAACAGAACACCCAAATCCAGAACACACGCAAATCTCTGCAAATACAATCCCTTTCCTCAATGGAATCAATGTCGATCGTCAATGAAAACCGCCGATTTTGAAAACGATCCCAAAATCCAACAATCTCTCTCTCTCTCCTGCTCTCTGAACAAGAACAAGAACAATAATGTCATCTAAGAAGGATGCAGTGTTCATCACCAGCCTCGTAGTGCTATGGTACTCGACCAACATCGGCGTCCTCCTCCTCAACAAATACCTCCTCTCCAACTATGGCTTCTCCTTCCCCATCTTCCTCACAATGTGCCACATGTCCGCCTGCGCCGTCCTCAGCTACGTCTCCATCGTCTTCCTCAAGGTGGTCCCGGTGCAGCGGATCAAATCCCGCTCCCAATTCCTCCGCATCGCCACCCTCAGCGTCGTCTTCTGCGCCTCCGTCGTCGGCGGCAACATCTCCCTCCGCTACCTCCCCGTCTCCTTCAATCAGGCCGTCGGCGCCACCACCCCCTTTTTCACCGCCCTCTTCGCCTACCTCATGACGCGGAAGCTCGAGGCCTGGGCCACCTACACCTGCCTCGTCCCCGTCGTCGCCGGCGTCGTCATTGCTAGTGGGGTACGAGCTTCTCTTTTCGGAATTTTGAATTGGTGGGATCTTTTTGATTTTGAGTTCTGTGCTTGATCTGATGAAGATTTGGTTTCTTCATGTTTGATTTGCTGGATTCTATTTGGGGTTTGCTGGATTTGATCGAATCTATTATTGATAGTGTGATTTATGGTAACAAGATTTTGATTTTCCTTTTTCTGTTTTGTTGTATCTTCCCTTTTCTTCACTTTGTTACTAATTCTAGCTGTTTCTTTCTAGAACTAAAGCCCAGATCTAAAATCTTTTTACTTTGTTTGTTCTTGATTTCTCACTTCTTACCAGATTTCTGCTCACGACATACTATCTGTATCAATGTTTTTCTTCACCTGAACTAATATTGGAATAAATTTTTCGTAGTGTAATTAGTCATACATTGTTCAAATACTATACTTTATCTTGTTTGTTCATCTTTTGCAGAATGATATAATCATATGATAGGATTTTTAGTGCCCATATATGTAGATTATCTCTGTTCCATATCTATAGGGGGTGGTATTCACCATTGAACTCGGTGTTTCTATCTACTTTCTGTGAATTTGATGAACTTGCAATGTGCTCGAGCATACTTTCTTAGCAATAGTAATCATGGCGAACGAGCCTGTTTTTAGATTCATTAGTGTATATTGCAAATTTGTTCTACATCACTATGGTTGATGACATCTGTATTAGCCATTGCTTCTCCCTCAATCTTGATTTCTGGGTTTGTGAAATCGCATTAGCCTCTTGTTTCTTGTAGGGTGAGCCCAGCTTCCATTTGTACGGATTTATCATGTGTATAAGTGCAACTGCAGCGAGAGCCTTCAAGTCGGTGCTTCAAGGGGTCCTTCTCTCGAATGAAGGGTGAGTAACTAACCATATTATCTCCTAAAATATTCTATGTAGACGTGTTCTTGGGTCCATACGGCACTTACTATATTGTTCAGCTTATAATATTGAGATTTAATTCTCTTTTTTCAAACTTTGATAGTTTTGAGTATTCACAACTCATGGTTGAGTATCACCTTACAATGAACTTACTCATCATTGCAGGGAAAAGTTGAACTCCATGAATTTGATGCTTTATATGGCACCGATTGCTGTTGTAGTTTTGCTCCCTGCAGCGCTTTATATGGAGCCCGACGTATTTAACTTAGTCGTTGCACTTGGAAGACGACACAAATTCATGTGGGTTCTTCTTTTCGTTAATTCAACAATGGCCTATGGTGCAAACTTGTGCAATTTCCTCGTGACGAAGCATACAAGTGCTCTAACACTCCAGGTACAGTCTATATTTACGATACATATGAAGTATTTGAAAGACTATACGTTTACAATAAAGGTTGCGTCTTGGATACTTGTCAATCATGCATTTGTAGCATGTGATTTCATCACAACTTCGAAGATTACCACGAGTTCGAAATTAATTACACCAAGTAAACGCGCTCTTACTGGATTAAACTGACTTATATGGACTTCTGCTCCCCGAATTTTGATTAGGTTTTAGGCAATGCGAAAGGAGCTGTGGCTGTCGTAATATCAATTCTCATATTCCAAAATCCAGTCACTTTCATTGGTATTGCTGGTTACACGATGACAGTGATGGGGGTCGTCGCTTATGGAGAGTCAAAGAGGAGACACAAATGAGCAGAGTCGAGAGCCCGGATATGGTAGGGCTCTTTCTTTAGATGTTACTGAATACACATAGAGTGTGCACGTACTTTTACCGTATATTCTTGCATCGAATCTTCAGTAGAGAGGCTATTGAGGTCGTTGCACTCGAATTGTTGTAATTTGAAGCTACAAGAGAGACTTTAGTGAGCAGTGATTGCACAATGTTGTGCAAAATCAGCTTTAGATAGTTAGATATAGAGTTTTTTTTTTTACTTCTTTTTTTGTTTTTTTCTGGCAATGCACTTTGCCTATTGTTATTGCCCAGAAATTAAGAGACTAGACAGGTTTAGAAATCTGAGCTCATTCATCTGCTAATCATCAAGCATGGAAGAAATATTTTTTTCCTGATTTTCGTTTAATTTAGATTTTTTGTAATGCCCCGTAATTTCACTTAACTAATTCAGTTAGTTAATCTCGATTATTGAGATATAGTATTAATTTATATATTCAAGAATCCCAAAACAATTGCTTAGAGAGCAATAATAGAATTGAGTAGCAACTCGACTTCTACGATCTTATTATCAACTTCTATAATTTTATTATAGACTAATAATCGAGTAAGCGCTCGATTAAATTAGTGGTTGATTAATAACCTCTCTAGTAGTTAAATGTTGATCGAATTATAATTTGCTCAAGTATGTATTAGTCATCGACTTCTCGTTTAATTAATTGGGCCAAGGCCCAATTGATTAACTAGATCAGGCCAAGCCCACTAATATATTATTGAGTGGGTTGAAGCTCATAATGATTTTGGACGGGAGCCCAGCGAATGGTGTTGGGGCCAAGACCTTCAAAATCTAACTACTAATGACAGTATTAAATAAAAGAAACATACTTAATATTGAAAGCTATTTTGAATGTTACAAGGGAGGAATCGTTTTATCTAGATTGCACTTTGGAGAATTTTAGCTAGAATACAAGTGTATATATTATACAAGTCTTGAATTAGTACAACAACCAATTAAAATTCTAGTCTAAAAATAAAGAGGAATCAGCCTTCTTAGGGGGCGCCGATTCCCAGCAGCATATGCTATGAGCAACCTGCAAAAGGGGGAGAAAAGGAAAGGTCAGCTGCTGTATAAGAACAAGGAAGATAGAAAAAGAGACAAATTTCCTAAACTCTTAGCCTCTAAAAGAAGAAAGAGATCAGTCTCTTGGGAGCCGCTTTTCAGCTGCAGGGGCAACAACTTCACCAAGTTTACATCTGCAAAAGGAGAAGAGAAGTCAGCTAATAAAACAAAGAAGGGATTCAAAATCTGTCAAGTGTGAACCAAATAAAAATCTATAGAAATCTCCTAATTAAACAAATACGGAAGAGAGTGTAAGACCTGCAACATGGTGACAAAACTGAACCTGCATACAACCTCCAAGAAGGGACAAGAGAAGCATGGAAATAGAAGCATTGAGAGACTACAACTCAAAAGCCCATAGTCAACTTACCCTCCTCTAAACTACAAAGAGGTCGAGCTCTATATACACACACCCTCCCACACCAAATCAGCCATACCTCTTCCAAATTCAAAACACCAACACATAGAGAGAGAAAAGAAGATAGAGAAGGAGTGAAAGGATAGTCGCAGTAGCAAAAAAGAAGAGGAGAGGAAGTAGCAAGCCACAACAGCCCTCACCTCCTTCAAGGTAATCAACTAACACCCAACTCTAGAAAAGAATAAGCATGATTACTACCTCATAGTACTAAGCTTAGTATGCTCAAACCTTTTAGTTTTGATTAAGAAGTAGTAGAACACAAACAAGCATACAACTTTAACTCACTAGTTTAAAATTCCAGCCTAAGAGCAAACATGCTCACAATCCTAATTCTACAGAAACATCCAGACCATAGATAAAACATACTCTTTTCAAACCACAACAACCTTGCAAGCATGCTTAACTCTAGAATTTAAATACATAACACTAGCTAAGCAATACGCAGTAAGCCATAACCTTATAAAAAAAAAAAAAAAAAAAAAAAAAGAGAGAAGGAAGGTCGAACCATACCTCCGTCGAGGAGCGAAGCCTCGATGGCGAAGGGGCAGAACGGAGGGGGGATCAGAAGCAAACCATGGCGGCAGTGGTGCCTTCATCATCGCGCCACCGAACCTGCAAGAGGACATAGTGCGAGAAACAGTAACCTTAATAATTAAATAAAAAAATTTGTTTCATTCAAATCAAATACCGAATTAGAAACAAGTAAAGTAGGGAGGGGTAATGTCTCCTAATTCTGAGAAGTAGGATTTTAATTTAGGATCAAAATCCTAGGGAGAGAGAGAATTCGCCGGAGGTGCGGGAGTTGCGCCGGGAAGGCGTCAGATCCGAGAGGGTCGTGTGACCGAAGCTGAATCGATGGGACCGAACCAGGGTGCTGAGCGACGCGTTGAAACCGGCGCACTCTCACCGCGCCGGCGAAACCTCCAATCGTAGGGTGTGCTCGCCGGAATCAACGGAGCTGAAATCCCCTAATTTTCGATCTAGGGTTTTCAGATTGGGGAATAATGGTTTAGGTCAGAAAGGGGGACGAAGGACAGGGCCACCTTCGAAACGACGACGGCCAAGAGCAATGGCGATGGTTGAAATCGCCGGTCACCGAATCGAGAAGTAGAGGGGGCGACTGAAAATCGCGAGAGAAGAGAGAGAAGGAGTGTCGGCAAAATGAAGAAGAATTGGGGAGGGCTTAATTTGTTCCACGGGCCGGATCTCGGGCCGGGCCGCGGGCTGGACTTTAATAAGAAACGGGCCGAGTTGGGCTGAATTGAAGATCGGGCCGGATTATGCAGATTATTTGGGCCCTGACCCAATTAATTAAACCGCACGCCCAATTCCCTATTAATTACGGAACAAGCCACCACTAAATGAATCATATTCCACTCTCGAATAGATTCCGATAATTCTTAAATGAAATTATATCACGATTTCAATAATTAACATCAATTAAGTTAATTAACCAAGAATTTATAGTTTAAATGAATTGATTTAGCTAATCAATTACACAATTACAAGCAATAATTATCTCAGTTTAACAATAAATCCGAGAATGAATTATTAAGAGAGTAAGATTTAGAGTTTTTTTTAAGGAAGTTATTAACTTATAGTAATAAGTTAATTAACCAAGATTTAATAATTAATCATAATTGATTAAGCTAATCAAATACGTAATTACAATTAATCAAGTTCAGCAATAAATCAAGTTGATTTATTGATAAAAATCTTATGAACCGTTCACATAACGGTATTTATAACCTCAGCTTAGATAACAGTAACTACGTTCTTGGATTTAGAATAACCTCCGATCAGAATTTTAAAACTAAAATCTTAAATAAGATTTTATTCGTTAGAATATGAATCTTACCTCGATTTTTAATCGAAAGGTACGTGAAGGAGGGACCGTAGCAGAAGCAGAGATCAAGTCTCGTTGCAGTAGAGAAAAATAACGAGATGGACTTTCTATAAAACAAAGCATACTTTATTAGATCAGTAGCTCTTTTTAAAGTGTTGTCATGCCATAAATATTTTCAGTTTTTGTATGATACCTATCTGAGTTGGTTGTGCCAATTTGTTAATCGAATTCGGGTCCTTGCGTGATTAGATATCATGCTTGGACTAGTGTACACTGTGCGACTACGCTCAACGGCAGTTGGCTAGTTAGGTGCCTTGGAAGGTGCCCACCTTCTCGGTACTCATGTTTCCAGATATGGTAGAATGCTAAAGAACCTACACTGCAGTCGCTTTTAAGATAACTCAGTTTTTCGTGAACATATGCCTTTCAAGAAAACCCTATACTTTACTATGAATGGCTTAACAATAAAAATATTTTGGGTATATATCCACTGAGTACTCTGTACTCACGCCCTGTACATTATTTCCAATGTGCAGGTTGAGCAGGATGAAGGGAGAGTGACCGGCGATGCTTTTGTCAAAGTTAGCAAGTAATATTAGTTGAAGATTACTCTTGGTAATACATGTCCTCATACATGTATTCTTAAACACATTTCCGCTGCGTACACTCTGATACTTCTATTCCTTTGATATGGTTGTAATTCAAGTTAAAATTATGACAAGTGGTGTCGTACTTACTCCGTCTACTATGTCCATCTATCGGTGTTTGTTCTATAATATGTTCGTATCCAATTCCCGAATTTCCCATCTTTTGTAAATTATTCGTTAATTTCCACCATAATCACGAATTACCGAGCTTAGCTATCAATTAGCAAAGTACGGTCGTGACATTTTTAATACATGAAAGTAGAATTAATCTGTTTTAGTATGTTTTTATTCCATCAGATTTACAAAAGTGGAATTTGTGTAGATTTGAATAAATTGCAAAGATTAAAAAGTTTTGTCAAAAGTGCAAAATGGGTGTAGAAACGGCATCAAAACTGACAAATTATATCAATAATAGAGAAGAACAAAAAATTGTTCAAATTTACAGAAAAAAAAGTAGTTCGAAATTAGTATTCATATACAAATGCAAAGCATGGATTCACCTTTCATCAACATGTGTTCCTTTTGCTGCTAACAAAGTATTTTGGTTCTCAACTTATTAAGAAAAAAAAAAAGCTCAAATTAAACAAGTGTCGGAAGGCCAAAATTGGAAACTGTAAAATTCCATTCAAGTCAGAGCTGAAGAATAGGAAGTTGTGTTAGTTCCCTCAAGCAAGCTCTGGACCAGATGGAAGAGGATCGTAGCCGCCGTGCTGCGTAGGAGGCGAACCCTTTTTTTCTACGGGAATGCACTTCAATACTACAGCTATCGGCATCCCCACAGCACCCAGCGCAATGCTCAGTAGCCACAGCTCCCAGTTCAATGGCACGGTGCTGGCAAACGCGCCCAGAAATTCGACTATGATTACTTGGAACAATGCTGTGGCTGCAATGATTCCTATGAATATCCAGTTTCCAATAAGCCCACGGAAGATGTTGATCTTATCAATGTCTCGGCTGTTGATTTCGTTGAATACCTTAGATGTATGGAAGAAGTAGAAGAACATTAAAGAAATGCATTGAACTTTGCTAACTAGTGTGAATTCACTACTAATTGTTTGACAGTGTAATGTAATGGAGGAACGACGTACCTGACAGAAGACGAAGGTGTTGAATATGAACGTGTTGAGTACATCAGTGGCATCAGAACCCGAGAGTCCCAATATTTGCTTCCCTGCGAAGTTTAGGACAAGCAGAATAGCCAACTGGTACGTGCTCTGTCCGAAGATGTTTCTCCACATTGTCCTTGTTATGAAACTCTGGTTTCTTTGAACTGGAGGCCTCTGCATTAGGCCATCGTGTGGTGGTTCAGTGGCGAGTGCGAGTGCGCCTAAAGTGTCCATAATTAGGTTCACCCAGAGAAGCTGCACAGCCGTGAGGGGAGCTGATCCTGGAGAGAGGAAAAGAGAAGCAGTGTTATTGTCGAGAGTTCATGGAAAGTGAGTGCTCGATTTCGGAGAAGATAAAATGCAGAGTGATTAGAGTTACCTGATACACAAGCGGATATGAAGTTGATCATAAGAGCGACGATGTTGACAGTCAACTGGAACTGAACAAATTTCTGAATATTGATGTATACTGAGCGTCCCCATTTTGCAACGTTTACGATTGTAGAGAAATTGTCATCTAGCACAATCACATCCGCACTTTCTTTTGCAACCTGGTTGAATTGTTTGATAGGTGATTAGGGATTCACAACAATGAACATATACAATCAAAGAGGTTTTGCCATCATTCAACAATGAAGCCTCAAGCATAATTACAAATTGAATATTAGTTTCACAACAGGAGAATAGATGCAGACCTCTGTTCCTGCAATGCCCATAGCAAGTCCAATGTCTGCCTCATGCATAGCCGGAGCATCATTCGTCCCATCCCCAGTAACTGCAACGACCTCTCCAAGCTCGTTTCTTGATGTTTTGACTAGAACATGCTTGTCTGTTGGTGAAGACCGTGCCATTACCTAATTACCAAATATCGTCACTTCAAATCACGATTCAAAAAGATAGATAAATTTAATATGCAGAAACATAGATATGTTTATTATCCACCTTTAGTTTTGGTATCAATTCCTTCATCTGTTCAGTACTCAAACAACGAAAATCTGGACCTTCTATGGCAAGATCACCATCTTTAAGGATTCCACACTCCCTAGCAATAGCTTTAGCTGTATTAATATTATCACCTGTAACCATGCGCACAGCGATTCCAGCATCTAAACAAGTTTTAACTGCTTCCTTCACACCAGGTCTAACCGGATCCTTGATTCCCACAATTGCAATCAATGTATAGCCACTTTCAGGGATACTATCCTTGGGAGAATCATCATCAATATTCTTAAAAGCTAAGCATAGAGTTCGTAAAGCTTCATGAGCAAACCCATCGATTGCATCTGAAATATGACTTACTCTCTCTTCTGATAACTCGACAATCTTCCCATCAGCATTAATTTCCCTACTGCACGTTTTTAATACAATCTCTGAAGCACCTTTGCAGAAAGCTCGGGTCTTACCATCTGGGAGTGACACGAGAACAGACATCTTTTTCTTTTCAGAATTAAAAGGTTCAACCTTCAATATATTGCAGATTCGGCGCTGCTCCTCAAAATCGCCTAGAAGTAATCCATATTCTAGAATCGCACACTCTGTCGGTGTACCCAGAATAGACCTCTTTCCATGTTTATCAATGACAGCCTCGGCCCCTGTATTGTTAAATATTCCCTGCAAGAGAACGGATAATACATGTTCTGATATATAGCTATCTAATGCATCCCTGTGTCCATTGGCATCAACCTCTTTTGATTTTCCAGAAAGCCATATTTTACTGACTACCATATGGTTAGTGGTTAATGTGCCTGTTTTATCGGTACAAATACATGTAGCAGAACCCATTGTTTCACAGGCTGATAAATGTCTTACTAGAGCCTTTTCCTTCATCAACTGCTTCATCGCAAAGGCAAGACTGAGCGTAACTGCAAGGGGCAATCCCTCAGGAACTGCAACAACAATAATAGTCACTGCAGTAGCGAAGTAGTTCAAAAGCAACATAGCATCAGTGGAGTTCCATATGTTCAATTCATGGCGAAGTCCCTTCTCAACCAAAAATCTGATACTCAAGACTAGGAAGGTCAAAGAAGCGAAAAGGAGTCCAATTTTTCCAATAATTGTGGCAACACCGTTCAGCTTGACCTGCAGAGGGGTCTCATCATCACCACACTCACTTAGAGTCTCCATCAACTTTCCCCATTCGGTCCTCATTCCAACTGTAGTCACCAACATTTTACCAGACCCATCTTGAACTTTCGTTCCTGCAAGAAGAAAGGGTCTCTTTTCATATATGTTTATCGGCACACTTTCACCAGTCAAACTTGACTGATCAATCAACAAGTTAAACCCAGATATAAAAATTCCATCTGCTGGAACCTGGTCTCCGATGGATAGGATAACAATATCTCCAACGACCAAATCAAATATGGAGACTTTTTGTCGAGTTCCATCCCTAGTGACCTGGATAAAAATCTTCTTTTTCTCCTTATCCAACTCTTTGAACTGCAATGATTGCTTGTAGTCACTAATTGCAGTAACCATGACCACCAGCAGTATGCTAAGAATAATCCCCAAACCATCATAGGTACCCTTTGGCCACCCTTCAGTAGCAAGCCCTACTCCAATAGACACCACAGCACAGACAATAAGTATAATAAGTGTCAGGTCATGCAAAGCATCCCATACAAACATCCAAAATCCTTTAGATGGTTTCTCAGTGTAGCGATTGGCGCCATATATATTTTGCCTTAAGGGCACATCATCTGAGTTCACTCCTTTTTCCAATGAAACGTTCAATCTCTTAGATAGTCCTTCAACACCTTTAAGTTTAGTTAAGGTCTTAATGTCATAAGAAGCAACAAGAGATCCAAGTTTATCAGGGTGGATTTTGAACCCAGCACTTTTAGCTTCTTCTTGTAGCCCATTTTGAATGTCCTTTTCAATATCTTCTTCCGGTTGCTCCGCGGGAGTTCTTTTAATATGAGCACCTGCAGTGAAAGAAAACAAAAATTGGAAGAGCAATATGCAGAATCATAACCAAGTTTTGAGAATTATATCTGACAAACGAGCATGAGTTCAGTAGAAGCATACCGTTAAGAAACCTGAGGGCTGCTGTAAGAGCAAGGAAAGAAATACGAATCTTTTCCTGGTAGGTAGTACAGAAAAGTAGCATTAGCATATAAGGACTGTGCCATCTAGGTGATTATGATGATGCAAGTCAGGAAAACCCCATAAAAAGATTACGAACAGAACCCAACCAAGACACAAGGGCCACAATATTAAAGCGTCAACTAAAACACTTCCAAACCAATCGATTTCATCCACAGAAAGAAACATGGACATGTAAATTCAATGAATGAAAATGCACGTTGAGAGTATTACTACCGAGCCAATCCATCTCATGAACATGAGAGGATTGTTCCCGAAGGTAAATTGAATGAGAATGTGCATTGGCAAAGTGATACTTGAGTACATAAACACCAAACCAACCTTATATACATGCTGGGTCGATCTGCTTACAATTTTTTAAAGTTTAGGTAATATGCAAGTGATTGAAGAAAACATGCAAGCAGAATTGTTCTTGTACTCGCACACTCAAATATCACTTAAATTACTTATACTTTCCTACATTTTGCTAAGGGAACGTTGCATAGCCCCTCGTAGCTCCCGGTCACATGATTCAAATCTTTAGGGTCCACATAGTTGTCCAGAACTTATTTTGTGCAGACCCTCAGTTAAACATATCTCATAACCATATTAGACTCCAATGGTTGGTCAGAAAATAAAAGTAAAATATAACACTTCTTGTTAGGTGGGTCAATCCATGCAGTGGACCTTTAGCCGAATAAGCTGAAATAGTTTCTGTAAAGGACACCACACTACGTCATGACCGAAATTCAAACCATTGCACATTGCACATTCAAACCCCGCATGGCAAGAACTATAACAATAAAACGTTGTTGATGCTTACTTCTCATCAATATATAAGAATATAGAGCAAGCTGGACCGGCAAAATATTATCATATACAGAAGCATAATGTTATATTAAGGAAAGTCCAAGAAATAGGGACTATAAATCTATAATAAAAAAATAAAATTCAAACCTACAATTTTCTAGTATATTATTTTTGGGACTATTCCAGAAGAAAATTATAATTGCCAACGTCAAGAACGCGTCTAACTGCAAGTTGAAAATTAAATACATCTTCCATAAATGGATAATAGATCTGATACAGACACAGTTTTTTTAAAATTCCAGAAATACCCCTCGCAGAAATAACTAAACCAACCCACATTAATCTCAGATTACAGACCTCTACCAACTGATCCTTTACAAGCAGAAGGAAACAAGGAGATAAGGTCGAGGTTTATCCTTTAAGAAACACGTCCAATATATTAAATTAACAATTACAACCAATTTATCGTTTCAACAACAGCCAAAAAAAAAAAATATATAGTTAACTTTTAGTTTTTTGCACTTGACGCAACCAATCGCTTTTTCTGCAAAAAAAAAAAAGTTCTCTCTCGAAAATTTAAATTCTCACAAAATACATATATTTTCAAAAGTTAGGAGAAACACTTTCCGCTTTCCGATCCGGAAAAAAAAAGCTGGTAAATATCCAATCAAATTCCCGAAAAAAAAAAGTGAACGACGCTAGCTCTCCCGGAAAAAGAGTAAGAAGTGAAAAAGCAGGCTAAAAAACACCTCATAAACCGCAATCGTAAAAATCTCGAGATTAATAAGAACACAGGACGAGAAAAACGTACACTGACTCTCTTGAGCTGCTCCTTCGCCTCGGATCGCTTCTCGAGATCGGCGGCGTACCGGAACCTCCTCCGCCGGTTCTTCACCACCGTTCCGACGGCTGTCCGCCACTTCTTCAGCGCCTCATCCGACCTCTCCTTGGGATGCAAATCGAAATCCGGCGATAAAAAGTTCTCCATCGGAGACTATACTGTTCTCACCCTCTCCGCTTCCAGTTCCGCGACGGCTACGCCTTGTCACTCTTCACCACCTCCCGATTAGGGTTCCACCGCGGTCAATACGTATGCATACGCACACAGTACACACAGTAGTGGTATAGTGTGAGAGGTAGAGGGAGGAGAGGAGTGGTGTTCGGGTCAGATATCCTTCGCCTCTCTTTATTGGTGAAAATTAAAAATAAAAATTGTTTTGATTTATAAATTAAATTTTAAATTGTCTTTTTTTTTTCTTTTTTTTTTTTTTTAATATTGGTAAAAATCAGCACATAACTAAAAGTAGATTATGATTATAAGATAATTTAGTTTAGAAGATGTTGACACAATTCAAATAATATTACCTTTATCTCATTATATTAGTCTCTTTCTGTTTTGGTCTGTCCCATCATATTAGTCATATTTTTTAAAATGACAAAAAATATTTAACTAATTAACTCTCTCTCCTTAGAATTCATTATAGTCACAGATCCCCTTCTTCCTTAATTTCTGTGCCGGATGGAGGTAGTAGGTCCACAGTCCTTTTTTACAGCTTAAATTAGTATTTTGAAATATTTTGTGCATATATATCGTGAATATTTCGATTTAGAAAGTATTGAGGCAACTTAAATAATTTGATTTTTTTTTTTTCAAATCCACCAATCAAATTTTTATTTCCTATACCACACTGTACAAGTGTACAGCTAGCAAGTTAGGGGCAGAAAAAAAAAATTACTACAATGTGAAATAAGGAAAATGAAATGTCTCAATTTTGATAAGTTTTTATATATTAATTAAACTTGATTGAATTATTTAATTACCCCACATTTGGATCTAGCTACAGCTCATTAGATGGTCCAAATTGCATTGGTTATTTCTATAAAGTTTTTTATACATATGATTAATGTGAATCAATAATGATATCTTATTTCTTTTATGTAATGATTCGAATTTTTGACCTTTTAATCAGAATAAAAGTATCTTATCAATTGGTTGCACTTCATTGTCAACGTTCTGCTTGATAATTAGAGAGAGACGGAGAGAGGATGATGTTATTAAACATTTTGAGTCAATGATGTTGGTTTGTCTTTATTTTTATTAGAATAAATAATGTTGGTTTATCTTTTTTATATATTAATGATGTTTGGTTTTTTTGTGGTATTACAAATTAGAATAATTTGTGACAAATGTCACCCCTATTTGGGTATACATTTTATTAAGATCAGAAACAGAATTAAGAGTGGAATTGAATAATTTAGAATCCTAAGAATGTTTATGTATAATTAATTAATTAATTAATTGGCATATATGAATTCCGGCATGTGCCGCCGCAGACTGCCAATGCTCCGGCAGATTCCATGGATCCCACACATGGCTGCAAGGAATTTGATTTTCAAAACAATATTTATATTTATTCTTAATACCATTATTTAAATAATCATTTTCCTAGTATCATTACAAGCATCTAATTGTGAGTTATTCATTTTCCATAAAGATAATATTTATGAGAATCGTGGTGGATTTTAAATGTTTAAAAAAACAATGATGTGATTTTTGAATTTACGAAATTTAATACTCCCTACGTCCTGTTTTAATAGTTTTATAGATCAGATATATGTGAAGTATAACTGCATGAAAAGAAAACAAAGGAAAATCGAAATGCAATATTTGCTATTTTTTTTACCCAAAAGAAAGGGGAAGGGAAACATTTAACTTTACCATGTAAAGCATATAGATTTTTTTTTTTTTTTTTTAACATAATTAACTGAAATTTAAAGCCGTGTCACGGAGGACTCGAACTCGATCCCAAAACATAACTCCCTACCACTAGGCCAACACACACACATAAAAAAAAAAAATCTTTTTCTTTTTTAGCAAAAAGTATATTATAATTTTATTTTATTTTTGCCCCTTCTTTATCGAAAAAGTATGTTAGAAAAAACTACGACTTGAACTACTTTGTGAATCTTTCTCAAAAAAAGAAGAAAAAAAAAAAACTAATGAATAAAATAAAGTAAAATGATTGACCTATGGTTAAAAGTGCAATGATTTCATTAAAAAGCCAACAAGATTTACCTCAAATTTTAGTCATATACTCAAATCGTGCCTCCCATCATTTTTATTGGGTCGCTTTATAGCCTATAGGCAACTTGTAATGGATTTCCACTACCCATAATTCTTAATTGTTACTTTGAGAATCCAAAATCTTTCCAAGATTTGTTTTAATTTCATTCAACACCTTTCACAACTATAAGATCTGGTTATTGGTCGAAAATGGACACAAATTTATCGAAAGTGGGGGTCGGAAAAAAGGAGTTTTAATTATACTTTTCTGACTTCAATTTAATCGGCAAAAACAAAGAAAATGAATCACATTTGTCGTTCCTTTTGGTCTTACTTTGAATTAAATGTCATTTAACACATACATGTACATTAGTTCCTCCCTCCCACCGAACACAAAACATTTTATTATTTTATACTTTACATATATTCAACAAATATCGAGACAAATATTGAGCCGGAAGGAGTATTATAAATGTGATATTAACATATTCGATTCATGTGCAAGTTTATTTAAAAATGCCAAAAGTATATACTCGAGAATAACCATGCAGGCATTATCAACATCTGAGGAAGATAATAAAATATTTTCCTAAGAAAATTTATTTATTAAATAAATAAATAAAAACTTATTCTTACTCCAATCGTGCTGTGTTGTCCGTGGCCCAAACGTGAAACGAAAAGAGAGTAGAAAATGAATGAATCAGGTCCACTCAAAATGATATACACTATTTAACCTTATTGACTTTACTAAAACAATGAGTTATTACTAATTCCAGCCTTACACTTAATTTTCATAATGTAACATCACTTTTCTTGAAAGAGAAATACGAAGAGAAAAGAAGAATCCATTTTAATCCAAAACACAGAATCTTGGAAAAGAAAAGGAAAAAAAAAAAAAAAAACGACAAAAGGGCCATAAAGCAAATTCCGCCCAAGGTTCCTTCACATAGGAAAGATAAAAAACAAAGCTAAAAGAAATTTGCAAAACAAAATTATCCACAGAACTGATGAGGTAAGAGATGGAAGTCACAAAGCTAAGATTATCAGCAAGAGTCACGGTTCATAAACGAGCAATTAATCATAGTATCGTACCAACATCGAAGTCTTTCATTTTAACGAGTCAGATTATAACTCGTGTCAGAGCCCAATCCAATCTAAGTATTCACATAATTGTGTGTGAAGTGCAATGAGTTTCGACAAAACAAAAGTTTTCGTGATGGGGCAAATATGGCAAGTAGGGTGGTATGAGAACTACGGGAGATGACTTTTTGATTTTTGAGGATCATGAGATTTCTAGCAGTTCCGAACGAGTCAATCACAGCTAGAAGCCTGGACCGACCTAGAGACTAATTCATTTCCAGTTCATAAAGTCACGTAGAAAAAGAAGTAACATTACACAAGTCGCAGTCAGGCAAAGAAAAGGAACAAATCAGCATATATTTCTACCAAGTACCAAGGAAGCAACACATAGATGAAAAGATATATTTCCAAGAATTGTTGAAAAGAGCATATATTCACACCCCAATCTCTATAATTATTCCAATTTCTTAGTTCTGGACTTCTATGTCTCCTAAGCCACCCCCACCAAGTGTTGCATTAGTTGACTTTATTTCTATGTTTTACTACAAGAATGCGAATAGAGTTGTTAAGATTTAGCTAATGAGATTTCACCGAAAAGAAACCAGAATTGTCCTCAACTGATTCCTCACTAAGCCATAAATTTTGTTAAATAATCACTAAGAGATCTAAGGTTTGGCGAGAACATTATCGGAAAGTTAAATGAAGTTCCAGCAATAGAATAAATTACTTGTGTTCTATATCCATCATATCCTTCAGCTTCTGTAACCAGCCTGTATATTGACCTTGCTCTTTCTTGTGTAGGTAGAGGAGGAGGTTGTTGGTAAAGTCCTCTTCGATTCCTCTGGCAGCTAGATATTGTTTCAGTTCATGTTGTAAACTGGGGTCTAGATCACTGCAAAAGGACATGATCGTCAAATTAAGTTGAAGTATAGCTGATGATGCTGATCATGGAAAGCAATTTTCATTCAGGCAGTAGGCACATAATGTTATGAGAAGTACTTTCTGCAGATTTTGGATATCAAAAGTGATACAACTATATTGTCATTATTTGAGCCTGCTTTTCATGAAGTTATTATTTGCTTGTTTTTGGAAAACAAGAAAATGAGTCTGTAGAACCTGCAACTAGGATGGATCGAAGCAGAGAGTAGAATCTTGAATGTTTAAGGACTTATTTGGCTTGATTTCCAGTGTTCTCAAGTCATCTTAATCAGAATATGTTTAGTATTATAGAGATATATCCCGCGTTCACGATTGATAATTAATGACTCACGCCTCACGGTCTCTCATCATATTCATTATATCTGATTTGCCCAAAGGGAGATCTACAAAATTTCAATTGCGGTTGTAGGTTTGGAAAAGAAAAATAGTTCTACTCTTGAGTGAACCATGTTTTTTGGCACCTCCAATTGTTCAAAAGGCAAATATGGGGTATGAAGAAGAAACTGAGGGCTTACTACTGAGACCTATGAATGATAAAAATGACAAATGACAACGGACTAAAGAAAGCTATCTTAGTAGCCACTAGAGATATAATGCTTCGTATTATTAGGCTGGTCAATTCTACGTGGGGCACGTTCGAGTCAAGTCCCACAGCTTACACTATCTCAACATAAAGAAAACTTGAAACTTAATTACAATAATAGGAAGATACCTGAATAAGGGGCCTCTATAAATAGACGAATTCAGAGAAGCTAATGACAACGGGATGTAATGAGCATTCTGAATTTGAAAATCAGGCTGACTGCCTCCTCTATTAGATGCTACACAATCAAACTTCAAGATAGAGCTCAAACCAGGCTTTTTTACACATATTTTCATCATAGCTTCCGCAGGGAACCTGCCATCTTCTTGGAAGGTCTCGCGACCTAAACAATGCCGAGACGGCCACTTCCTCACCAGACGAACATTTCTTTCTCAGCATCACATCTTGGGACTGAGGAGAGTCCCACTCCAGCTCAAAATCACCAAACGAACCCATTATCTCATTCTGCATTCGTATAAACACGAGGAAACTTTACAAATTAATTAAACACTATCAATGCGGCTAGAACACTACTTTAACGATTATTACATTGTGCTTGAGAGCTAATGAAACTCACATAGTGAAAAAACAACCTAGCAGGTATACTAAATTAAGGTCTAAACCTCTGCTTTACAAAATCAACATATTGCTTCGCTCATACAAAAGGTAAACTATCATTCATCAACGTGATTAAATTTCATAATGCTTATACATTAGCATAATTCCAATAACTCAAAATCTAATACCATCAAATACTCAACACAAAAACAAAAAAAGACGAGCAACTCGGCAAACATCACAATTTTGAGCAGAAAATTCGAGACCAAGCAATAGGAACCCAATAGGAACCCTAATTTACTCCACGAGCAAATTAATCATGATATAGAGTATGAGAAACGAATCAATCACAAAATCGAAAGGGCGAAATCGACCTGGAAGCGCATGGAGGAAAGTTCGTGGTGGAGTTCTGATTCCAAAATTTTGAGCAAATCCAAATCCTCAATTGCTCGGTAAGCTCTGCGCAAGACGTTAGTCGCCCTCGCCATGATTCTTACTACTGTTTCTCTCTCTTCCCTTCTCACCGGCGGCTTTCAATGTTCATGCCATTTGAGTGCTGCAGCTGCTCCTGCAAGTCTTTTCTTTTTTCTTTGTTTTTTTAGCGGTAATTGTTATATAGTGGAGTACTCCCTCTAGCCCAATTCAATTGTCCCTTTTGTTTTATTGACTTTTTCGGCACGTTAAAATTCTGATCGTTTTCACAAAAATTTCTTTCCCACAGACGGCGTCAGTGTTCGATCGTGGATTTTAGAGTGTTTGTACGATAGTAAGATTTGCAGAAAAATAAGAACACAAGAGTTTACGTGGTTCGATCTTTTGATTAGATCTACGTCCACGGAGAAAGGAGTTTCTTATATTAATACTCTCGAGTTTACAGAATATCCCCCCCTTTTAATCTATCCTAGCATCACTATTTATAGGCGCCCAGTAGCAGTTACAACCAAGGTCGTGACAGTTATAGCCGAGGTCGTGGCAGTTATAGCCGAGGTCGTGGCAGTTATATCCGAGGTCGTGGGGTGCCACATCAGCAGTCGTGGGTTAGAGATCGTGGGTCGGCCGAGCTTCTATGCTCTTGGGCTGCGCTGCTGGATTGGGTTGAAGTGTCTTCTGGGCCTTTCAGTGGGCCGAGCTCATCTAGGCCGAGCTTATTTGCCGAGGTCCAATTATATTGAGTCAGTGCTTGGGCCTAGTAGCTGGGCCACATCCTATCATATCCCCCCCCCCCCAAAGTATAGAAGCGAGGACATGAGTGATTGCAGGGGCTTAGGTGAAGTGCATACCGCCTCGTTTGGACGAGGTTTTGCTTAAATTGCATTGCCCCGTCGAAATTGAGATTTCGACGAAGTCGAAGTGGATACTGCCTCGTTTAGACGAGATCGATCTTGAATTGCATTGCCCCGTCGAAATTAAGATTTCGACGAAGTCAAAATGCATACTGCCTCGTTAGGACGAGGTTGAAATTGAATTGCATTGCCCCGTCGAAATTGAGATTTCGACGAAGTCGAAATGCATACCGCCTCGTTTGGACGAGGTCAATCTTGAATTGCATTGCCCCCGTCGAAATTAAGATTTCGACGAAGTCGAAATGCAAACCGCCTCGTTTAGACGAGGTCGATCTTGAATTGCATTGCCCCGTCGAAATTAAGATTTCGACGAAGTCGAAATGCATACCGCCTCGTTTGGATGAGGTCAATCTTGAATTGCATTGCCCCGTCGAAATTAAGATTTTGACGAAGTCGAAATGCAAACCGCCTCGTTTAGACGAGGTCGATCTTGAATGGGGGGATTAGAAAAGTCGCAACTGTTGGAGTACGGCGTATGGGACACGTGTCGTGGCCTTATTGGGTAGATGAAGAGGCGGGATTTGAAAAGGCGGAAGATTTGCTTATAAAAGCTTCCAGCGTACGCCTTCAAACATTTTTTCCCCCAATTTACTGTCCCGACTTTAGAGAGAGAAAACCCTAAGTCCGAGTTCTGCGTTTGCCGCCGCTATTCACACCATATTCCGTGAAATTTCTGTGAAAGCCGCACCAAGTAAGTATCTTTTTCGTAATGTCATCTTCTTCATCTTCTCTCCCGATGGATATGGATAGGGTGGACACAGGGGTTTCGCCCTCGCCGTCTAGGGTATTTCCGGCGAGGGTTTGGTTGAATGTGTACACCCGTTCATTAATCCCTCCCATCCTTAAAGAAATCGAATTCTTACCCCTAGTTGGTTCAAATTCCGCCCTTGAAATTGCCTCCACAATGAGTGAGACGCATATGCAGAATTTGGCTCGGAAATTTTTGTTTCCAGAGTCGGCGGAGTTGGTGCTGCCACGTATAGATGGTAGGGGTAGTTCTCCTCATATAGGATTTTTCACTGTGTATGAAGACTATCTTCACTTCGGTTTTCGCTTTCCTTTGAATCACATTTTTATCGAACTTCTAGAGAAGCTCGAACTATCTATAGGGCAGTTGGCGCCGCCCTCAGTGAAACAGATCGTTGGGTTCTGTGTTGAGGTCGGCCGCCTTGGTGGTTCGGTTAGCTTAGAATTGCTTCTGAAATTTTTTAGACCTAAACGGGGTCCGACTGGGTGGGTTTACCTTTCACCCCTCAATGGGTTTTAAACTGGAGACGCCCTCCAAAGTGCCGAACTGGCAGAAGAAATACTTCTTCTGCCGGACTGAAGGGGTGCCTCTGTACCCTTGGTCCAAGGGCAAGTTCGCACTTCAGGTTGCTGAAAAACCAATCAGCGAACAGGAAGTGAGTTTGATGAACCTCTCGGCCTTATTGAGAGAAATTACTCTGAGGCCGAGCTTTCGAAGTATGGGCTGAGACCATATGACAACAATGTGTCTGCAGATTTGGGCGGCCCTGCTTCACATATTTAATGAGATGTTATGTGTCCGAGGTTTGACATATGTTTTTTTTTTTTTTTTTTTTTTTTTTTTGCAGTGAATCCCCAAGATCTTCAAGCCGCGGTGCAGCGGAAAAAGAAGAGGGCTAGGCCCTCTCCTGCCGTAGTACAGACGATGTCTGTTACTTCGGCTGAGGGAGCGACTGACCTGTGGGTCGTCAGATTCAGGGAGTTCGGCTTTCGTCGATTGACGAGGTGGGGGCGTATGAGAGCAATCGGCTTTTGGGCCAGGATGCATACAGAGAGATGTCTTTTCCTGAGGTGAGTAGAATTCGGTAGATTAGACATTGATGTCAGGTGTGTGTTCTAACATTCGTTATCTGTGCAGGAGGCAAAGGTGGCTGTGGCTGGATTGAAAAGCCTGGCGAACTTTGTTACTGACGGAGTTGCCAAATTTCAGAAACTTTCTGCAGAGGTCGAGGCAGCTAAGGCCGATCTCACGGCAAAGGTGGCCGCAGTCGAGTCCAAGGTCAAGATGGCGGCGAAACGGGAGGCGAAGGCCCTCACCGCTGTCGAAGAGATGAAGAGGAAAGCGTCCGACCTGGAGGCCGAAGTTACGGAGTTGAAGGCCCAGCTCGCTGCAGAGCGGGAGAAAATGGCCCGTGCGGTTGCTGGCCAAGGTGGGGTGCTCCGTGCTTTCGCCGAGCGTATTTTCGGTCCCGCCACTTTGGTAGGGCCGTTACCCAACTCGTAGGTGCTATGAGCACTTCGGTTTCCGCTGCAGTCATCGACTTGATTGCCCAGGATTACCCAGACCTGGATAAGGCCAAATATGGGTATGAGGCGTGTTCTGAAGAGGAGATGCTGCGGGAATATGCTGAGGTGCTTGTGGAGAGCACTTCGGAGGTACCAGTGGTGGAAAAGCTGGCTGAGCAAAAGTTCCTTCTATCCGAGAATGCGGTTCGGAATTGTCCCGTCGACAGGGATGACAAGTTGGAGGCCGCGATCGCCGGACTGCCGAAGAACCCTGCCACCGACGGCACTGGAGGGAGGTCGGAGGAGGCTGACGCCGAACTCGAGGTCGACAGGGATGAAGGGAAACCATGAGGGGGTTTAATTTGACCTCTCTCATGTGTTCTTTCGCCTCTTTTTCTGTTTTTTTTTAGCCTTGTACTTCGTCACCATTAGGGTGGCGTTTCATTTGCGTGTTCGGCTATAAATAAAAAGACCTTTTGTTGAAACTTGCTTGTATTTATTTTTTGTAGTTTGCTCCTGATTTTTTTGATGCTTCTCATTTCGTGAGAGAAATATCCGAGCTTCGCCGAGCTGTAGAAGTAGCCGAGCTCAATGCTTCGAACTGGAAGAAACGAGTTGATAACATCGAGGTCGAGGCTGAAGTGAAGCTTCGAACTACTCAGGAAAAGCTTGATGAAGTGCATGCGAAGTATCTGGAGCTCGATGACAAGTACCAGCAAGCTTTGGACGACATCAAACTTTCAAGGAGATTGTCGTGGAGCATACGGAGTATGGGGCTATTATTCACCGAGCTGGGAGATCCACCATTTCTGAGACCTATGATAAGGTCAAGGAACTTCAGGCTCGGTGCCGAAGCTATAGGGACCAATATGGTAAGGACTCCTGGCAGGTTCGGGATGAATTTGAAGAACTCATTCGTGTGGCGAGCATCTACGAGACAGTCCTTGATCGCTTTCCGAAGTTGAAGCGACGTATTTTGTCAGAGGCTGAGTTTTTGACTTCGGTTACCCCTGGTTCGGATCGGGGTTGCTTGACCGTACTTCTAGAGAATTCTTGGAAGGTGAATCTTCGAGGTCTGTCGAACCTGATCCTAGGATTGTCACACGCCATTCTCGAGATTTTGCAGTCAGGAGTGGCGGGTTAGCATTTGGACGAGGTCGGGGTTGAGCGAACCAAGTGTTCGAGGTAGAGGTCGGAGTTCGGTTCCTGGACGAGGTAGAGCAGGCTTAGTGTAGACGATATTTTGAACTTTAATTTTGGATGGGATTTTGCTAGAGATTGGCTCAGCTTTAGTCAGCCAAAACCTCCGGGTTCCTCGTCTTCTTAATGTAATATTTGTACATTTTTTTCCATTCAAATAAAACGAAATTTTTGCACTTGTATTTAAGCTTTTCATCCTCGTTTAACTACGGAGGCAGCTTCCTCTGCCATGAATAAAGTTTGGCTTTCAAGGGGCCACTTCGTCTAGTGACGAAGCTAAGGCTTTCAGTTAGCCACTTCGTCCGAAGATGAAGTTTAGGCTCAGGTAGCCACTTCGTCCGAGAATGAAGTTAGGGCTTTCATGTAGCCACTTCATCGGGTGACGAAGTTTAGGCTTTCAGTTAGCCACTTCGTCCGAAGGCGAAGTTTAGGCTCAGGTAGCCACTTCGTCTGAGAATGAAGTTAGGGCTTTCATGTAGCCACTTCGTCGGGTGACGAAGTTTAGGCTTTCAGGTTCCTTATTTGTCAAATTTATCGATAGGGGTGGTCCCCTTACGCGCGTTTAGGTGTCACTCCGAAGCGGAGTTTAATTTGTGTAATCCTCGTCAGGATTTTAAAATCGAGATACTCAACATAAACGAGAGAGAGATACGTGCAAAATGTATGCAAAAGATTTGAGCAAGTAAATGAAAAATTGAAATTTAATTGATAGAAGACTGAAGTTAAAATAAGATAAAACTTGACAAGACGACCCGACTCTTACAACCTAAATGAACTTGAACATTACTTTCCGTTTATACAAAGTATCTCCTTAAGTGAGTAATGTGCCATGTACGGGGTATGGGCTCACCAGATAAGGGCGAGCTTGTACGACCCTTTTCCGATGACTTCTTGAACTCGGTATGGTCCTTCCCAGGTGGCTTCTAATTTGCCGAGCTTCTCCGCCTTACTGACCTCGTTATTCCGAAGTACGAAGTCGCCTACTTGGAGCGGATGATGCTTCACCC
>CM038112.1:1524392-1772051 GCA_001642375.2 Mentha longifolia
GCGAAGAGAGTGGAGCATGGCCAGAGTAGCATTTAGTAATAATAATAATAATAATAATTTCTCGTTGATGAAAAATAAAAATAATATATCATCAAAAGAAAGTGATATATCTTCCCCTAAAAAAATAAAATTTTAAAAGAAGAAAAGAGAGAATGTGATCATGCAGTTTAAGCTCATCACCTAACTTGGATTTGACCTAGTGTATATATACCCTGCAGCACTAACAGTTTTTCTCTCAACTTAGGTTGATGTAATTACATATAATTTTCCCCTCTTTACTTTTGCCTCTTCCCATCACCAAATCTGAGCACTTGTTTTTTTTTTTTTTTTTGGTCTCACTTTAGAGTGTTGAAATGTTGTCCCACATCGGTTGGAGATGATCTCTAGAACCTCTTTATATGGTGAGACAATCCTCCCCTTCATAAGGCCTTTTGAGGGGGAAATGGGCTCAATATTCCATTTTCTAATATGGTATCAGAGCCAGACTCCAATTCGATGATGGGCCCCCCGATATCGTTGTCAACAGATGGCGTTGGGTTGTCCACGCTGCGTGTGAGGGGGGTGTGTTGAAATGTTGTCCCACATCAGTTGGAGATGGTCTCTAGAACCTCTTTATATGGTGAGACAACTCTCCCCTTCATAAGGCCTTTTGAGGGGGAAATGGGCCCAATATTCCATTTTCTAATAGAGAAGGATCGATCAAAATCCTTTTCACATTATTTCAAACAATTGGCCTAAGGTGAGGTATAGAGATGTTGGAGGAGGAGAAAGAGAAGCAGATTTCCCTTACTTTTGTAAGCCATGCTACTCTTTGCTTATACTTGCCTTTCAATTATCTATTAGTCTAATCTGTGTTTTTGTTATTTATGTGGATTCTAACTATAATTTTGTGTGGGTGTTAATTTTTCAGTACCATATGTTGTTCTCATCATCCCATACCAAGGTAACTAGCATCAGCCTTCATATCAAAATAAAAACCCACTACACAAATCATTCCTTTCCTCCTATACGTACACCTCTATCTTACTGTGCTCAAGACCGAGGATATGCCCAATCTCATGAAGGGCGACGGTGGTGAAATCATAGTAGATGCCGTCACTCCGGTCGAATAACCAACACTCGTCCTTGTCAAAATGCATGCGCCCGTCTTGATTATCGAGGGTGGTGATGGTGTTGAGCTGATGATGATTATGGAGGAGAGTGGGGGTGTTGACAATCCATCGGATGGCAAGTGAAGAGTTAATTGAAATAACACAAAGAACAAGAAAGAGGGAAATAATGTAAGAAGATTTTTTTTTTCTTCTTTTGCGAGGAGATAATGATTTTAACACTTTTATATAATGATAATGATAATGAGGAGATAATGATAATGTAAAGATTTTTAACACTTATATAGACATACAAATCCGCACCTCCAATACATCATCCCTAATCTTTACCTAATCTAGAACATGCCAAATGCTCATATTTATCTTTAAATTCTTTTGAATTTTGATTTTATTTTAATCATCTTACATCAAGTATGTGTTGATAGAGTACTATCCTCAAATAGTTTAATTAGATATTGAAATAGAAAATAAAAATTAAAATTAAAACAAATGGTGGATAGAATCTCGGAGAGAACCTATCATATATATATGAAGCTTGTTCATGCTGGGCTGGGCCTCTATATTAGATCAAATCAAAAACACCAAAAGAATGGCTACAGTGAAGGATAAGATGGTCAGAGAAAGGACTCACTTTTGAGATAATCCTTTATTTAGTTTAAGGACAACCTTGGCATCTTTGACAAAAGATACAGCGAGAAATCAACTTGGTTATCTACACCAAACTTGATGTCTTCCCAGTCTTTCCCTGTGAAAATGACACATTGAACACAATATAGGAGTCCATGCCGATCAATAAAACTAAGAGAACAGAAAATGATAAACATCATAACATAGGGAAAACTCAATCAACCTGTTATTGAAAGCAGTGTCGCACTTTTCCCACGCACATTCAGATGTCGGCTTGACTTCAGCTCTCCACCATCAACGACTTCACATTTTACCAAATCTTCCGTTTTTGATTTCACAACAAACGACATCATTCCACCTGAAAGAGATGGTCACTGTACTAAGTTGACATAGTAACAAAAGAAGCTAGATTATAGCGCAATGGAACTATGAACAGATATAAACATCATATCTCACCTCCTCAAACACCCTGCTACGGTCATGATGAAATTAACTTGCATGAACACTTTGCTCCAGTATGCAATCAAACAACCTTACCTCCCCTTGAATATTAATTATGACGTACTCCCATTGCATAAAGCTAAAAGTATAAAAAAATATTCCTTCTTTGGTCTCCATCACATTGAAATTACTCTTGAAGAGTGAAAGATTATCAAAAGTTGAACAAAAGCATATTCAAATTACAAAAGATATCCTGCTTTATCGATATTTGATATGTATATAGAAGATATGGTGTGATTTATCAACAGGCACTTTCAAGGAATTAATTACCTGAGCATGCAACTGCTCCCCCAAACCAAGCTTTAATCACATTTCCAAATGTGAAGTGATCTGGCATAAAACCAGACCTCTACATTTGAATATACAATTCGATGAATTCCAACTCACCACATTTCTCCTCCCACATACTGTCAAAAGCTCTCTTAGCATCCATTGTTGATCCGCATTTTCCGTACATATTGATGATGTGGTTCTCAAGAACCATATAGGACAGCAAGTTGGATCTCAAGATATGCTTGTGAACTTTCCTTCCATATTCCAAGGATTTCAAAGATAAGCATACTGAAATCAAATGAATATAGGTGCTAGGATCAATCAAGCAACCTGCTTTCTTTTCCAAAGCTTCAAAGGCGTGAAGGACATCTCTGAAAAGCTTTTGCCTGCACAAGGAGCCTATATACACATCGAAAGGTTGTTCGTTCTTGAAGCTTGAACGTGAAGCACTGTGTATGCCACGGTTGACATGGCAACAGGAACATTTTAGAGCAGACTGCAATCATTGCATCATTTTCTCCTACCGAAAACACCAGTTTGTTCTTCCTCATCTTCTCATATAATCATCTAAACAACAAGACCACTAAGATGCAATACGAGTTCTTCATTAGAGAACCATCTTCTTCCTCAGCTCTGATAAAGGAACTCAAACAAATAAGTTCAAGTCTTGAAATTCTCCAGTTTCTTCTATCTCACCACTTCATAAGCGGAACTTTTGTGTGAAAACAGAGAGCTGCAGCAACGCAAAATTTTCAATGATAATCCTTAGCAACTGTTCATTACACACCTACTTAAATCCGCTTAAAACCGTAGCGAGGCAATTCGTCGAGCACATTGCCTGCACTCGGCTAACCCAAAATTTTCAAATGCATTCTTCACAACAGAATAGGAAAAGCCCCATAATATAAATTCTCAAAACCAGTCAAAAAAATAAACTAAATAATCGCCCGCATATGTATGTGTGTGTATACATCGCGGAATCCATGAATATGCATATGGGAGCTCTCGCATACTACAGGGCTAGTACAGTCATTTCCCATTAAAAACTCACGCGCTTCTAACTGCATAACCGTCTCACTCACAGCTGAATCCAGTCGTCTTATTTTCACATGTATATACATTTGCATGCTCGCATGCATTCCATACATGTATACAGATCGAGTGCGTGTGTGCGTGTTTCTGCGAGGGTTTTCTGGTTCTTGAAAGAGGGTTTTTTCGTGGTTTTTCTTCAACCAATTTTTGTTTAAAACTCCAGATTCGTGTTTGCCGGCGTTTTGAATAGTTGCGAGTCTGTATGTGTATGAAAATCCATGATTTTATGCATTGGGCGTCATTTTTGTGAGTGTGTTCTGCGCAAGAATCGTTAATTCCGATTTGAAATCGACGTTCTGAAATTGTTGGGTTTGTATTCAACTTCGACCCGATCGTTCGATCAGTACTCCATTTCACTTGTTTAGCTTGGATTTCGTTCGTTTCTCTCTGAATTGAATGCATAGGTTGCCAAAAACACACACAGCGCACACATAGATACGTGAGAAACTAGAAAGGTCATGGGTTTTTACTCGGTGAAAAATTTCTGCATGTTATTAAATTTTACTTGCTATTGAAGTTTGGAGCAGAATATTTGTTCGAAATACTTTTCTTGATTTTCACATCTGCGATTATGCGATGGCTTTATTGAGTGTTTCGAGTTTAATACTGTAATTCTTTTCTTTCCTTGATTACGGAACTAATCCTTTCTTTGGGTTTCCGCTTATTTTGCAGGAATTTTTTTGAGGGAAAATTAAGGAAATATGGCTAAGAATCTGTTCTTTCTGATTCTAGCGTTCTATTGTGCGACTATGGTACTTCCTTCTTGGGCAATCACTGATGACTCAGATGGTAAGCAGTCTTTCTTGAACTTTAATCTTCAATCGCGTTATAATGTTGACTGTCAATGACTGCTTTTACGATTTCTTGAACTTTCTGCTGAAAAATGGAAGATGATTGTTATGAAAAGTCGTTTTGAAAGACTCTACATAATCTGAGCTTATTGTTAAATTTCCTGCAAATTATTGATCTCTGCAAGAGAATTATGCAGATATATTGTTATGGTTTTAGGTTAGTTTCTTGATAGTGTTTTCTGTGTTGGTATACTATATAGTTTTTACAAGGTGATTGAACATGATGTGCATATTTTTAGGCAATTTCAAAGCCATCTTTACAGTTTTCAGTTGATCAGAGCATCTAATTTTTGTGAGAGTTCTATAATGGAGAAGCACTTCTTTTATCTTGTTTAGCTTTGTAAAGAACTGATTTCTAGTTCGTATTATGCAGTTCAAGCACTTCATGGCTTGTACAAGTCTCTCAACAAACCGATGCAGCTCAAGCATTGGAAGGCAGAGGGCGGAGATCCTTGCAGAGAACCCTGGACTGGAGTTCAATGCAATGGATCATCGGTTATCAACCTGTAATCATTAACCACTGTTATGATATAATAGATTCTTCTTGAATATAAACCAATATAGCTTACTGTATCTTTTTATGTTGCAGTCAACTGTTTGAGCAACGACTTACTGGATATCTGGGATTTGAACTCTCCAATCTCAAAAATCTGAAGATTCTGTAAGATATTGTAGTGAATTATGTGTCTTCTTCCTCCGGTGTATACATAATCATTCCTGCCTTGTGATCTGATTTTATTAGTGACCTAAGTTCAAATAACATCGAGGGATCGATCCCCAATTTACCTCCTAATCTCATATATATGTAAGATCTTAACTTAATTTGTGTATGTATGAACTTAAAACCATTTTCTCAATATTACCAATAATAAGCATTTTTCTTGTATCAGAAGCTTTGCTGAAAATAAGTTCAGCCAGAGCTTTCCATACTCGATAAGGAAGATGAAACACCTCCTGCATCTGTAAGTAGCTTTATATGTGACGAATGTTATTCTGCAATTTCTTATCTTTCTACATGATTATTAAGCAACGTTTCACTCCATGTAGGAATCTGAGCCACAATTCGTTATCAGGATCTTTGCGAAATGTATTTGATGGCCTACAGGAACTTAAGCAAATGTATGTTAGCTTGAAGAAAAGGATAATGATTAGTTAGGCTGAAATTTCGTTTCTCAATCCTGATAATTGCAATCTTCTTTCTCTAGGGATATGTCGTTCAATAGCTTCACCGGAGATCTGCCTATCTCACTCAGATCATTGACAACTCTTACAGGCTTGTGAGTTTCTCTTTTTTGCATCCTCATTTCATCGACTGTGACAAAATGCAACTGACATGACATGATTTATTTTTCAGGTTTTTGCAGAGCAATCAATTTACTGGATCAGTGATTTTCTTGGCTAATCTCTCTCTCACTGACCTGTATGTATATCTAATAAATTTTGTATGTTTTTTTTTTTTCCCCAGTTTTAGTTTAGGTGGTTGTGACTCACTAGTTCCAATTTCACGAATATCGAAGATAACCATTTCAGTGGTGTTATTCCAGAGAGCTTTCAAAATATACCAAACTTGTGGTATGGTGTTATGTCTTCAATTTATCAATCTGAATATGCCCTTTTGATTTTATAATTGTTTGGCTCAAATGTTGCCTTTATTCAGGTTTGGAGGCAATAATTTTGTAAGAGAAACAAACTACCCTCCGACTGACTCTACTCTGTTCATGCAATTGAGGTTACTTTCTTCATTATTTGAATGCATTTTTTTTTTGTGTGTGTGTGTGTGTGTGTGTGTGTGTGTACTAAATTTGGTTATGTTGCTATTTTATCAAAGAGAATTCTAATGCATTATTAACAACATTGTGGGAAAAAAAAAAAATCTATTTCAAAATCTATAAACAAAAATTTATTAGTGTAGTTTAATTTAATCCACCTTGAGCTGGCATCTAAAATAAACAAAAAAAAAAAAAAAAATAGAAGATGAAGATTAAAAGCAAAACTGAAGACTAACATAGATTGCGTGTTCTAGCTATAACATAGATTAGGTAAATGTGTTAAAAAATGCTCGTGCACTACTTAGTATATAATCTCACTAAAATCTATTCATCTCATCTCATCTCTCATGCCTTCACGCCTTCAACTCTCATATATTCCCTTTGCTATTTATATCTCTCTCCACTTCACTATCTAGTGCACTTTATCTCATAAACTCTTTCTCTCTCCGTCCCCTAAAGATGGCTTCCATTATTTTCAAGGTTCAATCTCTATTTTTGTTGCTCACCATAATCATCTCTACGTTGAGCTCAATTGCTCATCATGCTCATCATACACCTGCTATCAACAATAAGCTTCAACACCACCACGCCACCCCTCTCGATGCTAGTGCGCCCGCATTAGGTCACTACGGGTTTTTAGAACATTATGGTTACATAGAATATGCCGAAGCGCACGTGTACGTAGAAAAGAACAATCGTTTCTACTCGCGAGCCGCAACACTTTGTACGAGTAGAAATGATTGTTCTTTTCTACGTACACGTGCGCTTCGGCATATTCTATGTAACCATAATGTTCTAAAAACCCATAGTGACCTAATGCGGGCGCACTAGCATCGGAGGGGTGGCGTGGTGGTGTTGAAGCTTATTGTTGATAGCAGGTGTATGATGAGCATGATGAGCAATTGAGCTCAACGTAGAGATGAATATGGTGAGCAACAAAAATAGAGATTGGACCTTGAAAATAATGGAAGCCATCTTTAGGGGAGGGAGAGAGAAAGAGTTGATGAGATAAAGTGCACTAGATAGTGAAGTGGAGAGAGATATAAATAGCAAAGGGAATATATGAGAGTTGAAGGCGTGAAGGCATGAGAGATGAGATGAGATGAATAGATTTTAGTGAGATTATATACTAGGTAGTGCACGAGCATTTTTTAACTCATTTACCTAATCTATGTTATAGCTAGAACACGCAATCTATGTTAGTCTTCAGTTTTGCTTTTAATCTTCATCTTCTATTTTTTTTGTTTATTTTAGATGGATTAAACTACACTAATAAATTTTTATTTATAGATTTTGAAATAGATTTTTTTTTCGCACAATGTTGTTAATAATGCATTAGAATTCTTTTGATAAAATGACAACATAACCATAATTTAGTACACACACACACAAAAAAAAAAAAAAAAAAATGCATTCAAATAATGCAGACTATGACAATTCCAGGCCAGTGCTCTTGGATTATAAAGAAGATTTTGGAAGCAAGAAGATACTTGAGTCAGGTGGATATTGATAGCATGTCTTCATGTTCTATTCGAAAAATTTATCTGAGGTTAGTAGGAGAAATACAACCTTTGAGTTGGAGGAAATTGATTAGCCACAATGCAGCTCCACCTAAGTTCATCTTCACCAGTTGGTTGCTCATGCATAGAGGGTTAGCTACGTGGGAATATCTACAGAGAATTGGTGTTATGGTGGATAGAACATGTTGTTTTTGTGGTCAGGAGGAAGAGAGTTTGAACCACCTGTTTTTCGATTGTGAATTTACTGGAGAAGTTTGGGAACAACTCACAGCATGGTGTAAACTAAATCGAAGGAGGCAAAGTTGGCAATTGGAGAAAGCTTTTCTTTTGACACAGTGCAAATCCAAGAGTGGAAGACAATGTCTGTATCGGTGTGCCTTTACAGTGGCTGTGTATCTGCTATGGAAGGAAAGAAATGTAAGACGTATGGCTGGGGAGAAATATAGAGTGGAGGAAGTGGTATATCAAGGGAAGGTGTTGGTAGCTTTGTGTGGACAAAAGGAGAAGCGCATAGAGAGAATTCTGAGTAGTTAGCTTGCAGTTTTGTAAAAACGAGAGGATGGTGTGCTTTGTATATTCTTCATTTGGTGAATAAATATAAGCTATTTACCAAAAAAAAAAAAAAAAAAAAAAAAAAAAGTAACCTCAATTGCATGACTCACCTACGCTACTGCATTCATCTAACGCATGCATTTGAATCAGTTACCACTAGAACAAATTAATTATATTATCCATCATGATTCTTTTCTCCCAAGTGATAAAATTATTCGTGAATATATTGCATGTCACTCTTATAATATTGGTGTTAATTTGTGACTCTGTCAGCGGATTTCATTATTAAAAACAGTAATATAATACGAAGTATTTATTATTATTTTAGCCTTTGACGTGGAATTGAAATACCATACAGAACTATACGAAATTACGAATAAATTTTAAGTAGTAACTAGTGAGTATAATGGAAAAGGTACAATTCCATAACCGAAAACCAACCAAATCAGAATCAAATATATAGTACTATACATACAAAAGGTTGCCACGTGGCTCAATCCTTGACCATAACAAACGTCACAAGTCTTCTAAATTCAGCAAACAAATTAATTTTAATTTAAAGTGACGAAATTTGTTAAGAAGGAAAAGGTACAATATACTATTCCATTGATCGATAAAGAATTAAGAGTCCAGCAAAAATAAATAAAATAACGATAAATTAAAATTAAAAAAAAAATCAAAGCTTCGTCATAAAGTGGACATGATATTGTGTGATGCTACTAATTTACTCCTTTTTTTTTTTGGATTTCGAAATTCTTTTGGGTTTATTTTGATTTTGGTCGTTGAGAAGTTTTTACATGATTGCTGCATGCTGCAGTTAAAATCAAAATCAATCTATTGGGTGCTAATAACCAAATATGAAATCTATACTAACATAAAAGCTGAGTTTTCAGCTTATTAACAAGATTACCCTTTTTTCCCGCATAAACCAATCTTCTTCACACTTTTTGGTGATTTTTTATTTGTTCTCTTAATATTGTAGTTTCAGTCTGAGCCGTTTTTTGCTGATTTTTTTTTTTGTTTTGTTATTATCCCTTGATATTGTAGATTCACTCTGAGCAAAAGTCAATCAACACATGGCAGAAGTTCCAGTCTTTATCCAGTCAAACTGATTAATATATATGGTAAACTGGAAAATAAAAGTGTGAAAATAATGTATTTTTGCATATAACTAAGCTTGCTTAAATTAAGGGGCTGACACTCTGAATTTGCTTAATTGAATGTCTGATTAACGATAAGAGTGATTGAAACCCACTTATTGCACATCAAAATTTCACATGCTCTGTATAAAAGAATTAATTGAATTTAGGCTCCAAAAGTTGGAGCCAAAATTTAAAATCAAATCTCACACTAAGCCCTTTGGCAATAGAAGATCCGAACTGATCAAAGTTGTTTTGAATTTATCAGAATTTCCAAAATCACGAGATTCGCATGCAGTCGCCATTCCTTTGTCAGTCTTTATTTATTATTTGTCGTAATATCACGTAAAAAAAATAATTAATCAAAAATCCATTTTAAAATCTATTATCTACAAGCGTGGAAAAACGTGCCAAAATTGTTTAAAAAATGACTCAACTTGAAAAGATCGGAAGGAGTATAATTTTTAGGAAACAAAGCTCTTTCGGTGAAAGAGCCTTAAAAAGAAAACAGAGCAACGGAGATAGTATTGTACTAAAAAATAAAAAAAAAAAAAAAAAAAAGCATACGTATCAAATGAGTGATATGTAAAAGTAATGCAAAAAGCTATCGCTTCAATGCACAGTCTTCACGCTGTAACAGGGTATACTAGTATACCAAATACTACCTCCATCCCATTACATTAGTCACATTCACTATTGCGGCACGTTTTTCCACCGAAACCTAGTACGGGTTTTAAAATATATTTTTGACGTATTCATTTTTTCACGGGATACTATGACACTCATAGTATCCCGTGAAAAAATGAATACGTCAAAATTATATTTTAAAATCCGTACTAGGTTTCGGTGGAAATACGTGCAAAAAGGTAAATGTAACTAATGTAATGGGATGGAGGTAGTACTGTAAAGTTTAAAGATAACTAGTAGTAGTGGAGTACTCTTTTCACGTGAAACATCAGCTCAGAAGATCCGGTTCCTCCAGTTCCTGTAATGTTAATATGTTAACATACATGCATACATGCATATGTAATACATACATACATACATACATAGTAGCTCCTCCTAGGCAATATATTGAGCAATCACAGTAATTTGAGCTTCTACTGGTAAGTTTTAGCTTTTAATACATACATTCACATTTTTACGCTATGCTTGTTAGGCTTATAAGATAAACCTGCTATTTTGTAAGAAAACCCATACATGTATCATGTATGTGTATATATCAATAAAACATAATCAACTACCAACACACACACACATGTAGGCATGAGATCATTTGCAAAAGCATTTTTTCTGTAGGAAATAAAAATAATTCAAGGTTTCATCTTAATTCTTACACTAAGGGCTAGTTTGATGATCTAGGTAGCTGAGATAAAAAAGGAACAAGAGTGATATTTTCATGTGTGATAGACTACCTAAAAAACCCATATAATAAGAAGAAGGGTGCTTGGTACGCATTATTGTTCCAGAGATAAAGCATCCAAATTACTAAATTATCCTTGAAATAAATTGGTGTATGTTCAATTCCAAAATGCATTCTGCAAACAAATACTGAAAAGCATTCTGCAGCTCCTCTAATTCCTGGAATTCAAGGAGAGAATGCACTGCAGCAACTGGGGATGATTTGAGGCGGATCCTTCGACCTCTTCACGATTGTGAAGCTCTTCTTCACCTTCCCGTCCACCGCGCACGGTATCTGTATTTTAGACATCGACTGCCGCATCGGAGTCTTGCCCTCCTCCGCGGCCGGCAGCCCTCACGATCATGTGTTTCATTTCGTTGAGAGAGATTAGAGACTCCGACTGTCCGGCAACCTTGGACGGTGAGATGAAACGGGGAAGAAGAAGAAGAAGAGGAGTCGAAACGAGGGTGAAGTGGGGTACTTTTGGAAAATTGGGGGTAGACTTCAACACTGTTCAATGTCATATATTTTAAACCCACCAAATTGGTAGGTTGGAAATACTGGATGAAATAGTGAAATTTGCAAAGGTCCTTACTTTTTAGATCGGGCCTAAGTGTTCATTTCCTAGTCTACCAAACGAAAGATAAGCTTATTTTAAATTTATCAAACCTGCTATATCTTGCTATATCTGCCCTATCAAACGGGCCCTAAGGGTCTTTGTTATATGATCTCTTCCCCATATGTGTGTGGGTGCATGAGTGAATCACATACGTGTACCTCGAGGATGAGCTATATTCAATTCTATCATAGTGCACGGCTGTGGGTCCATTTCGGGTTCCTCTTCCTCTGATTGCTCGTCTTGTAACAATGCTTTGTTATATGCCTTCATATAGGCCTTGTCATTGGCTTCCACGCCTTTCTTGATAACATCATACGCAACCTGCTTTAAAATAAGCCAATTTTATTACATACTTTATTAGATAGTATTGACGAGTGAATAGTAGTACTAATTAATTAAGAGAGAATGAATGACCTTGTATTTTTCGATAGGATCTTGAGGCAGGACTCTGGGACCCTTGAAATTGGGACAGGGATACCAAAATGATATCCCTACATTAAGTCTTAGATTTCTTGGAATCCCTAACATAAATAATAACCATGCATATATTTCAATTCATTTGACACTATTGAAAAATAATTTCTCTCTAGTCTCTTGTTTCAACTAATTAAAACAACAAGATCTAATTAATTACCACTATTTTCTAGCATTCAAGTCAAATTAATTTGACTAAAGTCCCAAGCATCTAGCTGTTCAAAACCTAGCCAAACAAGATTCAATTGTGCCCCTCTTTGCCCCGAATTCCACCTAGTTAAAGAGAGAGGGAGGGAGACTGCAAATGATTGAAATGGAGAAACTATATATTGCCAAATTACTAATTACCTCCGGCAGCAGCAACATATTCATGGTCCTTGAAGATGATTCCCTTGAGATACTTCATTTCGCAAGAATCGCCACAACGGCGTCCTAAGATCTGAGTGGTACCATAGCAAGTGGTTTCCAAAGTAAGAATGTAATAACCGTATTTTATAACTTGACTTTCCACCGCCGCTTGCTTGATTGGGATGGGATGGGTTGGGATGGACTGGGGATTCAAATACAGTCCTAAGGGATCTATATGATGGTATCATTAGAGCTTAATCGGTGATTATGTAGATGGATAGAAGATACACACACACACATATAGATCACACATACCTAGTGGCACAACTATATTTATTTCTACCATGGTAACAACTTGTTGGTCCATGTTTTGTGTCTCGTCCTTGTCCTCCTCCAAGCTGAAGATAAGGCGACGATTAGACTAGAGAGCTATAAAAAATCAAATTTTCACGCCAAAAAGTTACCTAAGACCCATAGCTTTTTGGTAAGCTCGTGCAAACCCTTGTTGGAAAGCTTTCTTCTCCGATGATTTCTCGTAGGCCTCGAACAAAGCCTGATGGTGAAGATTGGAGTAGTTGTAGTAACTAAGAGAATCGATCAATCATGTAAACTTGTGCATTGCATGGGATATGATGGTACCTTATGACGTGCAGTCGGGTCTAGGGGCAGATTGTTGGGAACCTTGAAAGTGGGACAGGGAAACCAGAATGATATCCCACCACCTAGTTTTAGCTTATCCGGTATCCCTAACAAAAACAATGCACAAACTTTAGTTTATTTGATTCGAAGCTACTCTCTCCGTCCCAAAGATAGCGTCATGTTTCTTTTGACAATAATTTCAAGCTTTTTTCCTCCCATAAAATGTGTAATCTTTTTCCAATTATAAATAGTATAGGTATAATATTATTCATCATTGAGAAAAAAATACACATTCGCATAATTCTTGTACTCAAAATACGTGGGACGAAAAAGCTTGAAATTATTATCAAAAGAGACATGACGTTATCTTTGGAACGGAGGGAGTATTTGATAAAATGGAAAATTAGGTATGATCTCTAGTTTGGATTGTTGAATTGTGGAGTCTGAAACATCAACTTTAGGGGTGTGTAAGGGAGTTTTAATCATATTGGTGAAAAACTAATATCACAAATACCTATCTAATTCTCTTGTAATTTTATCCAGAAATCATATTGGTATGCCCAGAGATTTAGTAATTAGAGGATTTCGCACAATCTCGAATTCAAGTCATAATCAGAAGAGAAAATTAACCCCAATTCAACCTAGATATATGTAAAAATTTACGAAATCAAATGATGTTCATGTAAATATATACATAAAGTAATCAATTACCCCCAACAGCAGCAACAAGTCCAGGTTCGTTGACGATGATTCCCTTGAGGTGAATTATTTCGACGGAATCGCCACAATCGCGCTCTAAAACCTGGGTAATACCATCACCGTTTACAAATCTAATAGTCCGTAATGAATAACCCCATATTACACCTTTCAAATTCTTCGTTCCCTCCTCCATCGCTCTTTCGCTTGCGTGCTTGCTCCAATGTCTTTCAGCTTTCATATATGGTGAATTCTCAATTTTCAACAAAAATTATGAACCGTTAAAGTTAATTAACCTATTTGCTTTTTGCACACATATTAAAAAAATAAAGATTAGAAGTTACTAAATGATACCATCATAGAATCATTAGTGTAGATTAGAAGTTAAATCAATCAATCAATCAATCAATCAATATCAATATCAATCAATCAATCAATATATATATATAATACGATTACAGATTCTCATTCTACGTGGAATTATCTTGATTTTTCCTGATTATTTTTTCAAATTCTCGTGGCTTTGGCTATATTAGGTAATAATTTAATCAATTATATATACCATATTATAATATATCTCCATATTTATACATATCTTTGATATCAATTACGGATTCCCATCCTACGTGGAATTATCTCGATTTTTCCTGATTATTTTCCCAAATTCTCATGGCTTTGACTATATTAGGTAATACTTTAATCAATTATATATACCATATTATAATATATCTCCATATTTATACATATCTTGATACATATCTTTGATATCTTTTAGCTTCTATGTATATTAAATTAAATATTATATAGGCCTCGAATTAATTTTATTTTCGTGAATTAATGGTATTGATATCTTATAGCTACTATGTATATTATAGGCCTCGAATTAATATTATTTTCATGAATTAATGGTAGGTTACATATGGTATCCGATGAATGAAGACACCACGCATCATCGTGGCTTATCATCCTTACAAAAAAAATTATTTCTTATTTATTTAGAATAATCACCACGCATCATCGTGGCTTATCATCCTTACAAAAAAAATATTTCTTATTTATTTAGAATAATATATATATATATATATATATATATATATATATTCGACGAAATGGAGGGAGTAGTAATTTTTTAAAATAAAAAGTTATCTATTTCATAATGATATTCTTTTCATGTGACACTATATAGATATATACATAATATTGTATAAGTATTTTATTTTTAGGTATTCTCAATTATGACTAACCGGTGGCTTGACAATTAAAATTTGAATGAATTCGACTATTCGAGAAAATGGTATCCTCATTAATCTGTTTTTCAATTAACATGAACAACGGGCGGCTTGACATGCAAATTTTGAATGAATGTGACTATTCAATAAAATGTTGCTCTCATTAACATATTTTTCAATTATAGTCAATAATGGACGACTTTACTTTAAAATCTGAATGAATATGCATTCAGCAGAAAAAATACTACTCTCATTAATTTATTTCTCAATTACTATGAATAATGAGCATGCTGACATTCAAATATTATCCATTCCTTTTTACAATCAAACTAAAATTGTTTTAAAAATTATTGTATATCTATTCAGATTAACGTAAATCATATATATGTAACATATAACATATGTATACATATATAGTCATCTCAGTTTTATCCTAGATAAATATTTAAAAAAATTCACATTAACGGGAAAATTATGCTATTATGTTTATAATTTGTTAGTGAAGTCGGAACGGGCTGATGAAGAAGTTTAATTATATGTATAAATGTGTTAAATCGATTTTTGAGAAGATGACATCATCGATAGAAAAATTATATGATGGAGCAATCCAACCAAATTTCCTTGACATATAATGCAATACATGTACATAAATTTTCAAATAATAGTACTACGTAATAATCCATTTGTTCCATATATTATTTTACACTCACATATATTTTTCAACTATTCAAACTAAATTATTTTAAGATAATCGATTTCTCAAATGTTAAATAGTCTATTTCAAAATTGAATTATATATGATGTACATGAATGCTCCGCTACCCACTATAGTTATACTTAATGTGTCAATAGTTGACTCTTTATTAAGTGATACATATTATATTAATAATTTATTAAACCCTTAATAGATAATTATATTAATAATTATGCAATAATTATTATCCCTTAGTAGATAGTATAATATTGTTGTCAATAATATTCATGATTTTTTGTGAGTATGCGTTAACGTGAAAATTATACCCATCACGGTTAGTTGACAGATAAAAAGTATATATATATGCACATACTTTAAATCACACACGTCGGTGTGAATTAAATCAAGGGGTTTCGTGCTCCGCTCAACCGAATGAAACGGTGGTTTTGTCATTTTTGCCTCAACACAAACTTCACATTTGTTTTGAGTGTTAACTTCATTTAATTTTAGTAAATCTAAATTTACTAATCGTTTTATAGCATTTAGATTAACATGTCCTAATCTACAATGCCATAAATCAGAGCACTCAACAATGTAAGAGGAAGTAGTAGCATTTTCATTACTCTTAATAGATTTGGGTACATGGCGTATAGCCAATACATTCAATCTAAAAAGACCTTCAGAGAGGTAACCCTTTCCAAGGAAAGTACCACTCTTTGACAAAATAAACTTGTCAGACTCAAAAACTAGTCTAAACCCCTTATTAACTAGAATAGAGCCCGAGACCAAGTTCTTTCGGATGTTGGGAACACGCAGCACGTTCTTCAAAGTTAGAGAATTTCCCGATGTAAGCTTTAACACCACATCTCCAACTCCGACAACCACGGACGAAGCTTGATTCTCCATGTTGAGCTTCTTCCCCTCAACAATTTGATAGGTAACAAACTTGTTCCTATCAGCACACACGTGCGTAGTAGCGCCAGTGTCGATGAACCAGCCTCCTTGCTTTTCGACTTGGTTAACCTCCTCGGTGACCACAGCCGAAAAGTCTTCTTTCACCCACTCGTCGTCTTTCTCGGCGACGTTGACAACATGCTTATTTTCCTTCTTGTTCTTGGGCTTCTTGCATTCCTTTGCAGTATGCCAATGCTTGCCACAATTGTAGCAATCACCATCAAACTTTTTCGATGGTCCCTTCGCCTTGCCTTTGTCTTTGGCATTTGGGCGATCACGTTTGTTGGAGGGTCCGCCCTTCTCCATCAAGTTCACCTTGGCATCAGACGATCCCTTCGGTTTGTCTTGATCGCGCACATCCGACTCGATGCGTAGCTTCACAATCAAGTCTTCAAGAGTCATCTCCTTTCGCTTGTGCTTAAGGTAACTCTTGAAGTCTTTCCAATTTAGGGGCAACTTCTCGATCAACGTTGCAACTACGAACGCGTCCGGAAGAACCATCCCCTCAGCATGGACGTCATGTACAATGAGTTGAAACTCTTGTGCTTGCTCCATCATCGGTCGAGAATCGACCATTTTGTAGTCTAAGTACCGGGCTACAACGAACTTCTTCGTACCCGCGTCATCGCTACGGTACTTTTTGTCTAACGCCTCCCAAATTCCTTTGGAGGTGTTGACACCGGAGTACACATTGTACAAGCTATCATCCAAGGCATTGAGAATGAAATTCTTGCACAAATAGTCTCCATTTCGCCAATTGTCGTAGAAAGCTCGAACATGGAAGTTGGCTTCCTCTGCACTTGGTACAGGTGGTTCATCTTCCGTTAGGAAGTTCGCCACCCCCAATATTGTTAAATAAAACAACATCTTTTGTTGCCACCTTTTGAAGTCGGCTCCTCCGAACTTCGGCGGCTTCTTGGCCGGTGGCATCACCCTTGGTGCCGAGTTCACTCCCATAAGGGAGCCACTTTGGTTAGGCCCATAGGCCGCCCCCACAGTCGAGCCCATAAATGGCGCTCCAACAGTTCCACTAAAAATGGAACCCACAGTCCCACTGAATGTGGCACCAACGGAGCCGGTCGAACCGGAACCTCCGCTTGACATAAATGGGTTGTTGAAAACCCACGAACTTGATGAAGGCACAGTCGCGCCTCCGGTGATTGAAATCGTTGCAGATGTTGTCGAAGAGCTTAATGGCAACGAAGTTGACATGGTGGATGGAACAGACGTCGACATAGTTGATGGCAATGTCGAAACATCAATGGACGAGTCGGTGGAAGCTGCAGCACTTGACATCTTCGAATAGGTGAATGAATTTCAAAAACTCCTAGGAACGGCAAGTGGTATAATTCATTTTGCGATTGTTGGTAAATTACAACTTGTCGGGCGTATAATTACAATAAAAAAATCTCGAAGATTACAAGTGGGGAAAAAAAAATGAAATTTGAAGTCGAGTCGAGGAAACCCTCTTTCCGCAAGACGAATTACGCCCCGGGTAGTGCTCATGGATTTGGCGCTTCGTCCCCAAAGATAAAATGACTTCTCATCTTCTTAGTAGCAGCACCGCACACTAAGAAGCTCCGGCGAACTGGAAATAGAAGGCTAAGGAACTGAGCTCGGAAAACTAGATGCTTTAAAAGAAAGGATGCAAAATGCTTTTTGTTCGTATGTCCTAGAATGGCCTGCAGAGCCTTCTATTTATAGGCTGCTCACTATGGAGGGGCTTTAATGCATTAAATGCATTAATCAGCCATAAAGACTATTAGTGGTCGTGGTGGAGACGAAAGGTGAAATGGCTGACTGTTCAGTTGAAGAGTCACCTGACTGTTCAGCTGAAGAGTCACCTTCCAGAACCTCTTCCGGATGCAGCTGAGCTAGGCAGTCATCCGAGGTACCGAAGCCGAGGTGGCACAGGCCGAAGGCGAAGTGACTAAGCCGAGGCCGAGGCCGAAGACCGAGGCCGAAGCCGAAGTCCGAGGACCAAGGCCCGAGCCCGAGGCCAAAGCCGAGACCGAGGCCGAAGTCGAAGATCGAGGACCAAGGCCGAAGCCGAAGTCGAAGACCTAGGCCGAAGCCGAGACCGAGGCCGAGGCCGAAGTCGCAGACCTAGGCCGAAGCCGAAGTCGCAGACTAAGACCCGAGGCCGAAGCCGACCTCATCCACAACCACTTAACTTACACTTCTTTCAAGAAAGAAGTAACTCTCCACCAATCTTTTAACATTTATATCTCACTCACCGGAAATCGGTTTTGAGCATATAAATACATCACGTTCATCTACTCCGCGAGTAGAATATTAATATAATATTTAATTTAATTAATAAATTAAATATTAATTATTATTTATTTGGTCATAACACCAAATTTCCAACACAAAATAGCCAAAAGAATGCAAATTATATATGTTTTGTGTTGGAATTTGTTCTCCAACCGATAATTACATGATATAAAGATTCAATATAATTGACATGAGTACGTAAAATTCATGTCTATTTAATATAAATATGTGATAAAATTAAAAATTGATTCGATCAAATCTGCTAAATTTATTTACAGAAGAAATCAAACAATTGATTGAAAGCTATCATTGTAGATACTATTAAGTTTTGCAAAGTGAACGAAATTCTAATTTAGATTGGAATGCTTTCTTTAAGTGGGTTGTATTTTTTATATTTATATTGTATCATATCAAAATATAGATCTAAAGTATATCAATATTGTATCATAGTGAGTAATGGAGCAGATCTATATATCAAAATATAGATCTAAAGTATATCAATATTGTATCATTACATATAGAAATGTTCACATAGAAATAAGTTATGGTGTGAGAAATAGAAATAGATTTGGAAAATTGAACTTGGCATGATATAAGACTGATATCGATATAAAGCATGATAAAATTATATATGTACTTTTTTTTGGCTCCAACTGAAAGCTGAAGTCAAATATTCGATTATGCTAAATGTAAGAGTTCACATGAACTAACAATAATTAATTTGTTCATCTTTATAAAGAGCTCTATAAAGTTACAAAATCATTGAAAATAGATAGTAAATATTAGTATAGTAATTGTTGTTAGCATATATGTTAACGGAGAATTCATTGGGATCATTCTAATGTATTCATTTAAATACTCCATCCGTCCTGCCCAATTTGATTCATTACTGTTCGGCTGAGAATTAAAAAGTGGGTGATAAGAGGATAAGTGTTTTGATTAGTATTATTTAAATAATTTAAATTTTAGGAAAAACTCTCTCTCTATCAGGGTTTAGTTAATGAGCTATTTTTTTTTAAAAAAAAGGGCCCAATTAGTGGCCCTAATTTGTTCTATAATTTATATTCAAAAGCTTAATTATTTATTTTTTTGGAAACGTGTCAAACTGGGCGGGACGGAGGGAGTATTTGATTACATTCTGATACGTTGGAATTATGTGATTGATGTCTTATGACCTTAGTTCAAATAAGTTATAAAAGCTCAAGTGTTAGGAAGCTCAAGTTATTTTAAGCCATGTCATGAAAGTATTGTTGACAATAATCAGGCAAGTCAGTCGTTTGAGTTTACTGAAAAGTTACTATGTTTTCAAATTATCATACACCAAGAAAACTTCAACAAGTCAGTTAAGCTAAGCAGTACAAGTTAGTTAATTGGGAGTTGATAAGTTTCTACCTTTGACAATCAAGTATTTGTTAAGTTTATTGGATGTGATCGACCAATAAAAATCAAAAAGTATCTGCCAAAAGCAGAAGTCAGAGAGAGTCAAAGTATAGCGATCTCAAGAATAAGAAGCTAAACATGCTAGGAAAATGACCATTATTGTCATTACATACATTCAAATAGAGCATTCCGTTTCCAAAGTCGGAAGGACAATGACTAACATGTTCAATTGCTTGTGCAAATAAGAAAATAATATTTAATGTAGCGCAATGAATGTTCAACCACCATGATAGAGCGTAGATTTATCACACATCAATATTCGTTCTAAAGCTTGATGTATTGAGTCGGTTAATCACTACATGAATAACTTAGTATCCCGTAAAAGAAAGAAATCTTTAAAAATCCATTTTAAAGCCCATCGTTTTGAAGCGTGGAAAAACGTGCCAGAACTTTCAAAAATAAATAGGTCATTCCCGGTGAAATGGAGGGAGTAATACTTAAGGTCTGACAAACTATGCATCTCATATGAAATTCTTGATACTATGAACGATGTACATACAACATTAATTGAATGCTTTGAAGTGTTCATGATTGTCTAACCATAAGTTGAAATACTATTTTACATTAGATCTACCTTAAAATGTTAGTACTTTTACAATTTTGATTTCATTTATAGAAAAAATTATTTTCTTAACATCTTTGTCCTGCCTCAGAATTAAATTTGTGGGAAGGACAGAGTATTTACATTAATTTAATTTAAGTATTATGAATCTTAAAATACACTAAAAATACTCTGAAAAATATGTGAGACATATACATTTGCAATTCTACAATAGAATTGTACTCATATGACGTGTATAAACAATAAAATATTTTTTTATAAAAACTTCTACAAAAAAATATAACCATTATATATAATAAAAAAATGTAAATTCATACTCGAAATAATTTATCCCGCGCGAGTATAAAATAAAAGTAGTCCCATCTAGTTGGGCCTCGAGTGACAGTTGTTATTTAAACGGGGTGATTATAAACATAGCCCCCAATTTAATAAAAAAAATTAAATCATTACATTTTTATTTCGAATAAATTACTGTAGTAGTAATCCGTACGAGATGAGTTCAATATTTGGGCTGAAACGTTACTAATATAATGAATGGCCAACTATCGCTGCCGAAATTTAAAAAAGTTATACTCCCTCCGTCCTCTAATTCTTGATCCAAAATTTTGGGTACAAAGTTTAATGTGTTTTGATGATATATTAATAAATTAAGTGTTAAAGTGTTAAAGTAAAATAATTGTGGGCCCAACTAATATTTTAATGGTATTAAAGTATTAAAGTATTAAAAAATAAAGTGATAAAATGTTAAAGTGATAAAATAATTGAGGGGTCTACGTCCCAAAATAAAAAGGGTCAAGAAATGGAGGACGTCCCAATATAATATTAGTGTCAAGAAATGGAAGACGGAGGGAGTACTAGGTATACACAAAAAAAATACCTAAACATGTATTATTAGCCTCTCCTGGTATAGTAGTACTGCATAAATTTCAATCTAATAGTAGTAATTTATAGGGAAATTTCACAAACAAACTGTCTACAACATATATATAAGACAGAAAATAAAGTAATTTAAATGTAAGACATATACATACACACACATATATATATATGTAAGTGGTAATTAATGGGCTATTTATTGTTTTTTTTAGCACAAAACAGTAATCAAGGGATTTCTAAAGAGTGAAATTAATGGGAAAAAAAAGTAGTTAACGAACCCTTTAAGAGTGAGGCGGATGAATATATATAGTTAAACGACCTTTCATGAGTATATATTACATCCAATTTATTGTAGAGGGATTTCACGAACAAATTTTGTAAAATAATTATATACTACTCAGTAATACAAAGAGAATCAAATTTGTTTTTAAATTTATCAAAATTTCCAAAATCACAAAGATTCGCCATTCTTTTGTCAGTCGAAAATTGAACTGTACCTCTGCCTGCAATGCAATCGCAACTTGCAATCGCAATTTTCCCTAAAAAACAAAATAAAAAAAGGGAAGAAAGAAAGTTGCTTCAAACCACTCATTCTTTATCTATTATCCAAATATGGAAATATGGAATCAACTATTTCTATCTACGGCTTCCAACTGCATCTCTTTTTTCTAAATTTAAATTATGGATCCCATTTTCGACCCATGTCGACATTAATTATTATTTATTTATTTTAACTTTATGAATTTATTTATTTATTTCTCAAATAGTGTTTGTTACGTGTCTTAATTTACTCCTCTCACGTATTAACGAATTAGATTCTGTGTTTCAAATTTTAAAAATGATGCATAAATATACAAATATTATATCATCCATATAAAATTACTATTAAATATAATAATTATTTAAAAAGTCGGCAGATCACGATTTCGGCTAATCGTGACATGCGAAAAAAACAAGCAGGGAAGGAAACAAAATTACACCTTATTTTTTTAATCGATCGAAACAATAATTCATTAATTTAGTAATATAATACTCCCTCCGTCCCTGATATTAGTGTGCATATTTCTTATTTGGGACGTCCCTGATATTAGTGTGCAATCCATTTTTGGAAAAATTCCCTAAGCAAAAATACGTATTTATCCTTCCACTTTATTCTTTATTTCAATATTTACCAAACTGGACCCACTTTTTTCCACTATTTCCACATTTTTCTTTATTGGCGTGGGCCCCTTATTCCACTATCTTCACTTTTTTCCACTTTACACTATTTTCGTCTAACTGTGTGTCGTTTCTCTCAGCACACTAATATCAGGGACGGAGGGAGTAGTAATTAAGTACTCCCTCCATTTCATCTAAATTGACACCTTTCTTTTTGGCTTTTCTGACATATTTTTCCACGCTTCTTGATGATGGGTTTTAAAATGGATTTTTGAAGAATTCTTTCTTTTACGGGATACTACAACCGTAAAAGAAAGAATTCTTCAAAAATTCATTTTAAAACCCATTATCAAGAAGCGTGGAAAAACGTGCCAGAAAAGTCAAAAAGAAATGTGTCAATTTAGATAAAATGGAGGGAGTACTAGACAAGAAAGTCTACATCAAGGTATCTTATATTAAAACCTAAAAGTAATTCGCATAAACAAAACTAATTAACCAAAAAAAAAAAAAAAAAAACTTACATCAATGGCTACAACCGCCGCCGACAACGGCCGCCGCAGCGAGGTGGTGGTGGTGATGGTGCCTCTGCCGGCGCAGGGCCACCTCAACCAGCTCCTCCAGCTCAGCCGCCTCATCACTGGCTACAACATTCCCGTCCACTACGCCGCCGCCGCCGCCTACAACCGCCAGGCGCGGCGGCGGGTACACGGCTGGGACCCGCTCGCCGCCGCCAACCTCCACTTCGACGATCTACTGATGCCGGAGTTCCAATCTCCAAACCCTAACCCCAACGCCACCAACAAGTTCCCTTCCCACCTCCAGCCGCTGTTCGACGCCGCCGCCGCCAGCCTCCGGCAGCCGCTCGCCGCACTCCTCCGCTCCCTCTCGTCGGCCGCCGACCGAGTCGTCGTCATCCACGACTCGATGATGTCGTCCGTCGCCCAAGACGCCGCCGCCATAGCCAACGCCGAGTCGTACATTTTCCACAGCATCTCGGCTTTCTCCATCTTCTTCTACTTCTGGGAAGGACTGAATCGGCCATTTCCGATCGATGGAGAGCTGCAGAAAACGGTTCCTTCTCTTGAAGATTGCTTTTCTCAAGAATTCATGGAGTTCATCGTCTCCGAACAAAAGCACCTCGACCTCGACTCCGGCAGCATCTTCAACACATGCAGAGAAATCGAAGGCGAATTCGTTGATTCGATCGCGAAATTCGAAAAAAGCAAGAAAATCTGGTGCTTAGGCCCATTTAATCCAGTTTCGATAGATAAGGACAAAGATCATGATTCGAAGCATGAATGCCTTCAATGGCTGAATCAGCAAGAACAGAATTCCGTACTGTTCGTCTCCTTCGGCACCACCACTTCACTGCCGGAGGATCAGATCGGAGAACTGGCGATCGGGCTCGAAGAAAGCGGGGTGAACTTCATCTGGGTCGTGAGAGGAGCGGACAGGGGCGACTGCGCCGCCGTCGGCGGCGGAGCGCTGCCGGAGGGGTTCGAGGAGAGGGTTAGAGAGAGAGGGATGGTAGTGAGAGATTGGGCGCCGCAGGTGGAGATACTAGGGCACTACGCCACCGGAGGGTTTCTGAGTCACTGCGGCTGGAACTCGTGCATGGAGAGCTTGTCGGCCGGAGTTCCGGTCGGCGCGTGGCCGGTACACTCCGATCAGCCGCGTAACGCGGTGCTGTTGACGGAGGTGTTGAAGGTCGGGGTGGTGGTGAGGGATTGGAGCGAGAGGAGTGAGATTCTGAGGGCGGCGGCGATTTGTAAGGGTTTGAGGAGGCTGATGGCGCCGGAGGTGCGGCGGAGGGCGGAGGAGATCGGTGGCGCTCTTAAGAGAGCGGTGGCGGAAGGCGGCGCTACGCGGTTGGAGATGGACTCGTTCGTCGCTCATATTACTAGATAGATACAGTATTTGTAGTAATGAATTAATTAGTTACGTATATTTATTGATGACGTGGTAATTAATTCCCATGCATGCCGGAACGTAACGTTGATTGATTATCGTTATTCCTTCGTACTTTATCATAAGTGAATAATAAATTGCAAATAGTAGCATTTGTTTTGATGGCTTTATATATATATACCTTTTGTTTTTGCAGTAAAAAACGAAGAAATCGAGGTTTGATTTTTTCTAATTTGTCAATTATAGTTGACCTATTCCAATTACCACAGTTCAAGTGGAGTAATATTCAAATTCTTTTCAACTATAAAGGGAGCTATGCATTCATGCATCATCTGCATGTAGTTTAGTTAATTTGCAGAGAGAAAAAATGGAGGTTTTGAGCAAGATAATATCCATGGAAACCATTAAACCATCTTCTCCTACCCCAAAACCACTGCAGAAACACCTCTTTTCATCTCTCGATCAATCCATCGCACCAATTTTCACACCATGGCTTTACTTGTTCCGATCAAACCCCAATTTTCCCAATCCCCAAAAATCAAAGCTGCTCAAGGCATCCTTATCGGAGGTCCTCTCCTCATTCTACCCCCTCGCCGGCATCGTCGTCGGAAACCACTACGTCGACTGCAACGACGCCGGCGCAACCTTCGTCGAAGCCGAGGCCAATTGCCACCTCTCGCAGCTCCTCCCCCATCCAAATCACAAACTCATCACCAAATTCCTCCCTCACAATGTAATACAACGCCGTTCTTGTTTGGCCGTTCAAGCCACCTACTTCCGGTGCGGCGGCGCCGCCGTCGGCATCCTCATCTCGCACAAGCTCGCCGACGCATTATCCGTCATCACCTTCGTCAACACCTGGGCCGCCATCGCCGCAAACAGGTACGACAACATGCCGCCGCCGCCGCCGCCGAAGTTCGACGCCGCCGCCTATTTCCCGCCACTGAAGGATACCTCCGGTTTAGACCCGACGAGGTCCGTGACGGGACAAGACATCACCGCCAAGGTCATCACGTTCCCGGCGGCGGAGATCGCCGCTCTCCGGGAAAGGTACTCCTGGGGCGGCCGCCGCCGCCCTAGCCGGGTGGAGGCGCTATCGGCTTTTATATGGACCCAGTTTGTATCCGCTACGGGCGCGAGATCCGACCCGAGTAAAATGTTCTTAGTGAATCACACAATTAATGTGCGGAGCCGGGTCGACCCGCCCCTGCCCGAAAACTACTTCGGTAACATAGTTGGGGTTTCGATGGCGACGCCAACGGCCGGCGACGGCGGCGCAGAGGTTGCGCGGAAAATTAGGGAAGCCGTGAAAGCCGTCGACGGTGGGTTCTTGTCTCGTCGGAGCGAGAGTGAGAATCTGTTGAAAGAGAAGATTGTTCCTTTGACCTTCTCCAGCTTATGCGGGTTTCCATTATACGAAGCGGATTTCGGGTGGGGCAGACCCGTTTGGGTCGGGTTGGCCCGTTTTCCTTTTAAGAATATGGTTTATTTTTTGGATAGTGAGAGTGGGGGTGGAATTGAGGCATTAATTCATTTCACCAAGCAAGATATGGACAAATTTGAAGCTCTTCAAATGTTGAAGAGTAATTTGTAATCGTTATTTTTCCTTTTTTCTTAATCTTAGTTACACGATTTCTTTTCTTTTTTTTAATTAATATTTGGATTTTAAAGTGTTGATGTACTATATATTTAACCTGGTTGAAATTTAAACCTCAATCCTTGGAAAAAAAATAATTATTATTATCAATGTCTTTATATGTATGTAAGTATTCTCTGATACCATATAGAAATAATAGAATAGAGAGATAGGGGAGTTTTCCAATTTTATTATACAAGAGTACAAAATAAATGTCTATCAATTACTACAACATAATATCTCATAAATTAAGGAAAGAAGTATAATATGAGATTATGTGGAATCTTCTCTGATATGTCGATGTTCTTGATTAAAGAAAGAAATTATATTAATTAATTTCAGAACAATCTAAACATGACCTTGAATATTCGATGCAAATATATTTAATCTTCTACGTTTAGATTGAGAAAAGGAGAATGCAAGTTGCGTGCAGTGAAATGAGAATATACAGAACACTAAAATTAATCTTTTAATTTAATTAATTCATTTTTTTTAAATGTCAAATTACAATTATCATAAGTTGACTCTCAAGTAATATATAATATTTATAGGATCATCGCAGGGGATGGTATCCTCTATCTCAAATACTATGTGACAATGTCAATGGTGTCCCAAAACCTAATTCCTACTAGTTTTATATTGTTTTTCATAAAAATAAAAATACTATAATTTAGTAAACCATAATAGACATTTTATAAGAAAAAAATTGGAATTTTTTAAAATTATATACTTTATTTTTGAATTTATCAACTCTAATATACTAATAAAGGTAAAATTAAATATAAAAAAATAATTATAAACCCTAATCGGGATGGATGAACCCTTGAAAATAATCATAAAATTAAACAAAATTATTATAAAATAATTTTTTTGAAAAAAAAATGAATAAAAATAATAAAAATTTGATTTTGGAACACCATTATTGAAACACCATTTTGGGGATAGAGGATCTCAAGCCATCATCGCAGTGGGTAATTAGCAAGTACAACTAAGTACTATGAATGTAAATTAAATTATAAATTATTCATTTGAGCATTATTTTGTCATTACCAAATTAGCTAGGTCAACTTATTTGTGGGCAACTAACAGCTACCTTGGGAAAGTTGACATGCTTCATCTTTGCAAAGTTGTTAGAAAAAAATTGTTTAATATTCAGATTCTTTTCGTAGTTTTGGTTAGAACATTACTTGAAAGTCGATCCATGAATTGATTACTAGTGCTAAAGGGGTGGTTGTTTCATGTTTGCATTGCATTAATAATGGAAATATCTAAACAGCGTAACGTTTCTTCCCCACCCAAACACCAACAAATTCCTACCATCTTACAATATACGGAAGAGCGGCCTCAAGATGTCTGCTTGGCTGCTCAAATGAAGTTCGACGCCGCCGCCTATTTCCCGCCATTGCAGAACACCTCCAGGATAGAGCGTACGGAGCCTGTAAGTATTGAGAATCAGTCATGCTCTTGGTGTATTTCGGCAGAGTCCTGATTAGGATATGAATCTTAATTAGAGTTGAAGTCTTTATTAAGGTTGTCCCTGTTGGTATCAACCGGTGGTCAGAAAACACAGAGGTGTTCGCAGAGCTCTGTACAGTGACAGACTCGTAGAACACAAGTGCTCTGATACCACTTGTTGGCATCAACCGGTGGCATAAACAGAGGTGTTCACTGTAAGCAGCACTGTGAGTGCAACTTCGAACACAAACGCAGCGGAAAAAGAAAAGAAAAACATGACGGAGGTGACCACGGAGAGAAAACAAAACAGAGACATGGATGAGCACGGAGGTACCCACAGAGGCTAGCTCTGTGAGTACCTCCTCAGAAACTGAGGCAACGGAAAAAATGAAAATAAAACGAAGACAAAGAAGATGGTTTATCTACAAGATATATGAATAATATCTTGTAGATGATTCAAGGCAAAACAAATACTATAATTCACGAAGAATTACAAATCATAGTTGAGGAAACGAAAGATTAAAAGCTACTAACAAAAACAATCTAACTATCCACTAAGCTAGTTGTATTATGCTAGTATTACTCAATTAAAACGTTTTGGATGTCTCTCAAATAGCTCTCTCTCTCTTTTTCTCTCCCAAGGCCGTCCTTCTTCCTTCGTTCTTGATCTCCAATGAATCTCCTCCTTATATACAACTTGATTCTTAGCCACCAAGTTAAGGTTTTGTTTTAGATAAGATCAAATATAATCAAATCTTATCATCCCTTGATCCTTATCTCGTGGCTCCAAACCCTAGTTGAACACGTCCACCATAAGCCCACTATGATATTGGACTTGAGCTTGATCACACAGCAGCTCTGCAGCCCACGAGCTCTGTATCTGCCACATCATCGATCACATCATCACTCCCCCTTAATCCAGCGTTTATATTGTATTAAACCTATACAAAACACACTAGAAAAATACACAAGTGAAGAAAGACAAAACTTAGAAGATTGAATCTACAAGTAGATTCCAACAGTCCCTAATATTATAAATAGACATTTTCTCCTAGATCTTGAAATTGTATCCAAAAATATACTAGTGAGAATCTTTGGCTTTGCAACACCTCCAGACATAGACATTTCGTGCAATTTTTCGTGTATTTTTTCTTGTCAAAATTGAACAAAGACCAAAGTTGGTGTATTTTTTCAAATTTTCGAAAGATTGTGTTAAAAATAAAAATAAATTCAATGTTTGTGTACGTTGTTGCATTTAACCTAATTTTTATTATATATTCTATCATTTGATGTACTATTATTTTTTCGTTTTCGCCTCAATATATTTGATATTTTTGATCGATATATCGTACGGAACCGATTAGCGAAGAACGATTTGTGCGCCCAAGGATTTGTTTTCGGATATAGTTGTTTCGATTTAATCCTATCATGCTCCTATGAAATTAATTACATATCATAGGGTGTTTAATCGATATACCTTTGTGTTTGTGTGAAAGAGCTCGCCGGAAGATCTTCTGATCTGTTTCCCCGCTTGAATTCGATGTTGGATGGACAACACGCTACGAATTCAGCCATCGGAAGATGAAGTACACGCCGTCTCTCAACAAACTGCCGCCGCCGTGCTTCTTCTCTCTCTCTCTCTCTCTCACTTAACCCTAGCCTCTCTTAGATTATGAGATCAATTATTATTATCTTGAGGCCTTAAGTGAGTATATATAATAGGAGAATGGGCTTAAGTTGCAGTTTTGGCCCGCTGACCAAGACATGGCCGCCCACCATCATTATTGGCGCCCCCTTACTGGGCTTCAATAATGATTGGATCCTTTCTTTCTTAACTGTGGCCTATTGAGCCTTTTGGGCTAGATCAGGGATCTACTAGCAGATAAAACTGGGCCTCCCAATGTCTAAATTTTCTATACTCACCCAGAGTAAAATTTAGATCATAAGTATTAAAACATTCCACTAGAGTAATAATACTGAACTACCCGTTTTATCCCTGTTGAGCTCAGGGCTAGTATTAGACTTAAATCACCCCCGTATTTAAGATGTCCCACATCCGTTAATTAATCTAAAGCTTCTGACTGCTTTTGTTAATTAACTTATTATTTAATTTCTGAGTAGTATCATTCATTCCTTATTCATCATGTTGGAACTTAATCCACCTGCAGGGTTTAGTATGATAATCCTTAATGAATTCTTCAGGGGATGTGATCAACCTGCTCTACCAGGATACAGTGCTCCATTGCAGATGCACTAAGGATCGTACTAATTATAGTTGTTTCCCAAGATACGGATCATATTGAGTTACAAGACAGAACTCTCAGTCATGGTAAATCAAATCAACAGAATATAACTATACACCCTTAGTCACTCAATTAGAGTTAAGGTGTGACGTTAAATAACATTTAAGTCCCCAAGGTCTCAATTCTTCTACTTAGGTCAGAATAGAAGAATTCACCTCACCGTGATCCTATCAATACGATCAACGTACTCAACTGTGATAACTGCTTATATCTCAAGAGACACCAGCTACTACGATCTTCCGTGATCTACAACACACCATATAGCCTATAACTTTGAGATAATGAATAGATGTTTAATGCTTAACAAACAATCATACATAATCAGATAGGAAATTGTTAGTGAAATATGAAACCACATGTATACAAGCTAAAAGGCCTGCTTTCTAGTATACAAATCCATCAATATCATCGTAAACATGATTGAACCTTCACAAGCATCTAATTAGTTCGATATTCACAAAATAAATTACCAACCCAAATATTTTACTACTAGATACACTTAAGTTGTGCTAAAAAATCAAACAGTACATATTTAAATAGTCTGAACTTTCGTAACACTGAATATCGCAATCTCATTTCGCACTCGATCTTTATCCTTATTATTTTAAAAAAAATAAAATAATATACATCATGAACAAATTAAAAAAAAATCGATTTGAATAAGCACAGTCATCCAATAAGGTAAAAAAAACTATTAATAATAAGGGGCAACTAGTAAAATAACCACTTTGGGATAGTAAAGATAAATAATAGCCACATATATTAAAAAAAAAAAAAAAAAAAAAGCCACTTAGATAAAAAAGATAAAAAATAGTCACTAATGAATTTCGTGAATTGCTTGTTTTTTCCACTAATTCACGAATTCACTTTGGCTATTATTTATCTTTACTATCTCAAAGTGACTATTTTTACATATTTCTCCTAATAATAACTAGTTTTGCATATCGCGGCATTAGTTATAATAAAGAATTTTATAAGATAATTACTGAAGTATAATTAATATGTATCAAACTAATTTGTTTCGAGCAAACTGATATTACATAATGCTATTTTTAAAATTTATCTGTCTTTTATTGTAATCAAGCCAGATGATCTGTCTTATACACGAAATGTTCATTGTTTCATAAAGGGGTATGTCAAATTAAATCTCCACATAGACCACATCTATCTCACTTTGTAGTGTAATTACAATACCAAAACAAAGGGGGGAAACATATTGTAACACAAATGTCATATTTAAATCAATAAACACGATCTCATTACCAAAAAGAAAATTTCTGAATCAAAATACATTGGGAAGGTTGTAATATCTATCATTTCTCTAATTATTCTCTTCAATTTGTTCCGTGAACAATCTTGAAATATTTCAATAAATTTTCGAAAGACTTCAGCCCCTTGATCTCTTGATATTTAGAAATGGGAGCTTATAACGATAACTTGAAAGGTTGTCGCCTTAATTTCATACTAAATACTAAAGCTTGATAATTTTGACGCTGAACACCTTTCAAGAACACATTCAGTAACGCCTAAGCTTGCCAACTTTGACGAAGAATGCCTCTAAGAACCACGGCCGGTCTTGTGCGTCGTGAGGCCCTAGGCGAAAACGAAAAATAGGCCATTTAAAAGGTAAAAAGAAATAAATAATAGTAGTACAAAAATTAATGATAGAACATATATATCTTGGAAAAGAATGATGGAAGATATGATAAAAATTAGTATTAAATGTTAGCAAAATATACAAACTTAAGTTTCAATTTCATTTTTAACACAATCTTTCAAAAACTCTGAAAAATACACCAACTGTGATCTTTGTTCAATTTTGACACGAATCTGATCTGTCCCCCAAATTTTGACGCACACTTGGTTATGTATAACTACACCGGTTGTTCAACCTAAAAGTGTACTCTAGGTTCTCGCAATTGTACGAGATCTATCGTAGACGAATAAGCTAACCCAAGTCGAATCTCGTGGAAAACTTAGCAGGGCTTTTCAATTAAAAGTACTAACACGAAACAAGAATTAAAAACGTCCTAAACATTCAATCAAGGAATTTTGGTATTTTAACTAAGAATTAAAATAAAGCAATTAACGGAAATAAACGTAGAGAAAATCAAGAATTAAAGGGCTAGGATTCAGAATATCTTCCGTCAATAATCTAAACTCACGATCAATACATGCACTTATTCATTCATCAAAAATTCTTAAGAGTTGCTTAATTAATAACTTTCGTATTCATAATTAAGTTGTAACCATAACTCTCGTATTCAAGTTACACAAATAAGAATTCAATGAAGAACAAACAAGCAATCGAATCATACGTTTCCGATTCAAAACCGATGTTGATTAGACCTCGATCCAATACTAGAATTATCTCTCGATCTCAACTAGTATTTAAGAAATTCAAACGGTGATCAGGCGTCTAAATTAAACAGGCATAATCTAATCAACAAGCATGTATCAATCCATGAATCTCAATTATCAACTTCTGAAATCTGAATCCTAGAAGAGAATTTAGCCACTCATCATCATTAGAACAATCAAGGACAAGAATCTCATAAAAGAAAACTTACGTTGAATTGCAAAACAAATCTAAGCACTAAATTCACAACTTCAAGTCTTGTTCTTCCTAGCCTTCTCCATAGCAGTTTTTCCCCAGAGTTATATCCCGTGAAAAGTTCCCTTCAAAACTTCTTCTAACCTCCAATATATCGTTCTTTTTCCAAAAACTAAAAAATAAAAACGGAATAAAAGAAAGCAAGTTCAGCGATCGCGGCAGACGCTTTTCTGAAATTCTTCATTTCTTCCTTCAATCCACTCCAATTCCTGATTTTTCCTCTCCAATTCTCGAATCTTTCTCCATATTCCTACCAGTCACAAAAACACCAACCTCAACATAAAACAAGACGAAGAACAATAAGAACCAACTAAAAGTAATAGAAATAACTAAAACTCCTAAACATAAAACTAAACAAATATAACCTAAACACCGGCGAATGCTGCATTTCCAACGACCATCGTGTGCGCACTTAATGTGATCACAATTGACGTGGTAATAACATAATTAAAAACAAAAACAATTATAAATATATATGTTGAAATTAAAACTTACCAAAATAAATAAATCCTAAATAAAAAAAATATCGATATCGATGTGGTACTCCATCGATTAATAATAATAATAATAATAAAGTATCTTCAATCACATGGGTATGAAAGAGAAATCCTGTTTTAATATTCTTGAACTTTTTTGACAATTTGTAGCTTTATTTGCAAAATAGACAATTTATGTAAAACAAAGCCAACAGTTGCAAAAGACTGGAACAAATAGAGATATCCATATCTATAAGGAAAATTCGATTATGCTTCCGGCACCACAACAGCCAGCAAATCGTGGCCCTCCACGTGTTCAATGTGAATTTTCATAAATATGGCTAATAAAAATAAATCGAAATTGGAAAGGGGTTGGTTTTGTTTTAGGTGGTTTTAATAATTGTCATTGACTTTTTCTTTTAGTGGTTTTTAGGTAGGTCCCACCTGTCCCACTAACCCATATTAATTTGTACTATATGGATGATTTCGATTTTGTTTTTTATTTTAGCTATTAATTGCAATTTACTTTCATCTTATTTATTATTGTGAATGAAAATGCATATGATTAATTATTTCATTATTACTTATTAAAAATGAGAAATCTGAATGTTTTGTCTTTTTGAAACATAAGTTACTTATACTGTTAGTAATATTATTTTGTTTTTGATGTTATTATTATTATTATTATTATTAAATCGGGATAATGTAAAAAAATGTATAAAATCAAAATTTATTTTGTTTTCAATTATTATTATCATTATTATTATTAATTCGATTACTCACTAATCGTCTTTATTCGTGACAATTCGGCGAATAATTAGTGAAGCGGGAAAGAAAATATTCGAGGAATCGACCCCGCATTAGTCATTTGTGCTAACGACATTCAATTTCGCCCCATTACTCACTAATTGTCTTCATTTGTAACAATTTGGCGGATAATTAGTGAATCGACCCCGAATTGGTGCTAAGACATTCAATTTCGCACGATTACTCACTAATCGTCTTCATTTGTGATATTTCGACGGATAGTTAGTGAAATGAGAAGGAAAATATTCGAGGAATCGACCCTGAATTAGTCAATTAGTGCTAACGACATTCAATTTCTCTAGATTACTCACTAATCCACTTGTTTAGTGTCTATTCACGGATAATTAGTGAAATCAGAAGGAAACTATTCGAGGAATCGACCCGGGATTAGACAATTAGTGCTTACGATGCTCCATTTCCCTCGATTACTCACTAATCCACGTCATTGGTGTCTAATCGGCGGATAATTAGTGAAACGGGAAGGATACTATTTTAGGAACCAACCCGGATTAATCAATTAGTGCTAACGACATTCATTTTCGCTCGATTACTCATGAATCCAATTGTTTAGTGTCTATTCGGCGGATAATTAGTGAAATGGGAAGGAACCTATTCGAAAAACCGATTATTTAATTCTATTATACAAAACAATTTGATTATACATGGGCCCCATTTTATTTTGTATTTATTTTTTAATAATAATAATAATAATAATAATAATAATAATAATAATAATAGTAATAATAAATGTGTAATAATTTGTTAATCCAAGATCGACTCTTCGACTAGTGGACTTCACGTTTCACTAATTATCAGAGGATTTCCGTTGATTCGAGTCGATCAGTTACTACTCAAGTGAAATCTCTTTTGGTTTCACTAATCCACTAATCAGATATCGACTCTTCAACTAGTGGGCTTCACGTTTCACTAATTATCCGAGAAAATCCACCAATTCGACTCGATTAGTGACTAATCAAGTGAAGTTCCTTTTCGTTTTCACTAATCCGCTAATCCGGGTTTGACTCTTCGACTGGTGGGCTTCACGTTTCACTAATTATCTGAGGAAATCCACCGATTCGAGTCGATTAGTGACTAATCAAGTGGATTCCCTTTTTGTTTTCACTATTCCACTAATCCATGATCGACAATTTGACTAGTTTACTTCCTGTTTCACTAATTATCTGAGAATTTCAACCAGTTCAACTCGATAAGTTACTAATCACGTGAAATTCCATTTTATTATCACTAATCAACTCATTTGGGATTGACCTTTCGACTACTTTACTTCCCGTTTCACTAATTATTCGAGGATTTCAAATTATTCAACTCGATTAGTTAATAATCAAGTGAAATTTCTTTTTATCATCACTATTCCACTAATATATGATCGACTCTTCGACTACTTTACTTCTCGTTTCACTATTTATTTGAGAATTTCAACCGATTCAACTTGATTAATCACTAATCAAGTGAAATTCCAATTTATTATCACTAATCAACTAATTCGGGATCGACTATTCGACTACTTTACCGCCTCTTTCACTAATCACGTTTTATTCTTGCCCAATTATTTTCCCTTGAATTGATATTACGTATGCTTTTTAATTTAAATACATTTGCGTATATTACTCCGTATTAGTTAAATTTGCTTTCTAATTAGTATTGATAATCTCCCAGAAGTTTAAATTTAGCTTTAACATGATAAACTAATTAGATTTCATTTTGTGTGAGTGGGAATTTGATTTTTTTTAGTTTAAGCGGGTTAATTTGGCGGGATTTATTTTCGCATAACGGCATGTTTTTGAGTTTTTCGCATAGTCGCGGGCTTTATTGGAGGGATTTCCTTTTTTGTTTTCAATTTTTTTTTGTTAAACTTGATACTTTTAGTCTTCTAAAATTATTTATATTCTTAAAAAAATAATTATAATGCTAAGAAATAATAAATATTTTTTACGTTGTTAGTTAAACATAAAACATAAAAGATATAAGATAAAGACTTGTATCAGCCCGGCCACATAGTGTGGTCAAACCTTGAAAGCAAAATAAATTACTTGGCTCAATTAATCCACTTGGTCCACAACCCAAAATAAGAAGGCCTTATAAAAACATTCAATGGACCACAATATGAGTCCAGACTGATACAAATGTGTCCCAAGATATAATTATACAAACAGTATGTCAATGATAAAATTCTATATGTTAGTATAATATATATAAGGAGTATATATAAAAAGGAGGCGAGGCTAATGTCTTTTTTCTCCTTACCGTTACTGAATATCAATAATTAATAAATTCTCAAAATTTATTAACCACCGATATATAGTAATAATTCATTGTGTATGGCCCATGATATTAATTAATTTGCCATGTAGGCAAAATAATTATTACTACATAAAAAAGGAACCTGGTTAAACAAAAAAAATATATAAATATAAGTTTAAAATATAAACGACACTCTAATTATCCGGAATCGACTATTCGACTAGTGGACTTCGCATTTCACTTATTATCCGAGCACCTCCACTGATTCAACTCGATTAGTAACTAATCAAGTGAAATCCCTTCTAGTTTTCACTAATTATTCAAAAATTTCAACCGATTCAACTAGATTAGCGATCAAATGAAAATTCATTTTATTATCACTAATTCACTAATCAGGAATCAACCCATCAACTACTTTACTTCACGTTTCACTAATTATTCGAGGATTTCAATCTAATTCAACTCGATTAGTGAATAATCTAGTGAAATTCAATTTTATTATCAATAATCCACTAATCCGGAATCGACAACTCGACTACTTTACTTTATATTTCACTATTTATTTGAGGATTTCAACCAATTCAACTCAATTAGTGATTAATCAAGTGAAGGAATCTTATTATTACTAATCTACTAATTTGGATCGACCATTTGACGATTTAACTCGATTAGTGATTAATCAAGTAAAATTTCATTTTATTATCACTAATCAACTAATCCGGAATTGACTTTTCAAATAACTTACTTCACGTTTCACTACTTGTCAGAGCATTTCAACCAATTCTACTCGATTACTCACTAATCCAATTCATTGGTGTCTAATCGACGGATAATTAGTGAAACATGAAGGATACTATTCTAGGAACCGACTCGGATTAGTCAATTAGTGCTAACAATATTTATTTTTGCTCAATTACTCACAAATCCACTTGTTTAATGTATATTCGGCGGATGATTAGTGAAATGGGAAGGAACCTATTCGAGAACCGATTATTTAATTCGATTATACAAACAATTTGATTATACACAGAGGCCCATTTTATGTTGTATTTTTTTTTATAATAAGTAGTTAATTCATTTGCCTTATTATTTGGATGACGTTAGTTTAGATGTCATTTAGAATTTCTATTAATTACTACTAATAATAATAATAATTTTATAAGTAATAATATTGATGGTGGTGGCTTTAAGTGCCACATTCATTCGATTTCAATAAAAAGTCATACTTATCATTTTTATAAAGGTAAGTATTATGAGAGAGTTTGAATTAATTTTGTAATTTTATAAAGGGAAATTTGAATATGTTGTCATATGATATGGTATTTTTAATAAAACTTGTTATTTTAGTTGGAGATAAGTTATTATTATTATTATTATTATTATTATTATTATTATTGTCATGTCCTTATTTTGATATGTATCTTTAATTAATATGTATCTTTATTTTGATATATATCTTTAATTATTTCATAACAATATATATCTTACTTTAATCTAATTAATATGTATCTTTAATTTGATATATATCTTTAATTATTTCATAGTAATATATCTTTAATTAATTCATTGAATTTCAATCATTTAAAAAATATTTTTTTTTTTATATAAAAACTCGTGATACAACTATACTACGAGTTCACTTTAGATTAGTTGAATATTGTTTGTATCTCCTCATTGAAATTTTATAATTTATTTTGGAGAAATTTGAAGAGATGAAATCGAATGCATATTTTGGAGAGTTCTTCTGCAAATGAATTTTTCTTTCTTCTTCTTCTTCATCAAATCCAAATGGCGATTGTGTGTGGGGAAGTTAATGCACACATAATTTTACTGTTGCACTTTTTTCATATTTTGTTAAAATAAAGGTGAATTTAACTAAATACTACTACCTCCAACACAACTAAATAGTCTCATTTGCTTTATTGACTTTTTCAGCACGCGTTTCCACCGAAACTTAATACGAGTTTTAAAATATAATTTTGAAGTTTTTTTTTTACAGGATACTATGAAACCCGTAGTATCCCGTAAAAAAAAATACTTCAAAATTATATTTTAAAATCCGTACTAGGTTTCGGTGGAAACGCGTGCCGAAAAAGTCAATAAAGCAAATGAGACTACTTTGGTGGGTTGGAGGTAGTATTATGCATTAACGTAATAATTATAAGTTTAATTTCCTCTAATTATTCGAAAAATGAATCATTAGCATTTCAAAAAAAATAAAATAAATAACACTCCATATATTTAATTGATCACCAATGTTATTATTATTATTACTGGAAAATACTACTAATATTCTCTTTAGGCGCATACTAAATTTATTTAATTAACATTGTCTTTAATTTAAATTCATAATAATATTTCTGTATTAAGATTTTCTTTTTCCTGGCATAAATTCTAATTTGCTTCCGATTTTTTTTATTATATAAAAATACTGTATTTTGTCAATACAAGTCTCGGAAAATTATAATAATCACCGATATTTATAATTATTACTGTAAAATTAGTGTAAAATATTCTTTTAGAACCTATAATTTTTTATTCAATGAATATTGTCGGTAATATTAATAAAATTGTTGGTAATTGTTTCACAAGTAATTGAAAATAAACTAATTATAATCCACATATCAAACATTATTAACATGTGTAACTCAAAAATAATAATAATAATAATAATAATAATAATAATAATTAAACGTGTACTGGTGTACAAGAATGAATTTTATTTTGTCTGCATTAGGTAGCTCAAAACCACCTTGAGAACATTAAAACAATTTTTGAAGACCAATATATTATTAATTCAAAAACATATGCATTTCCACGTGTACCGCTAGGATTTTGCGGCTGTTGTGCTGCCGGAAGCATAATCGAACTTCCCTATAAAACTTCTCCTTCAGGAAAATCTAAATTAAAGAGCATAATTAAGGTCAAACTCATCACGGTTGAGTTTTTTTTTGGTGGTGGGAAATTTTTGACCAATAATAAGCATAAGAGCGCACCAGAAAAGAATTGAGAAAATAAATCCATCGCCTAAATAGTTAGAAGAATTTAATTTAATGTAATTAAGTTGTAAATCAAGGATTTTGCAGGAACGTGTAAGAGGGCATGTTATCTTGTTTCATGTGAATTTTCCGTAGCTTGTTAGAACCCAGATTTATCTCAGAAAGGCATTACTACACACTGTACATGTTCCATATTTATTGTTAATTACAAAATTGCCACTTTAAATTGATTTGAAATCAATTGATTTCTGATTTCAAACTGTGCGTTTAATAGATAATAATTGAAAAAATCTGTAGATCGAGTGCCACTGATAATTCATGGCATGCATTGCTGCAAGTGTTGCAGTCAATCACAATAGGAATCTGACAAACTTATCTAAAGCCGAAATGCAACGTCGATGTTCAAAATTGCGGCTGGGCCTTATCTGCTCTTTCATGAATCTAGAACTAATTTGTCAATTATTTGTGGAAAAAAAAAAAAGCATTAGTGGGTAAAAAAGGTGATGATGGTTAGAATCTTGAACTAATTTGTCAATTGTTATGACAAATAAAAAAACATTAGTGGGTGAAAAAGTGATGAAGTGATATGAGAGACATTGGAATTTCCTTTAATACATAAAAGTGTTCAACTAATAATATAATAATAAAGAAGGATGAAATGAGATTGATATAAGCGTATGAATTTTTTAAAGCAAACTAGCTTCCATCCCGTCGAGATTCCATAAAAATAGGTTTATGATATAGTAATTGATTAAGCAATAATTAATAATTTCTCCTAATTATCGAATAAATGGCCATAAATTAGCTATGTATAATAGTAAAGACATGGTGACAATATATACAAGGGAAACCAAACCCTACTAAATAATTAAACTCTATTAAAAAAATTAATTCGGAAAAAATTAATTAAATTTTGTGTATAAAAGAGTTTTTGTGTACGAGTAAAACTTAATTATTTGAGTTTTATATAGTTGGAAGTATTGTACTTCTATTTTGTTTGCAAGTGGACAAACCACTTATTGATAAAACAATTTCGCCAACTTGATAATTCACTATTTTAAAGACGATCAGTAGACGCTTTATCTCCTCTCATTTCAATTAAATGAAATGATGTAACATCCAAATTCACATGGTCGCACCCAATACATTTGTTGAATTATTCAGCAAATTAATGAATACCACGTTGTTTAGGTCTCTAATTAGGACCACGTCATTATCATTATTAGTGAAAATTACTTGCACATGTTACATATATATATACTGTATAACATAACAAGTGACGTAGACAACAAAGATACTATTCCCAATTATCCCCACTTGTCTCATGCCACATGAAAAAGGGAATTTAGACACGAATTCTAATATTTTCACACAAGTTAGCATGTTTACATGCCCCATACGTCCCATTCCTTTTGGCCAATGTTAATAGACTTGATGAAATGTTACGTACGGAACGTGAATTTCGGTGTATTGAATGTATTCACAAACGACAATGCAATAGTGCTACATGAATAGTATTTATGAAAAAAAATACATATTCAATTTTGATTGTTTTTTTTTTCTTTAATCTTGAGGGGAATATAATTGTTACTCTCTATCCCGCTCGATATGACTTGTTTTGTTTTTGCTTGTTTCGTGAAAGCAAAACAAACCACAGAGGAAAGCGAATCAAGCCACATCAAGAGAGACTCAGGGAGTATATAGTTGTTTGAGTTTTAAAACAATAGTTAACAAATTGGTAATGATTTAGCAAATAATGTGGAACATGCCCACGTGACGTATATATGGAACGACATAATAACCAGCAAGTGAATCAGAGAACTTCACGTGATTCCCACTCGGCCAAATTTCACACTACTAGTCAACGACGATGGGCATTTCCATATTTGGAATTAAACGTTAATGGACAAAAATATCTCTTCTTCCATTATAGTACTCCATCCATCCCGAACCTATTGGCACGTTTTAATATTTTATATTACCTTCATCTCATTTATTAGATTATTTTATTTTATTGACTCTTCCGACATACATTTTCACCAAAATTTAATACGGGTTTTAAAATATAATTTTAAAGTATCATTTTTTTTACGGGATACTATAACACTTATAGTATCCCGTAAAAGAAACGATACTTCAAAATTATATTTTAAAACCCGTACTAGATTTCGGTGGAAATGCATGCCGCAAAAGTCAATAAAGTGAAAAAGACCTAATAAATGGGAATGGAGGTAGTACTTTATATATATTCTATAAACATGTCAACAGGTTCGGGACAGAGGGAGTATTCATTTAGAAATAATTTTCAACCTACTGTGGACAAAGGTAATATGTCCACGGCTGATGTGGTATTGAAACGTTAATAATTTTTCTTTTTAGAATTTAGTAATTATAATTGTCGATTAACGACTACAAACAATTAAAACTGATGAGTTGGCATAAATTTTTTTTAGTAATATGTTCAATTTCATATTTAATCGAATAATTAAAAGTGAATTCAAATTAGTAGTATAAGATTTGAAGCGATAGGATATGACGAATGTACGTACGTACACGTGGGAAGCAATTATGCCACATGCTCATAAACTCAACCAACATATATATAAATATGTGCAACACTCTCTTATCAATTATCCATTTACATTTCCAACTGTTAAAATATTATTACCAAATATCCAAACCAATAATAAACCATAATTAAATTAAATGGCAACCAATTCCCTCCAAGATGTGGCGGTGCTAATGGTGCCCTTCCCCCTCCAAGGCCACCTCAACCAGCTCCTCCACCTCTCCCGCCTCATCTCCTCCCACGGCGTCCCCGTCCACTACGTCGGCACAGCCGCCCACACCCGCCAGGCGCGGCGGCGGAGCCCCATCTCCGCCTCCAACCTCATCTTCCACGAGTTCCAATCCTCACTCTCCATCATCCACACCCCGCCGCCGGACCCCTCCGCCGCCATCAAGTTCCCCTCCCACCTCCAGCCGCTGTTCGACGCCCTCCACCTCCTCCGCCGCCCCGTCGCCGACCTCCTCCGCCTCCTCTCTGCCTCCAACCGCCGCGTCGTCGTCGTCTACGACTCGTTGATGGGGTCGGTGGTCCAAGACTTCGTGAAGTACCCCAACGCCGAGTCCTACATTTTCCACAGCGTCTCCGCCTACACCATCTTCTTCTTCCTCTGGGAGATGAACGGCCGCCCCTTCGCCGTCGAGCCGGAGATCCTCTCCGGCCTCCCGCCCCTCGACGGCTGCTTCACGCCGGAATTCTTGAAGTTCGTCGTGAAACAGCATCAGTACCTCAAGCTGAACTCGGGCCGGATCTACAACACATGCAGGGTGGTGGAGGGCCCGTTTATCGAGCTCTTAGAAACGCCGCATATAAGCGGCAACAAGAAGCAGTGGGCCCTCGGCCCCTTCAACCCCACCGTCGCCGCCCACCGGAAGAGCGACCTCCGCCACAAATCCCTCAAATGGCTCGACGCTCAGCCCCAAAACTCGGTCATCTTCGTCTCTTTCGGAACGACGACGACGCTATCCAACGATCAGATCCACCAGCTCGCGGCGGGGCTCGAGAAATCCGGCGAGAGATTCGTCTGGGTCCTCAGGGACGCCGACGGCGGCGACGTTTTCCGGGAGGCGGCGCGGGAGGCGCAGCTCCCGATCGGATTCGAGGAGAGGGTTAGAGAGAGAGGGTTTGTAGTGAGAGACTGGGCGCCGCAGCTGGAGATTCTCGGCCACGCCGCCACCGGCGGCTTCATGAGCCACTGCGGCTGGAATTCATGCATGGAGAGCATATCGATGGGGAAGCCGGTGGCGGCGTGGCCGATGCACTCAGATCAGCCGAGGAACACGGTGTTGATAACTAGGGTTCTGAGGATCGGGCTGGTGGTGAGGGAATGGGCTCGCCGGGCGGAGGTGGTGGAGGCGGCGGCGGTGGAGGCGGCCGTGAGGAGGCTGATGGCGTCGGAGGAGGGGGGTGGGATGAGGAAGAGGGCGGTGGAGCTCGGCGCCGCCGTCAGGAAATCGGCGGGGGACGGCGGATCGGCGCGGTTGGAGTTGCAGAGCTTCGTCGCGCATATCACTAGATAATTTAATTTGATTAAATAAATTCGAAAATATGTATTTTAAGAAATTCTGTTGAACTATTATCTAAATTTAAATTAACTGTCGGCAGTTACGGTTATTTGTAAATATATAATATTATAATATTACAATGTTAATAATAAAACAAAGATACGCAATTTGTGGTTGTATTGAAACTTGAAAGACGTTGACGTGTTATTACTTTTATAATAATGAATTTGCATGTGACTGCTGATTTACTGACCCACACTGTTGATTTTTTAGATAATTTTAAAGTTTTGTGATGATAGATTTAAATTTGAATTTTTTGAGTTTAGTTTTTTTATAAGGTACTACGAGTATTGTAGTATTGTGTAAAAAAAACTAATCTTAAAAAATTTAATTTAAAATCCTTCATCGGGAAGCTCTAAAATCATTTTAAAAGTTAATAGAGTCAGTAAATCGCGAATAGAGGGAGTACTATATTATAATGTTCGCGAAAATAATTGGTTTTTAAAATTTTTATTACTTACGTATTTAAATTGGCCTTTGTATAATATTATTAATATAGTTCTGAAAACGACCACAGTGTTATCCAAAATTCAGAACTCTGTGTATATCCTCATTTTGTCATTGAGTGACAAATGTAACCTTTTTCCAAATAAAAAATGTAGCACTCTATTTTCTTGATTACTTTTTTTTATGTGTAGTTTATATTATTAATTACGAATAAAATAAATTTACAATTTCTGTCGACATGCCCGCATTTTTTTTAGTACATTAAAAATTAAAAACGAACCTGTGATAATGAGTTTTCGCTATATGCTGGGACCAAGATTAATTTCATGGCAAATAAATGAGAATAATTACTTTATCTCCGATTGGACCATAAAATAATGGAGAAAGAAACTTTTGGTACAAACGTATATTATTATCAAAACTCCAATTGAAAATAATACATCAAATTTGGTCCAAATAATGACCGAGTTCATTTTTAATTTGATATAAATTATAATAAAAAAAAAGTCAGTTTATTTATTTATAATTAGTACTACTATTTTTTAGTTTTTGATAAATTTATTGCGATATATTTTTTTGGGTACTAATTTACTCTTGTTACTTGTTATAGTCTTTATGAGGAAAAGTTTGCAACTTTCAATAATGAAGAGTAATATATGCCTTTTATGAGACACGTGTGACCCACATATTATTAAAGACAACACATGGAAACATGCAATTTGACACAACATGCATGTCTCTGTTAGGACCAAAGACCCTTATTGTACACATAATTTTCGATGCTATTTATGGTATTTGGGTCCCTATCTACTACTTCCGTTTCCTAGATTCTAAGTTTCACCAATAAGAAAAATGAATTTATTAGATGAATTGTGTCATTAAAATGTGACCATTAATTAAGCTTTTTTTTTTTTTTTTCCTTATGAAAAAGGGTTTTTATGTTTTACTTCATCTGTCCCATTTATGATTGGCTCGTTTTTTTAGGGACGCCCCATATAATGAACTCGTTCTCAATAAAAAAAATAATTATAAAACTTACTAATCTAATCTAGAAAACACACAATCTGATCACATCCCTCGTATCAAAATATAATTTAAATTATAAAATTTTAATTTATTATAATTAACTTACTTATTTTTTTTTTTAGACTTTTACAATTTTTATATCAAACTAAAAGTCTTGATACGATATTTTATTTAAGATCAAATATCAATATATTTTTATGAATTTATTATGATCTAGTTTTAAAACAATAAAATATACATTAGATATTAAACATTACGTACAAAAACATGTGCCCAAAAAAAAGCTCGATATAAACGGGACATAGGGAGTTTTTATTGGACAATGTAAGTAATCTCCACGAATATTTAGTATCAATAATATTCATGTAGGACACATTATTAAAAATTACTCGATAAGGGCTGAGTATTTTAAATTTTTCAAAGCCAACACAATACTCATAAAATTCAACTCGTTAGTGAAGATTGATATATATAAATTAATAAATAAAAAAATACTAATTACTCTGTAAATTCATAAGAAAAAATAAATAAATAAAAAAATAATAATAATAATAACGGGGTGGGGTTTAACCATGTGGACAACATGTAGGTTCGCCTTCACGGGTTGATTGATGAATCGTACCATAATACGGAGTAATAAACAATAGAGAATTGGGACAAAACTATCTAAGCGTAGGACGGCATGCATATCAACAAATTAATTTCAATGATAACTAGTACTGTACCAACTATGACATTAAAATTTGAAAATCTCAAAGTAATAATTTATATTGTCGATATCTACATATTGAATTATGGAGTAGATAGAGTTTTCTATTTTATATTTGTATTTTTGAGATATCACTATTATGTTTAAAATGGTATTCGAATTTTCAGATCGGCCATGATCCTAATCAATAACTCTAGATCGAGATAATTACAAATTAATGACTCCGTATTTACTACAGTAGTAATTAGCCTCTTAATTGTATTATTATTAAAAAAACATTACACTATAAAGAATGATTCATTGCTTTAAAAAAAAAAAGAAAAAAGGAAAGAATGAATGATCCATTCCTACGCAAATTAATTAAATTTCAAAAAGTCAGTTACCTAGCTTGCCTAAAAGTATCAAACCTCCTTTTATATTAATATTGCAAGGAAACGTTTAAAATGTTTGCATGAGGTTTTGAATTATGCAATAGTAGGTAGGATGTTAGGTTACTATCGAGGCACGCCCACTTTGATTCTTATTTTTTCTTTCTTATTTTGAGTTTGCACTTTTTTAGGTTCATTGAATTTATTTCGAAAAATTGATGGCTAAACACAAGAGAAAAAAGAAAATCTGAAATTTATTCGGAGTCATAAAATCACAAGCTCGGAACCGAAGTTCCTTACAAGATCCCATTAACCTGTAAAAAGATTGTCTGGACTCACGATCCACGGCTTAGAAGCACTGCAAATAAGCATTCTACGTTTTGTGCGAGTAACTGTCGGTTTGACCTCTGATTGGGCTCTCGTGGCTCGATTAATGTCGTGCCGACGTCGACAATTAATGTTACTTGGATTCTAATGGTAGTCATATGTTTGTCTCAAAAATTAAGCAATGTTGTCGTGTAAGTATAAACTTAATTCAACAAATAAAATATATATATAATTTTGTTCTCTGGAAAAACAAAAATCTAAGCCCTAATGCCTATAGAAATATAATTTTAAAAAAAACTAAAACAATTAGTTCTCCAATAAATTCATCGTCTAAAGAATAAATAATGTATATTTATGCAGATATTATAATTGTTGGGTTTGGTTTACATTATCAGTTCCTCTGTAGCTTTGGGCCCTTCAATGAATCTGGTTCTCAAATTTCTCTCTACAAATTGTTTTGGAATTTTTCAGCCCATTTCCGTGACCCATGATAATTAATATTTAAATAAATATATAAATGCTACTCCCTCCGTCCTCCATTTACTGACCCAGTTGACTTTTTAGATAATTTAAAACTTTATGATGATAGATTTAAAATTAAATTTTTGGAGTTTAGTTTTTTTTACAAGGTACTACGAGTGTTATAGTAACGTGTAAATAAAATTAATGTCAAAAAATTCAATTTCAAATTTCATCATCACGAAACTCCAAAATCATCTAAAAAATTAACAGGGTGAGTTAAATGGAGAACAGAGTTAGTTGTAAAAATTAACACTACTCCACGTCATCCACGTCACTACCGATAGTTCCAAACTCTGATTTTTGTTTTCTGCTACAAAATTTCTTCTGCTCGTTACAGCAAATCCTTAACAGATAATTTTCAAGTCCTTTTCAACCGACGGCAGCTATAAAAAAATTATTAATAAAAAATAAACAAATTAAAAATTAAAAACTCTCGTCGAGAAATTGATGTGTATACTCCTTTAAAATGCAGCAACGTAGAAATTAAGCAGCAACGAAGAAACTAAAAATGGCGGAAGCTAAGACGAAAGCAGCTGTTCTAATGGTGCCGCTACCATGCCAGAGCCACCTCAACCAGCTCCTCCACCTCGCCGATCTAATCGCGTCTTACGGGATTCCGGTGCACTTCGCCGGCTCCGCCACCCACAACCGCCAGGCGCGGATGCGCCACCACGGCCTGAACCCTAATTCCGCCGCGGAGGTCGAATTCCACGACCTCCCGACCCCTCCGATCGACTCCCCCCACCCCGACCCCTACGCGGCGGACAAGGTGCCGATGCACCTCGCTCCGGCCACCGTCGCCTACGCCGCCATGCGCGGCGCGATCGGGGCCCTCGCGGATGAGCTGGCCGGGAAGGCTGCGAGGCTCGTCGTCGTGTACGACAGGATGGGGGCGGAGGCGGTGCTCGACGCCGTCGCGGTTCCGAACGCGGAAGCCTACGCGTTCAACTGCTTGTCGGCGTTCAATCTGTTCATGATTCTGTGGGAGGTGATGGGGAAGCCCTTCGAATTGCACGACGCCATGATCAAGAAGCTTCCTCCCATGACGGCATTCATGTCGGAGCCGGCGATGTATTTCTCGGCGTCGGTTAACGTTCCAGAGAGAGAAGGAGATATTCACAACACCATCAGATTCATCGACGATGCTTACATCGGTTTGATGAGTAGGGAGGAGATCAGCGGCGCCGGAGAGAAGAAACAGTGGGCGATACGGCGGAGTTTGCTGCCGGAAGTTCACCTAGAGAGAGAAAGTCGCCATGAATGCATGATATGGCTTGATAAGCAAGCTTCAAATTCCGTGATCTATGTTTCTTTCGGAACGACGACGTCTATGAAAGATGAAGAAGTCGCAGAAATAGCTATGGGGTTGGAGAAGAGCGAGCAGAAGTTCGTATGGGTGGTGAGAGAGGCGGATAGGACGGACATATTCGCCGGAGAGGGGCGGAGGATGGAGGTGCCGGAGGGGTTTGAGGAGAGAGTTAGAGAGAGAGGGATTGTAGTGAGAGATTGGGCGCCGCAGATGGAGATTCTCTCTCATCCTTCCACCGGTGGTTTCATGAGCCACTGCGGGTGGAACTCGTGCTTGGAGAGCTTGACGGCGGGGGTGCCGGTGGCGGCGTGGCCGATGCACTCCGACCAGCCGGTGAATGCGATATTCTTGACGGAGGTGCTCGGGGTGGCGGTGGAGGTGAGGGAGTGGGGGCGGAGGACGGAGGTTGTGGAGGCGGCGGCAGTGGACAAGGCGATCGTGAGGCTGATGGCGACGGAGGAGGGAGAGGGTATGAGGAGGAGGGCGGAGGAGGTGGGGGCGGCGGTGAGGAAGTCGATGGAGGAAGGTGGTGAGAGTTGCATGGAGATACAGAGGTTTATTGCCCATATTACTAGATGAATTTATGCCAATCTTCTACATTCATGTAACAATAATTAAATTCCTCTTCTTTTTTTGTCGAACCTTAGCTAATTTTGATCTATATATTTTTTTAGGGGTATTTTGTTCCATATTTAATTTACTATTGCTATTTTTCTTCTAACAAACATGCAACACATGCACGTAACAATTAAATTTAGCGTCGCCATGCAACACTACAAGAAATTCAACTTTCAACCACACATGGAAGTGTGGCTAAAAATCCAACTATATGTGAGTAAAGATTTGTTTCCACACATAATATAAATATCACCATGTGTGGCTATTTCCGTATCAAGAAAAGTGTTTACCCACACATAAATATATGTGTGAATAAATCATTGATTATTACCTACACTTATATATGTTGCTAAATCCTAAATATATATCTTATGTGTGAGTAAATATATTTTTGATATAATGTAAATGTGACGTGGAAATGACATGGATGATGACACGTGACAATTTGTATATGTGTGGCTAAAGTATAATTTATGTGTAGATATTTTTTATTTTCGTAATTATTATTATTATTTTTAAATGGTAATTAGGTATCACAAAATATATTATTATTTTGAAAATAGATAAACTTAAACGTACGTAAAATATTTGTCACGTGTTGTGGAGGATAATTATTTTTGTTCTTTTAATACAATCAAATATTTACATTTTAAATATATCAATTATTCAAATATATATTTAACTAATATGTCAAATATTGAATATTAACTGATTATAAAATCATAAATTAAAAATAACTCATGCTATAAATTAAAATATAACAAGACTGAAATATAGAAAATTTAACTCAACCATTCATTCAAACATGAACACAGAGAATTTATGTATACCAAATACAGTACAAAACAACTCTAAATATATCAAATTTACATAATTAATCAAACACTATTAATTGCCTTTTGAGTATTTCCTTAACGTCCCAACTCCCATGAGACTCGTTGCTAACATAAGGCTCAGTACAACGTGTTGGCTCCTAAACTGCATAAGGGAAAACAATGGTCACTCTTATAGAATCTATGATAAAAATATGATTATAGCTCTATCGTATATATCAATATTACCTTAGCAAGAACTTTGAGGTCGGCAAATGCACAAGGCTTGATGCGATCCTTTATAATTACAACTCATGCGAATATTATTCGATCTGATTGAACAACCTGCATATCATCTGGATTAATAATCCAAAGTAAAATATTTTGCCTTGTTGATCAAACTGATTGAAAAACAAATACAAAAAAAGAGTAAATAAGAGAAATAACAACAAACACAAATAGAGCTGTAACGCAAGCCACCGAAGCTCTATTCTCGGGAGAATTGAGCATCTCACGCACACCACCAACCGTCTCCGGCACAACCCCTTCGATCTCAACAACATGCCAGATTTAGGCCGTAGATCCTTGACTGTGTGTTGCTTGGAGATGAAACTGAGAAGGGATGAAAGAAAAATAACTACTAGCCAAGACGTGAGAATTTATTAGATATATGAAAGAAAACTCCCCCTCAAATTTTAGAAGATGATCGATTTTGGAGGGCATTTTTTTGGATTTAGGCGGGAGGAATTTGATTTCGAAGATGTTATCTTTTTTTTTCTTTGTTCTTAATTTCCTTTTCTTATTAACAATTTATTATGAGGGAAATACATAATCGGACGTGTCCGAGCAAATCGAAAAAAGTTAACAAACACGACAACCGAGAAGTTAATAGTTTTGATTAATAAATAATATAAGCACAATGATTTGAAATTAATTCCTTTTCATTGCTCATTTTACTTACGTGGAGTATAGCTAGAAGTGAAAGGGATATATATTTTTCACGTATGCAATGCAACTGACAATTTTATTATTTTTATTTTCTTCTTCGAGATATATATGATTATAATCAACATATTAATTCTATTGTCATTGTTTTTTCATTATGCTTTAAAACGGTTGATAATTAATAATTATATATATGAATCAATATTAGCACATGGATGATTGAAAATTATAACATGGAATAATTTTTTAAAGTTTTCCTCATAGAAATAAAAGAGTTCAAAAGAAATATATATGGTTTAAATAGAAAATAAAAGAATAACAATAGGCAAACGTGTGCAGTTAATGTTTATTACTATTAGTTTGCCACGTAGGTACAAACAAATTATAAATGAAACATGGTTAAATTAATTAAAATAAATTAACTAACGTTAAAATATAAATATGGCTAAAACATTTTTGTCACACTTATTAAATGTCAGTTACAATCTAAAACTGTGAAGTTGATTTGTCTACATATATTGGAATTATTTGTGACTAAACTATGACACATTATTATGTGTGGAAAATTATATGCCGTTAAAAGTTTAGTTTCTTGGAGTGGACACATGATAATTTACGTGGGGCCAGTGCAGGTTGGTGCATGTGCAAGTTGAAGCTCCCACAGGCTACTTGTTGAAATTTCTAGATGCTAGTATATATTTTGTTGAAATTTAAGGTATGTTGATAAACTCTTTTCATCAAGTTAATTAATCACTACAAATTTAGTATTTTTTTTTTTTTTGGAAGTATGCCATATAACTTAATTATTAGCCGGCAAAAGAATCTCATTTAGGAAAATATCGAATTGATTTTGTAAACTCACACTAAAAGAACAAAAGTGCGCCCCGTTGATTTCTCCGTCTTGCCAAAGACTTTGTACACTCCACAACCAATAAGAAAGCCGCCGCCTTTAAGTCAAATAAATTGAAAATGGAATCGCTTCTCTTTGGATTTTTAATTGCTTTCTGGAAGCTTAAATTAATTCTTACAATATTCATAATAACGATGTTTCCAATCACCTGCTCCACCAACTAAATTACAAAGTCGCGATTTTTTTTTTTTGGTTTTTAAAGTATCGAGTCCCATTCTGAAGACTGGAGTGGGTGAAAGATTGAGTTTAAAACATAGGAAATTAAATTAGGCTTCCAACATCGAGTGTTTCATCCATGGCGAAATCCGGAGTTGTTGTTGTGATGGTGCCTTTCCCCACCCAAAGCCATCTCAACCAGCTGCTCCACCTCGCCGCCGCCGTATCTTCCCGCGGCCTCCACGTTCACTACGTCGGCTCCGCCACCCACAACCGCCAGGCCACACTCCGCGCCGCCGGCCTGAAACCTAGCGCGGCCGGCGGAATCAAATTCCACGACCTTCCGACTCCGCCGATCGCGACGCCGGATCCAGACACGACTGGTTCTAACAAAATCCCCACTCATCTAACTCCGGCGCTCATGGCTTACATGGGATTCGGCAGTCCGATCGCCTCGCTTGTGCGCGAGCTGTCCGCGGAAGCTTCTAGAATCGTCGTGATTTACGACCGGTTGATTTCTCCGGTGGTTAAGGAGGCAGTCTCTGTTCCGAGCGTTGAATCTTATGCGTTTTCCTGCTTTTCGGCGTTGAATCTGTTCTGCGTTGTGTGGGAGTTTTTGGGGAAACCGATTGATGTGGAGGAGGAGATTAATCGGTTGCCTTCTGTGAGGGGATTTTTCCCAGAATCTACTATCAAATTCATAGCAAATACCCCGCCTCATTTTGAACAGAGGGAGGGGGATCTGTACAATACGAGCAGATCGATTGAAGGTAAATACATAGATCTGCTCCGGCGTGAGGAGATCGGCGGCGGGAAGAAGCAATTCGCGATCTGGCCGATCCGGCCGGAGAATTTTCGCGGCGCAATTGAACGGCATGAATGCCTGAATTGGCTGGACGGGAAAGCTCCGAGATCGGTGATGTACGTTTGCTTTGGGAGCAGTATTTCACTGACGAATGAGGAGATCGGAGAGGTGGCGGCGGGGCTGGAGCGGAGCGGGAGGAATTTCGTTTGGGTGGTGAGGGAGGCGGATAGGGCGGACATATTCGCGGCGGAGGGGAGGAGGATTGAGCTGCCGGAGGGGTTTGAGGAGAGAGTGAGGGAGCGAGGGATTGTGGTGAGAGATTGGGCGCCGCAGATGGAGATTCTCTCTCATCCATCCACCGGCGCGTTCATGACGCACTGCGGCTGGAATTCGTGCTTCGAGAGCTTGATTTCTGGTGTTCCGGTGGCGGCGTGGCCGATGCACTCCGATCAACCGCTGAATGCGATTTTTCTGACTGAGGTTTTGGGGATCGGCGTGACTGTGAGGGACTGGGCGGCGAGGGAGGAGGCGGTGGATGCGGCGGCGATTGAGAGTGTGGTGGAGAGGTTGTTGTCGGATGATGAAGGGGCGGAGATCAGGAAAAGGGCGGAGGAGTTGGGCGCCGCCATGAAGAAATCGATGGAGGAAGGAGGCGATTCTTACAAAGAGATGGGCAGTTTTATTGCTCATATTACAAGATAGGAATTTAAAATATTTATTTTATATATTCCAAATTTTGTACTTTGCACATTTAACATTTTGTACTAGCAACGCCCTAATTCTGTTTTAATAGTATATGCTTAATATGTTATACTACCTCCATCCCACCATACTTGGCTTGTTTCATTTGATAGACATTTCGCGCACGCATTTTCACCGAAACCTAGTACGGGTTTTAAAATATAATTTTGAAATATATTTTTTTTTACGGGATACTATGAGTGTCATAGTATCCCGTAAAAAAAAAAATACTTCAAAATTATATTTTAAAACCCGTACTAGGTTTCGGTGGAAATGCGTGCGCGAAATGTCTATCAAATGAAACAAGCCAAGTATGGTGGGATGGAGGTAGTATAAAGAATTAAAACCCGTGCTTGAAGAAATAAATTTTATTTTATTTGTCATGGGATTCAGGGAGTAGAGTTTAGCGGACAATGTTAAATAGTACTCCTTTCATTTTTGAAAATTATCTCCTTAATTCCATTTCGAGTTGTCCATCAAAACTGTTTATTTTTTATTTTTAGATATGGACCATTATACTGATTTTTTGGACTCTTTGGTGGAAGGGTTCAATAGGTAGGCGTCGCTGCTGGTACTGATGCAGAATAAGCCGTAACGTATTTGAGTGTCACAAGACCTGATATTGCCTTTACTCAAATCATTGAGGGGCAGCGAAAAAGATTTTGCGGTATGTTAAAGGAACGATTGATTATGGGATTTTTTATCAAGTACAAGTTCCTATCGATATCTGTAGAATTTTGGAGAGAATATATTGGACAATAAGATTGATTTGTATTTGATTTAGTGAGTTACAATAGACGCAAAAATGAAACTCCACTATTTAAACTTATTTTTTAGACATACGAACCATCAAATATTAAATGATCATCATGCAACCTTTCAATTAGATTCATGAATACATTCACTCACTCCTGAATACATAATTCATAAAGTCTTATTTTATAATAAATTCAATTTATTTTGCCAACAAGCCTTGGAATACTAGTCCGAGATCAATACAAGCTCCTGAGATACTTGTATTGATCTCAAACTAGTAATCTTCCTTCATTGGAGCAGTGGTTCTTGCTTCGTATGCTAAAATGACGCATTGATCACGCAAACAGATGAGCTTTTGCGGTTGTGATCGATTTCTTGAGATGGAGCTTCGAGAATTGAGATCCAGAGATGAGACACTTTTAAATCTCACCAGTGACTTTATTAGTTAAAAAATACTAATAACTAAATAAATATAAAGAAAATTATTACTAACCTTATTAAGTTTACATCATTTGAATTGAAAAGTTCTGATGGCTAACTTCAAGATTTCGCCGACTGTCCCCGAGTGTAGCAAAGATAATCGTAATGTTTGCGGTAACCGTAATGTTCTAGGTAGGGCTTTTGGATCGTAATCGTCTTTCCCCTCTTCTCCATTAATACAAGTACATGAATTAGGGTTGGAAGAAAATTGAAAAGAGATGTATATTTGGGGTATGATTATTATTATGATGATTGGTGCTCTTTTCTATTTATAGATACAGATTATCTCGTGACCCTAGCTATTCTATTACTCATCTATTTAATTCTTGTTATTAAGTTGGGCTGTATTTTTTTTTAAAGTAGTAGTTGGGCTTGGTTTCACTTAAATGAGTTGGGCTTGAATATAGATACTATTCGGCCTATCTAAATAACCCAAATCTTAATTACACAATGTCCCAATATGTTTTTCTACCCGGATATATGCTAAAACAACAACATTTCAAACAATGAAACCAAATATCTTTATGATTCCACCTTATTCTTTATTATTATTATTATTTTATCTTATTCAATAAATTTGACACTCAAATACTAAGAATTATTATAGTTGGCCAATGATAAAATGTTTCTACCAATTTCATAGAAAAAGATATTATAATAAAAAAAATATAGACTTTATGATCAAAGTAATTAACATAATACTTTACTGTCATTTACTTAGATAGATGTAATTTACTTATAATTTAACACCATTAATAATACACAAATTAAATCACAAGGCTACTAGACTAAATTAGTATTTTTCTAACTTGTATAGTATTAGAAAGTAGAAACAAACTTTTAGAACGCCATCTTTGGATAGGGGTGAGCCCGAACGGACAAAAGATTACATGATCAACTTTATTATACAGCTCTCACCCTTACCTATTATCCCTCCATGGGGATAAATTACATATTTTCTAAATATATGCATGCAGTTGTATGAATGTATGCAGTCTCACTATATTTGAATTTACTACTCCATGTATCCTCCGAGTGTGTGTAGGTTCGAACGGCACGAAGTTTCAAGAAAGAATTATAGCACATTATGTTATTTATTGTAAGTGGAGATTGAATTTTACATTATAGTGTTAATTTAAATAATGATAATTTGATAACTGAATAGGGTGGGTCGTCGGTGGTAAAATTAGTAAGTATATAGTATTGTGAAATTTAAAAAATATAATAATCATTATAGTGAATCCACCCAAAAATATAACATGCACACATTTTGGGGACGGACTAAAATGAAATTATATTCACAAACAATCATTTTAATATGAATATTTTCGGTTTGATCTTTATAATGAATTCAAAAAAGTTATATATATATATATATATATAGAGAGAGAGAGTTTGGTTCATATAGATTTAAATCCTAGTATGAGAAGTGTGAATTATGCTTAAAGCTATACAGAATCATGCTTAAAGTTATACAAAATTATGCTTATAGTACATTTTGTGCTTATAAGCACAAAATAAGCCATAAGCACAATTATGTACCATAAGCATAATTTTGTATAGCTGTAAGCATGATTTTGTATAGCTTTAAGCATAATTCGCACTTTTCACACTAATATAGAAATGATTATGTATGTGTTAACTAAAAAATGAATGTATGTCGTTCATTTAAGTAGATGTGCGGTTTGGATTAATGTGGTATATTAGCATCACTAGATTTTGCACCCGTGCGATGCACGTATATAACAATTAAAATAGCAATGAATAATGACTAACAGTTTGAATACATCAAATGAAAGTAACAAAATAATCTAATAAGAAAACTAAAATTAAATTAATTTGAAAATACTTATTTATTAATTATGTAAATGTATTTTTTGCATGCTCAACATTTATTGTTGAGTTACAGAATTCGAGATCGTTGCTCGATCCTCATTTTCTTCTCAACTTAAAAAGAAAACGTTTTTTAAAAAAATAACCTAGAAATATTTAATAAGATCAATCACTCTAGAAATATTTATGACGTTTTTAAAGTTTCTTAAAATATATGTGAATGACAATATCAATATATTTTAATAATAAATTAAAAAATAAATTAAAATTGTAGATTTAAATAATTATTCAGAAATAAAGAAATTATTTAAACCATTTAAAAAAATAACTAAAAGTAACTATTTATTGTAGATTGGTATATTATGAACTCTTAAAATCTATTCTAATTATAAATTGTCATTAAAATTAGTTTATAATTAATTTGCTGATTTTGAATTCTCTCTTAGAACTAATAAAAGTATAAAACCGTGTATATTAATATTTTATAAATAAATTTAGCATGACTTTTGTTTGAAGTATTATTCAAATAGCCAATTCCTAATTTTTAGGGAAGTGGTTTTTCTTAAAACTACTCACACGACTAAATTGATAAAAACAAATAATAACAATTGTGCATTAATAACAAAATTGCCATTCAATTGATTTCAAATTGATCTTCAATTTCAAACTCCCTCTTTATATATATATACTAGTATTGCTCCCGTGCGAATGCACGGCAATAACTCTCGATTGATTCTATTTCGGAATAATAATATATAGTCGGTGTTCTTAAAATCTATCGATGACGATGAGGCACTTTACAAATTAGTTAAACCAAGCCATGAAGAAGAAGATGTTGATTTAATTACAATCGTTATTGTTCAGCGATAATTTTTGTTTTTTTTTAAATATGTTTATTTAGACACAATTTTCAAAATTCTTAAAAATTGACTATAACCACATTAAATTTTTTTTTATAAAAAAATTAGAATTTTCGAGGTTGCGATTCAATTTAAAAACCTAGAAACCTCGATGATGCTTTTTTTTCCTGCTAATATAACAGATAATGGTAAATTAACTGAAAAATGATATTCCAATTCCCATTATATTTGCATTTCATCTTTAACGAGAGTTACAAGGCACATGCATCATTGAGGATACAGAGAGGTGATTCCAATGATATCATCCTCATTTATATTTTTCACCGTTTTGATCTCGACTTCTCGAGCAATGGATGCATTATAGAGTCCTCTTTTGAGTTGTGCTCTAGACCGAGCACATGCCCTATCTGGTGTAGGGCCGCTGTTTGGAAGTCATAGGTGTCGGCATCTTTTCCACTAAACGACCATGGCTCGTCCATATTAAAGTGTGCCCGCCCATCCCTGGGGGCGAATGCATGGCCTAGCTTCAACATTCGTCCATCGAATGGGCTGCCATCCCCATGGTCTTGGCTGAAGAATCCAAAACGGATGTCGGTGGATGGAGATTTATCGTTCTCGTAGAACGTGAACGCCGACACTTTATCCCATTTTTCTAACGCCATCTTGATCTCGATCTTAGCCTGCTCTGAGACATTCCTATCAAAGGAATAGCTCATGCTAGTGTGCGTCCACTTGGGCCGCCCTGCGAAATAGGAGAACAAACTATTCGTAAAGTTCATTGACAATAAAGCGGGATCGATTGTATTCTGCCCATCTACAATATCAGGCATGTCGCAGCGTGGGATCATCATACTCATCTGGGTGTATGTGTCCATATTTTAGTTGCTGGCGAGGTTGAAGTTTTTTCGGTATATGCTGACTGCCAAGGCTAGAATCTCGCTTGTGCCAGCTTCGCTTCCAGCTGGCCCTTGGCGTAATCAATGTAACCATACTCCTGTAGGTATTTTTGGTAGTCGACAGCAAATGAGGGTGTGTTCATGGATGTGAAGGAGATCATGCACACACATACATACAGGAGGAACGTAGTACTCATCTTTAATATTTTTTTAGATGGAAATACGTACAATAGAGAGGAGGATTTTTTAGAGGAGGATTTGTGAGGTGGGGTATTTATATTGTATAGGGAGTTTTGAGAGATGGATTTTTGAGAGATGTGCGGTTGGGTATTTATAGAAAAGATTATTGTACATTAAGTTGGGAAATTGGTGGAAGTGGAAATAGGCGTGACAATACTATTATACTATTGGTTAGTATTTAGCTAGGTACAAATCTTCCAATCAATTAAGTTTAGATCAACAAAAAAAATGGTGAAGTATTTAGCTAGGTACAAATCTTCCAATCAATTAGGTTTAGATCAACAAAAAAATTGGTTTAGGTAGAAAGTAATTAGAAGAAAAACAAATTGGTGATTGAATTTGTTACTATTTGATTTAGGTAGAGAAATTGTTTTGTGTTGGTAATTACCATCAGAGTTCATTTAATTTGATAGTTTTTCTAGCTAATTCTGTGTGCCTATACCGAGAAGCTAAGTAGAGAGTAGTTGGGGTTTTGTTTTTTGTTTTATTAGAAGACGGAGGGAATGAGTTTGGAGATAGTATTTAATTTGAAGCCCTTTGTGACATGTTTCACCCTCTACTTTTTTTTTTGTTTGATCGGAGACCCTCTACTAATTCAAGTTTGCTATTTTTAATTCTATTTCAGCAGTGGAATGAAAGATCTTGCATAGGCATTCGTGGAACTCATTTTATTTATTCTTGTGATCGTTTTCAGCTGTTACAACCAGAGACTGACCCAGAAGTTTTCTTTAAAGGGGCTAGTGTATATATAAATGGATGACAAATTTCTCTTTAGTAAAAATTGATCAAATGATTACAATACTTGTATTTACCGGTTTTACGTTTAATTTAATTTTACCGGTTTTACGTTTGATTTAATTTTACTTGTTGATCATTTTACATTTTTTCTATTTTGTATGGAGATAAGTTTGTGATACTTGTACCGATTGACCATTGAAGATAAACTTTTTTCTTAAGATCTGATATATGATTTTACTTAATTAAAAATATGACTAATAGAGTTTCTCATTGATAGAGAAATAACTCACATAATTCACATTGACTATCTAAAATATAACTCTTAATTTGAAAATACAAATAGGTTTAAAACATATCGTAATTAAAAAAAACCATAATACAAATAATTGTGTGAAATAATTGAAAGATTGTATGTCGATTTTGTATTTTTATTAGTATCAAAAAATAATTTCAACTGACATATTATTATATGAAAAATAATTTGTTGACATCAGTATCTATGCTATAATATCTTTATTTACCGGTTTTAATATTATAGATTTTTAAGTCAAATTTAATATTATTTATGGATTAATACACATTTATTCTATATGATATGAAGATAAATACATAATTATAAAATCTCCTCAATAATATATAAAGAACAATTACATATTTGTAAATCATAAACTATAAGGAATTGATTCATTTGTATAATTAGATGAACTTTGTCAAGTATGTTGATATTAAAATAGAAAAGGAAAGTAGACAAACTTATGAAATCAAATCTAACATAAACATAATTGTGCTACATTTAGATTTCATAGTTAGAAAGAAAAAGCAGACAAACTTGTTTGTGAGTTTTTTTTATATATAGATTTCAAAGTTATTGCTCTTGAGAAAATAAAATTTGTACCATATTAATACTATTAATACTACCATCTATTTTTATAGTTGTAGATAGGAATTGATTGAATGAGATTTATAATGATATTTTTGATTACGATCACGATTTATCTAGAAAAGATGATGTTTGTTGATAATAATCCTACAGATATATGTGATGGTTCGGGCCAAAGTGATGGTTTGTTCCTACTACCGATACGATAGCTTTGCCACTAATTAGTCATATTCCAACAATTATGGGTTGGAGACTGTATTCCAATTAAATTTAAGTTGATCAGACTTAAACAAAATCAAAAAATAAACACTAAACGCAAGGAATAACTTGGAATCAACAGAAAATAACTACAGAACAATTAGGTCTCACATAATTATTAGCCTATTGATTTATTATTCTTGCCGAATTAAAAATCTAACCACTCATAATAACTAAAATAAACAAAAAGAAATTAAAATACAAAAGCGTTTAAAAACAAAGAACGAAAGAACTGAAATAAAAGAAATTGATTACTATGCATAAACTTAAGGAAACTTAAAATAAGAAGAATCAAAATAGCAATTTACTTCTCCTTCAAATTTTACTTAAAGTCAAAACATAAATGATTAGATGAACTATCCCAAAAAACCAAAGAGCGAATAAAAACCTTCAAAAGAAAAATATCTAATAATAATAATAATAATAATAATAATAATAATAATAATAAGTCTCTGCTTGATTCTTGACTCCCAAATTATTCTAATATTTGCAAAAATATGTCAATATTCCATGATTTTTTTCCAAGCTCATCTTTCTCCAAAACTTGCAAATTCCTACACAAAAATACAAATAAAGTGAAAATCAAATCTAATAAAACTATAAAAAATAACTAAAAATTTTAAACAATAAAAAGAAACATCAAGACAATAAATAATTTGAAAATAATTTAAAATTACAAATTTACCTCAATTATGACACAGACATTATGTGTGGGGAGGTTGTGCTTTGAAGAAAGCTGAAGTTTCTTGCTGAATTGGAGCTCGTGAGTTTAACAAGTGGTAAATTTCGGTTAAAGATTGAATCTTTAGCTGAAAATAGGCTGACCCATTTGGAGATTCTGGCTTTTAAGGGCTTGATGGAGAAAGAAAAGATAGTTCTAAGTCGAAGATGGAAGATTATGAAACGATAGAGCAGATTGGAAAGGGTGCTTTTGGAGCTGCATTTCTTGTGCTGCATAAAACGGAGAATAAGAAGTAAGAATTTCTGACTCGAGCGCTTCTAATGTCGGTGCATGCAACTTTTTTTCTTTGAATATTTCTTGAATTGTTTGGACCCTTGTAGAATCTAGCTGAAGGGCTGCTACCATGACTCAGAAATTGAAAATGCTTTTTTCTTTTGTAATGCATATTAGGTAGGAATCAGAAAGTGAATCATGAGTCAACCTGTGAAACAAGAAATTATTACTTGAATTCATTACTAAGTTTTTGATAGGTAACTATAGGAAGAAATTGCAAATTATAAGTATCTTCCTGTGAAAAATATTCTGGCAACCAAGGAGGAACTGCAGAAAACTAAGCTGAAATAATGCAACTGTTACAAAGGAATTTAATTATGAGAATAGTATTAATCCATCTGAGTTCTGAAGTATTCTGGAACAGACCAAATTTTGATGATGCCTGCTGATTTAAGTTTATGCATGCTGGCGTTCTAAATCTTCTGATGTAATCTGTATGTGAATTTGGAATGGGTGTTAAGCTTTTGTTTCTACTATACCTCTCAGGTATGTTCTAAAGAAAATTCGTCTATCTAAGCAGTCGGAGAAGTTCAAGAGCAAAGCATTCCAGGAGGTTAGCTTAAATATATCTCGTTGCTTTTCTAGAAAAAAAAAAATATATGTCTTTTTGATTATCTCTAGGCATTAGAGAACATTCTTCCCCTTGTTGTTCATTCCTATATGTTCATATATGCATTATCTTTGCAAGGAGTACCTTGTGATTTTGTTTGATAAATCTTCATATAATTTAACCGCTGTCTCTTTGCTTCTTTTGAAAATTGTTTCTTGGTAAAGAAGCAGAAGAAGTAATAAATCATTGGTAAAGAAGAACAAGAAAATCATTGACAAATTTATTGCATAAATAGGTGTGTTTTCGAGTTAAGTACTAAATGCCATAAGAAATGAAGCAAAAGAACTTCCCTCAATAAAATTTACATAAAACCCTTGTAGCAACTATATTTGTTCGGAATATAAATTAATCTTTAAGATATGGTGAAGTTCCCTTTTTGACTTTCATAATCACATGCCTTCACTTCTGACTTCACTTCATTTCTTTTATTTTAGTTGGTTATTGTTTCTCATTTATTTTCTTTAAATATAACAACTTATGGTTGAGAATGTTTACGATGCTATTTCCCTTTTGCATTTTTATGTTAATTCTTTCTCACATTCTACTTTTCATGTTCAACTCAACTCATGCATACTCATTTTTGTACTTTCCTTTGAACTAATTTTACAAAATATGTGAGATTAGAAAAATAAGAAAATGTCAAGGCATCCTATCATTCCTATGTTTATGATGTCTGATGAGGCATTTGGTCGCTTACTTGAAACCTACTCTGCATTACAAATGTGGATTTGGCTGATTTAACATTTATTATTTCTAATTTGAAGCTCCTCAAAGAATAATTCCAATGTCTAAATTTAATCCATTTAATTAAAAACAGGAGCAAAGGGCGAACTTAAGCATTATAATTATTATTATTATTATTATTATTATTTTTCAATTTGTCAAATTGATTTCGTATTTTTTGTATTATTTGTGCAGTTGTTAAATGTTTCTCAATTTTTTTGGAGGCGCTTTTCATTTGCTCCAAGAGATCAGTCCATGGTTATATATCTTGGTTGCAAATGGATACTCTGTCAGTCAGACGTATCATTATTTTGTATGTGTTCACTAATTCATCTTTATGGTGTTCTTTTGTTGGATGGTGATCGATTCCTATAGTAATACATTTGAATAAAGATGTTAAATAATATTGTGTGTATACTGCACTAGAGCACTTAATTTTGTTAAAATTTATGCTTATCACTTACTATTATAGGAAATTATCTCCTTAATTCTATTTCGAGTTGTCAGTCAAAACCGTGTATCTTTTATTTTTATTCAAATAAAGACATTTGGGCCTGAGCTATCGTAAGCCCAACTATTATTTTTAATTCAATTTTTATTTTACTTTTTGTAAGAAAGCTCTTATTTATGATTCAATTTTTATTTTATTTTTTGAGGAAAAAATTAAACAATGTGAGTGTAGTCCAAAGAGAGCAGCAACTCAATTACTAACGCACAATGATGGGCTCCAGCTTTAGCAAAGGTGTTCAATATATCAATGCAATTATTTTAAAATATGTTGCATTATTTCTGGTAAAGAAAAAATTGGGAAAAGGTGGACTTGGAATTATTGAGGGCCAATCGTGAAATTCTGACATACATCGAAAAGACTTTTCGTCTCCAATAAAAAAAACAACAGAAAGAAAAACAGAAAAGAAGAAATTAATTTAACCAAAATAAAAAGAAAATAACTAATTGTCGTTTTCAGATTTGTCACGCCGCGTGATATGAGCGATAAACGAATCCATCTCAAGACGAGACGCGCCGCCTTCCTCCGTCGCCCCTCGGACGACGGCGGCAAGCTCCTCCGTCCTCTTCCTGATCTCGGCACCTTCCTCCGACGCCATCAGCCTCCTCACAGCATCCTCCACCATCTCCGCCGTCGCAACCTCCGCCTTCTCCTCCCACTTCCTCACCGGCAGCCCCACCCTCAGCACCTCCGTCACCAGCACGGCGTTCGTCGGCTGATCGGAGTGCATCGGCCACGTGGCGATCGGAACTCCCGCCTTCATGCTCTCGTTGCACGAGTTCCACCCACAGTGGCTCATGAAACCGCCGGTCGACGGATGAGCCAGGATCTCCGGCTGCGGGGCCCACTCTCTCACTACTATTCCTCTCTCTCTAACCCTCTCCTCGAACCCCTCCGGCAGTTCGACCCTCCGCGCCTCGCCCTCGAACACGTTCGCTTTGTCGGCATCTCTGAGGACCCACACGAACTTCTGCCCGCTCCGCTCGAGCCCCGATGCCAGTACCTGTGCCACCGCCATATTAACATGACATGTGGCATGAGTATAAATCATAAAAATAATTAATGACTGAATTTTATCAACTGACCTGCACTTCGTCGTCTGTTAGGGTGGTTGTGGTGCCGAAGTTCACGAGGATAACAGACTTCGACGCCTGTTTATCCAGCCACCTCAAGATCTCGTGTCGGGATTCTAAGTCCGACGGCTTCACCGCGACCATCGGGCCGATCGCCCAATTCTTGAGGTTTCCCATGGGGTCCTTGCTCTTTAGGATTTCGAGAAATTCGCCTTCGATCAACCTGCATGTGTTTATAAGCTCTCCGGATCTCAGATTCGACCCTTCATCCTGCAATCCGATCATATACTGTAGCTCTTCAGAGATCAGGGCGGATATCGCCGGCATCTCCCTTAGCCGCTCGATCGGGCAGGTCTGCATGATCGACTCGCATACGAATTTCACCTGGCAATAGGCGGAGATGCAATTGAACGCGTACGACTCCGCATTGGGAATCGTGGCGATATCTTTGACCACTGACCCTATCAGAGGGTCATGGATAACCACGACCCTCCGATACTTAATTGCCAGACTTCGCATGAAGTCTCCTAGGGGCCCCGCCATGCTCATGGCGGCGTCCCATGCGGGTTGGAGTTGCTTAGGAAATTTGAAAGACGGGTCAGGCACGGGTGGCGGAGAGGTGAAAGACGGGATCGGAAGGTCTTGGAAATTGATTTTGTCGACTTCGGTAGGGTTTAGGCCGTTGACGCGGCTTTTCGCCTGGCGATTGAAGATGTCGGAGCCAACATAGTGGACCGGAATCCCGTAAGAGGAGATGAGGCACGAGAGCTGCAACATTTGATTGAGATGGCCTTGAGCTGGGAAAGGCACCATGACCACTGAAATTTGATCATCTTGTTGACTAATTTGAGGGTTTGCGTCATGTAGTAAGCTTCCCATTGTAATGGAATTGGTTGAAGAATGTAAATTGATTGTTGCCTTAAGGGGACTTTATATAGATGAATCAAATGGCATCTTGATCACTACATTAGATATTATTTATTTTATTTTTTTCATTATATCACTAAATAGTATGGTGATAAAAAATCATGTGAGCATACTAGTAGTATATACTATTTAATTGAATTTTTGAAAACGATGTATTGTACTTACTTGATGGTAGTATCGTATGGAACAATAATTGTGGCAATTTTTTGAAATTTTGTATGATTCAGTCTTTGGAGTTTCCAAATAAATGATTGTGTTTTTGTTTTTTTTGTTGACATTAGTTTTCTTGCCCGAAAATAATTGGCCAACTTGGGAATAAAATTTTTAAAACAAATAAATTTATATGGACAGGATCAAATTAGAATATTATTTATGGTTGAAAACTAAGGATGGAGAAAGAAAAATAGACTTTGAATCCTTGAGAGCCAAAGTTGGAAAGTAGTTTAAGTCGTTTGGTTTGATGTGATAATCAATCACTATATTGAGTAAATGACTCAGATGTAGACCAAATTAATGTGCAGAAACGTGTGTAATTTAGCTTCCCTTTTTGATGTTATATGTCAAATTCAAATCTTTTCATGTGCCTACCAACCTTAGATATTAATTTTGTAATATTTCTTGGGGGAAAAATTACCTAAAATTTAAGGATCTTGGACTTATGTGTGCAAGTGAATTTTGTGATAGTCGTGTTTCGTATCCAAATTGATGAAATTCCTTTTGCCGTATTTAATTAGAGATGATACCATGAGAAATAAACTAAATATTAGTAAACATCAAATCAATAAATCTAGGGTTTGCTCCTAGTAAGTTCATTAAATATTTTGTTATTTCATGTTTATCCAATTAAATTATACTACTATCTATAAATTGGTTTAGTAAATAACAAGCAAATTATTGTATAGTGTTTTTTTCTCCGTTGTTACTAAACTATTAATTTATTAAGATACGAGATAATAAAATCTTACCTTAATTCTATAGAATAACGCAAAATACTTCGAGGACTATGGATATGTGTAGTTTGGGTCCTTTGGAAATGGCGGAATTCTATACAGTTTGATTAAAAGGAATGAGATTTCAAAAAAAATCGAAGAGGAGATTAAGTGCCGGAATTGGTGCGCGTCAAGAGGAGATGCGGCACAAAACGTGAACTTTGTTGACCAGAACACAAATTTCTCTTCATTCATACAATCTGAGTTGTAACCTCCCCTCATTTGGTACATCTTGTACCACCAGTGAGTTTTTCTTCACTTAATAAAATTTCCCCTTTTTCCGATTATTTATTTTTTATTATTATTATTTTTTTAAAGTTAATTTGCTTTAGAAAAAACAAGAAAATTTCCACCTTTTATTGCTTCGGATTTCATCAGAAAACCCAACTACATACCGAAGAATGAGGAACAAGAAAAATGAAAAATAGCAAAAATTAATTCAAACGTTGTCGTTTTCTCGTCACATCAAAGTTCTTACTTCTTAGGGCATCTACAATAGAGAGGTTCTTGTCCAGTTGGCAACTTATAGAGCCGGCTCTAAAAAAATTCTATCATTGGGGAGCCCAAAATGGGGAGCCCGAGCTCGTCTGCAAGAGCCTAGGCTCTTAAATTTTTTTGAGAAGGGCGCGTGCAATTCACGCGAATGTAAACCAATAATGCGGCGAGTATGGTTCACGCGACATCGTGGGCAAGTGCAGCAGCAATTGTTGACTTTTCAGAATAATTAATTCCGATTGATTTCCTTTTTTTGGTTTTTCTTTTTGTTTTTTCTTCATTTTCTTTTATTATTTTCTTTTCAATTTTATTGCATGTAGTTGTTCCCATTGTTCTCCTCTGTATATTCGTATCTGCTCATTCAAAAAATAAAAAACAAAAAATAAAAAACAAAAAACAAAAAAAAAAACATTGCCAAAGACTTGTGTTTTATTTCTTGCGGTGACCGTTGATCAAATTTCATGAATCAAAAGTAAATAAAATATTATTAAAATTATTTAATAATATATATTAAAATAGATCATTTAAAAAATTAACAATTTGATTGAACAATATTGAAATTAATTATAAAATAAAATAGATAAACTATACATTTAATAATAATTAAAATAATTGACTTTAATAAAGTGGGACCCAACAAATAGTATTAGAGCCCAAAATTAGAGCCCATCATTATAGAAATTTTCAATTTGGAGATTTTATCTATGTGGCAATTTATAAAGCCCCAAATTGGGCTTTCCATTGTAGTTGCCCTTACTACTGTCGAGTAATATGTGCGATAAACGAATCTATCTCAAGACGAGACGCGTCGCCTTCCTCCGTCGCCCCTCGAACGACGGCGCCCAGCTCCTCCGCCTTCTTCCTGATCTCACCGCCTTCCTCCGACGCAATCAGCCTCCTCACAGCATCCTCCACCTTATCCGCCGTCACAACCTCCGCCTCCGCCTCCCACTTCCTCACCGGCAGCCCCACCCTCAGCACCTCCGTCACCAGCACGGCGTTCGTCGGCTGATCGGAGTGCATCGGCCACGTGGCGATCGGAACTCCCGCCTTCATACTCTTGTTGCACGAGTTCCACCCGCAGTGGCTCATGAAACCGCCGGTCGACGGATGCGCCAGGATCTCCGGCTGCGGGGCCCACTCTCTCACTACTATTCATCTCTCTCTAACCTTCTCCTCGAACCCTTCCGGCAGCTCGACCCTCCTCGCCTCGCCTTCGAACACGTTCGCTCTGTCGGCCTCTCTGAGGACCCACACGAACTTTTGCCCGCTCCACTCGAGCCCCGATGCCACTACCTCTGCCACCGCCGATTAAAATAATAGTATGGAACTGAGACGACCCGCCTCAATTATTTAATTAAATAATAATCCAACTGACCTGCACTTCGTCGTCCGTCAAGGTAGTCATGGTGCCAAATGACACGTAGATAACATACCTTGCCGCCTGTTTGTCCATCCACTTCAAGATTTCATGTCGGGATCCCGAGTCCGAAGCCGTCGCCGGCTTCGTCGGGACCAACGGCCCGATAGCCCAGTTCATGAGGCTTCCACCGAGCTCCTTACTCTTCATTATATCCAAAAACTGGCCTTCGATCAATCTGCATGTGTTCGAAATGTCTCCAGATTTCAAGCTCAACCCTTCATTTTGCAATCCGATTAGATGGAGGATCTCCTCGGAGATTGTGGCCGATATCGGTTGCACCTCCCGCAGCCGTTCAATCGGGCAGATGTTCCCAGTCAGTTCGGATGCGAATTTCACCTGACAATAGGCAGAGAGGCAGCGGAATGCATACGATTCCGCATTGGGAATCATGGCTACATCCTTGACCACTGACCCTATCAGAGGGTCGTGAATAACCACGACCCTCCGATGCTTAACTGCCAGGCTTCGCATGAAGTCCCCCAGGGGCTCCGCCATGCTCATGGCGGCGTCCCAAGCAGGTTGGAGGTGCTTTGGGAAATTATTTGGTGTGTGGCCGGGTGGCAAGGAGGGGAATGGCGGAATCGGAAGATCTTGGAAATTGATCTTTTCGATTTCGCTAGGGTTCATGCCGTGGGCACAGATTTTGGCCTGCCGGTTGAAATTGGCGGAGCCGACGTAGTGGACCGGAATTCCGTAGGAGGAGATGAGGTAGGAGAGCTGCAACATTTGGTTGAGATGGCCTTGAGCTGGGAAAGGCACCATGATTGCTGAAATTTGAGCATTCTCTAAGCTTATTTGGGGATTGGGGGTTTCATTTGGTGAGTTTCCCATTGTGATTGAATTATTTTGAAGAATTATTGATGGTTTTGATTTTTGGGGTAATGTGTAGTAGTGATGTTGCCTTAAGAGGGCCTTCATATTTATATAGATGTGAATAAAATGTTGATCATAGACGGGTAAGTTCTATGGTGCACTTAAGTGTAGTGCACCAAGTATGTAGGCAAAATTTTAAATTAATGGAGGCAATTATTTTTTCAACAAATTTATATAGGCAAAGTAATTTTACATACATTTATACTTGATGAGTTGAATTATCTCAAAAAAACATAAATATATATATGAATTTAAAATTATCGTATTCAATTTTTGTTAAAAATTGAATAGTTAAAATAATATTATCGTAAAACTTATACTATGCATATGTATATTTATGTTTTTTTGAGATAATTCAATTCATCAAGTATAATGTATGTAAAAATTACTTTGCCTATATAAAATTTGTTGAAAAAATTGATTGCCTACATTAATTTAAAATTTTGCCTACATACTTGGTGCACTACACTTAAGTGCACTATAGAACTTACCTCATAGACGTGACGCAATAGTACAATCAAAATAACACAAAAACACATGTGGTCGAAGTTATTTCTCTGTTATTTATATTAACCTTTTCTTCCATGTAAATTTATTAATAATTAAAGTGTGAGATCCACTTAATTTGAGTTGTATGGAAAGTGACATTTTTTTCGCACTTGAGCATCCTCTTAATATATAATCATATAAAATAGTTAAGATATCATATATTCACGGCTATTTCTATTTTGTAATTTACGGTTCAAATTAGCTGGTACTTCAAATATATGCATTATAATATCAATGAGAATGCATTACAATTATATATTAAATGCACTTTTTTCCGTTAATTAATATATTGTTGAAAAATATTTTTGTGTCAAGTTATGAATAACTTATTAATAATGCATGCAAAACAAAAATAAAAAAGAAAGGGAAAACCTTATCATAATGAATTGTATAGTATTTGAATTATCTTCAGACAACCCACGGGTGGCTATAAATTTAGCCAACTCATTTTTACTAAAAAAAGAAATGGAAAACAAAAGAATTAAAAAAGGTGTTCTTTTTTGTAGTACAGTTTTGTTTTCTTTATTACGAAATAAAGGTATTTTTCAATCAAAATATCACGTGAACATAAGAAGCTAAGGCCTGCAACTTTCCTTGCGTCCTTTTTTTGAGGCCCACTAAAATGTCCAAGTATCTCAACCTCGAATTATTTTGAATTTTTTTTGCTTGTAAATCATTCAAATTAATTTTCTAGAAATTGCAAGAATTGAGAAAATAATGATAACGATGTGCTTACTATCTCAACAGATATACCAACATTATGCAATTATTATTCTAGTCGGTTGTAGTTTTCACTGTCACTCTCAAAGTGATATGTATATATTTTCTTATCTATATACACACACATTAAAATATGTTGGATTTTGTAAATAAAAGGTTCGATCTGTATTTGTCATCTGTATTGTAACATTTTTGTTGTGTGATGAATTCTTCAATCGATTACTAAATCTATGTAATTCCATTCACTTTCTCCCTCCGTCCCACAACAGCTGGTAAGTTTCTTTTTCGGCAAGGAAATTAAGAAAATGCATATTAGATTAGTATATTAATTATGGAAGCCCATGTACACTTTTTTAGCACATGTGGTGTTTCTCTTTCTTACCTTTTTAGAACATGGGGTGTAATAAGAATTTAATTAGTTAACCCTAATTATACATTAATTCAACCATAAATCTCTTAATACTTATCCAATATAGAAATGAATCATTTTTCGAGAAACGTCTTTCAAAAAAATAAGGTATCGACTGGCGCGGGATGGAGAGAGTGTAATTTTTACTCCTTCCGTCTCATTTCAATAGGCTTTTTTTTTCCTTTTCGGCGCGAGATTTTAGGAAAGGGGAAAATAGAGATAAAGTGTAGTGTTTAATATTTTAATGCAAATTTCATTACTTTAAAACTAGAGCATAATGCATCCATAAAAACATATTAATGTCTGTCTTAAATAAAAGATCGTATCAAAACCTTTAATATGGTATAAAAACCATAACAATCGGAGAACAAACGAGCAAGTTATGATAGTTTAAACTTGTAGGATTTAAATTATATTGGAATACGTGTTGAGAGATGAGTGAATGATGAGATGATTAATAACGGATAATTCTTTTCCTTTTAAGAAACATGTCAATTCGTATATAATGCCTATTTAAATGGGACGAAGTGATTAACTTTTATATAATTTTGTATAATATTATAGGAATATTCCATAATTATATACTCCTTAGAAGTTTCCGCTAGCTAGCCGAGTGAACTACAATTCATGCAAGAAATCGAGGGTTTTTACCTTGATTTATGGAATTGTGGAATTACCGTAATAATTCATTAATGATTATTCAATCGAAATTAACAACATGCAAATAGATAAGTACTGATAGGATGTGGCCCAGCTACTAGGCCCAAGCACCGGCCCAATATAATTGGACCTCGGCAAATAAGCTCGGTCTAGATGAGCTCGGCCCACTGAAAGGCCCAGAAGACACTGCGGCCCAATCCAGCAGCGCAGCCCAAGAGCATAGAAGCTCGGCCGACCCACGATTGCTGATGTGGCACCCCACGACCTTGGATATAACTGCCACGACCTCGGCTATAACTATCACGACCTCGGTTGTAACTGCTGCTGGGCGCCTATAAATAGTTATGCTAGGATAGATTAAAAGGGGGGATATTCTGTAAACTCGAGAGTATTAATATAAGAAACTCCTTTCTCCGTGGACGTAGATCTAACCAAAAGATCGAACCACGTAAACTCTTGTGTTCTTATTTTTCTGCAAATCTTACTATCGTACAAACACTCTAAAATCCACGATCGAACACTGGCGCCGTCTGTGGGAAAGAAATTTTTATGAAAACGATCAGAGTTTTTGAGTGAAGATACGATGGTGAAACAAACCCGCTCCACCGCCACTGCTGCTGCCGCCAAGGCAAAGCAGCACCAAACCGACCCGCCCATTGATCAACCTCACAACGAGGAGGAGGCCGACGTGAGTCAAGCTCGGCACACCGCTTCCCAAGTCCGACATGGAGAACAACCCATAATCCACCAAACTCCCGAAGGCCACCTGGAGGACGTTTCATTGGGCCATTCCGGCGACTCAACTAGTAGCGGTGGGCAAGGCCAGGGCGGTCGCCGACGCGGAAACGCCGCACTCTAACCCGAGCTTGGAGATGCACTGAAGGCGTACTTGGACCTCCACGAACAAGACTTTCGCAAGTTCGTCGATCAACATCAACAACAGAGTCAACGCGGAGAGGAGCGAGCCGAACCGTCACTGCGGCGATCCCCAAGTCTCCAGATCGTGGGAGATAGGATCGCCGAACTTCCCCGAAGGCGACAGAGCAATAATCGCCATGGGAACAACGACCGCGCTTCACCGCAGCACGGTTCGACATCACCTCGTCAAAACGCCGTTCCACCTCGGCGTGACGAAGGAAACGTTTACCAGGGAAGATTCACCGTCTACGGTCGAATCTCGACTCCCTTCACTAATAGGATACTCTATACCTCCATCCCGTCGACGTATAGAGTACCTCCTATCCCGCCTTACAACGGGTCACAAGACCCCAGCAACTTTTTATCCCGGTTCCAGTACAACATGATGAACCAGGGACTTGCCGAAGACATTTACATGTGTAAAGTCTTCCCCAAGCTGCTAGTGGACAACGCTAGAAGCTGGTTCGACAGCCTGCCTAATGGCAGCATAGGGTCGTATGCCGACCTACTCGACGCCTTTGAGCGTCGTTTCTTTCAAAAAGCCAAGGCGAAGATCAGCCCAGCCCAGCTCCTAACCTTAAAGCAGGGGCGAGGAGAAACGATCAGCGACTTCCTGGCCCGTTTTTATAATGAGAGCCTTAAAGTCGATCGTCTCTCTGACGACGTACTTATCTCGGCTTTTCAAAACGTCATTCAGTCCGGAACTCTCTTTAGAGAGCTCGTAAAGGCACGCCCAACAACCTTTAGGCAGCTATGGAAGATTGCGGATACATTCGCGGAGGCGGACGAGGCTGATCGGAAAAAGCGGGCAACAGATCGGCCCGAAAACAACGATAAGAGGAAAAAAGAGGAGCGCACCGACCACGGGCAAGGTCGCCGAAGTGCCCTTGAAAGGTTACAGCGAGGACCCCTCGAGTCCCGTTTAGGACCTCGGCCTAACCAAGACCGAAGTCAGTACACACCACTGACAAAGTCCAGGGCCGAAATATACGAGCTTCATGCGAACTTGTTTGAGAAGCCACCACTCTTGTCCCGAGGTGGATCGAAGAGCCGATCCAAAGAGAAATACTGCAAATTTCATAATGACTACGGTCATGAAACTGAGGACTGCAGGGACCTCGCCTCGGACATCGAGCACATGGTACGCGACGATACTCTTAAGCTGTACCAAAGTCGCAACCAGCAAGAAGCCCGACCTCAAGGGAAGAACAAGAGAAGAAAAATAGGGGAAGCAACAACTGCGCACCCCACCAAGACAAAAAGTCAAAGCATGATGACGAAGACGAAGACGAGGACCAACCTCAATACGACAGAGTCATCGGTGCCATCACCGGGCTGCCTCCAGGCTCAACAAAGTCCTCACTGAGAGCCGAGGCCCGAAGCCAACAAAGAGAGGAACCTTCATAAAAGAGGTTCAAAAAAGATGAAGTCATCACCTTCTCGGATGACGACCCGGTCCCCAACGCCACGCCCCATCAGGACGCCACCATAATTCAAGCTGTGGTGGCTAATAGCTTGATCCACAGGGTGTTCGTTGACAGTGGAGCCTCTGTGAGTGTACTTTTTAAAGACTACTTCGATAAGCTCAATATCGAAGAAGCTTGTCTGAGGCCGGCACCCATGCCGCTAAAGAACTTCACACAACAAGAGACGACGACGGAAGACATCATTTCACTGCCTGTGACAGTTGGAAAGAGCCCGTTATCCACTACGAAGATAATCCACTTCTTCGTCGTAAAAGCCAGTTCCCCCTATAACATCATCTTAGGAAGAGATTGACTAATAGCGACGAAGGCGATCTGCTCGGCCTACCACCTGACGATCAAAATTCCGTCTAAAAACAGAGTGATCACGCTTCGGGGAAACCAGCTGCAGGCCAAGGAGTGCATGCAGGTCGCACTCCGAGATGCTGGGAATCAGCACCCTCAAGCATAGCAACTATAACACCCCGAAGAGATGGAGCCGACGTCGCCTCCATTCATCGAGCCGGTCGAAGATGTCACATTATACGAAGATGACCCTGCCAAGGTCGTCAAAGTAGGGTTCGTCGGAGAGAACGAGCTCCGAAGTCAAATTATCCGGCTACTTCGGGAATACAGAGATGTCTTCGCTTGGTCGCCGCTAGACATGACCGGGGTGGCACCAAGCGTCATCACTCATCACCTCAACATCGATCCCGAGGTGAAACCAGTTTGGCAGAAGCAGCGAGCCTTCACAGCCAAAAGAAATCAAGTGATCCATGACGAGGTTTGCCAACTGCAAAAGACCGATATTTTATTCGAAGTGAAATATCCGACCTGGTTGGCCAACCCCGTGATGGTGAAAAAGCAAGGAGGCGGGTGGCGGATGTGTATTAATTACACCGACCTCAATAAGCACTGCCCAAAAGACTATTACCCCCCTCCCCAACATTGATAAGAAGGTCGAAGCTCTTGTTGGCCACAAGATGTTCAGCTTCTTGGACCTATACAAGGGATACCACCAAGTCTTCATGAACGCCGAGGACGCACCGAAGACCGCCTTCGTCACGGACTTCGGCATCTATACATATAAAAAGATGCCCTTCGGATTGAAAAATGCTGGAGCTACATACCAAAGGATGGTCGACAAGATTTTCGAAGCCCACATCGGTAGAATTGTTGAAGTATATGTAGACGATATAGTCGTAAAAAGCAAGGAAATCGCCACTTGTGTAAACGACCTTAAAGTTGTTTTTAGCCTACTTCGTGAAGTGAATCTAAAATTAAACCCAGAAAAGTGTACTTTTATGGTCCGATCTGGAAAATTCTTAGGGTGTTGGGTTTCACGCGAAGGGTTAAAAGCTAACCCATCAAAAGTCCGAGCCATCCAAGAAATGCAAGTGCCGAAGTCAATCTATGACGTGCACAAACTGACGGGTTGCCTAGCCGCCCTAAGTCGTTTCCTATCCAAGGCCGCCAAAAAACAACTCTTGTTCTTCAAGATACTAAAGAAGGCGCCGGACTTCGAATGGAACGACGAGCACATGAAAGCTTTCGACGACTTGAAGAAGTACCTCGCAAACCTCCCTACATTATCTGTACCAAAAGAGGGCGAAGTCCTCTCCCTATACCTCGCCGCTTCGGACGAGGCAATCAGTGCAGTCCTGGTGCGAGAAGAAAAACATCGGCAGCTACCCGTCTATTTCATAAGCCGAGCCCTAAAAGGACCGGAGACGAGGTATCAAGCTTTAGAAAAGGTCGCACTTGCATTGGTGAATGCAGCCAGAAGACTTCGACCGTACTTCCACGGGCATCCAATACAAGTGCTGACCGACCTCCCACTTCGGCAAGTGCTTACAAAACCAGAAGCGTCCGGGAGAATCGCTAAATGGGCTGTAGAACTCGGCGAGCACGCGATTTCCTTTGTACCTCACCAAGCCATTAAAGGGCAAGCCTTGGCCGATTTCTTAATAGAAGCCAAGTTCACGGACGTGCAGCAGTCCGCCGAACCTACTAAGGATAAATTAAAGGCCGAAACACCGAAGCCACCGCCGCAAGACTGTTGGAAGATCTACGTGGATGGGGCATCAGGCAACAAAGGAAGCGGAGCCGGGGTCTTACTCATAAGCCCGGAAGGAAAGGAGATCACCTATGCACTCCGGTTCAACTTCCCGACCACAAATAACGAAGTGGAGTACGAAGCTATAATCGCGGGACTTCGTCTAGCCCAAGCTCTCCAAGTACAAGCCGTTCAAGTTCACAGCGATTCTCAAGTCGTAGTGAGCCATATGCTAGGAAAGTACGAGGCCAAGGGTGAACAAATGAAAAAATACCTTCATACGGCCAAAATCCTACAACAAAGCTTCTCATACTTCGAGTTGGTGCGAATCCCAAGAGGAGATAATGGCCGAGCTAACGCACTAAGCAAACTCGCGTCGTCTTCAATGACCTCTCCAGTGGAAGAAGTACAGCTCCGAAGTATTGATGAAGCCGAAGTCAATGTAGTAACCGAAGATGGCGAACTCCCAACCGATAAGATCGCGGCTAGGAAGCTCCTGGCTAAATCCACCAAGTACGTCCTGGAACAGGGAGTGCTGTATAGAAAATCTTACCTCCAACCTCTCCTAAGATGTGTGGGGCCCAACCAAGCGAACTACGCACTGCGCGAAGTCCATGAAGGCTCCTGTGGCAGTCACATCGGAGCCCGCGCCCTGTCCAAAAAGATCATGAGGGGGGGTACTATTGGCCCACCATGTTCCAAGACGCTATCGACCTCAGTCAAACAGTGTCCGAAGTGCCAAATCCATTCGACTGGTTCCGAGGTTGCCACAGACTGAACTGGCCAGCATGCAAAGCCCTTGGCCGTTCATGCAGTGGGGAATAGACATCGTCGGCCCGTTCGAAAAAGCTCCCGGCCAACTACAGTTCCTCATTATAGCCATCGACTACTTTACTGAAGTGGGTCGAAGCCGAACCTCTAGCGCGGATCACCAGTAAAAACGCCCTAAACTTCGTTTGGAAGAACATAGTTTGTCGCTTCGGCATACCTCACGTCCTTAGTCTCAGATAACGGAACAGTTCACAGACAGGAAGTTCAGAGAATGGTGTGACGAACTCCACATCCAACAAAAGTTCACCTCGGTAGCCCATCCTCAAGCGAATGGTCAAACCGAGGTTACGAACCGAACGATAGTCAAAGGATTAAAAACCCGCCTCGATAAGGCTAAAGGAGATTGGGCAGCGAACTTACCCCAAGTCATGTGGTTGTACCGAACCACCCCCCGGACATCACACGGTGAAACACCATATAGCTTGGTGTATGGAACTGAAGCGGTGCTCCCGGTAGAGATCGGTTTGCCATGCCCCCGAACGCTAAACTTCGCAGCCCAAGACAACGAAGAGAGACTTTGAACTAACTTGGATTTGCTGGAAGAAAAACGGGAACAAGCCTATATACAAGAAGCTCGATACAAACAGCAAGTAGCTCGGTATTATAATAACCGGGTGAAGCATCATCCGCTCTAAGTAGGCGACTTCGTACTTCGGAATAACGAGGTCAGTAAGGCGGAGAAGCTCGGCAAATTAGAAGTCACCTGGGAAGGACCATACCGAGTTCAAGAAGTCCTCGGAAAAGGGTCGTACAAGCTCGCCACTTATCTGGTGAGCCCATACCCCGTACATGGCACATTACTCACTTAAGGAGATACTTTGTATAAACGGAAAGTAATGTTCAAGTTCATTTAGGTTGTAAGAGTCGGGTCGTCTTGTCAAGTTTTATCTTATTTTAACTTCAGTCTTCTATCAATTAAATTTCAATTTTTCATTTACTTGCTCAAATCTTTTGCATACATTTTGCACGTATCTCTCTCTCGTTTATGTTGAGTATCTCGATTTTAAAATCCTGACGAGGATTACAGAAATTAAACTCCGCTTCGGAGTGACACCTAAACGCGCGTAAGGGGACCACCCCTATCGATAAATTCGACAAATAAGGAACTTGAAAGCCTAAACTTCATCACCCGACGAAGTGGCTACATGAAAGCCCTAACTTCATTCTCGGACGAAGTGGCTACCTGAGCCTAAACTTCGCCTTCGGACGAAGTGGCTAACTGAAAGCCTAAACTTCGTCACCCGATGAAGTGGCTACATGAAAGCCCTAACTTCATTCTCGGACGAAGTGGCTACCTGAGCCTAAACTTCATCTTCGGACGAAGTGGCTAACTGAAAGCCTTAGCTTCGTCACTAGACGAAGTGGCCCCTTGAAAGCCAAACTTTATTCATGGCAGAGGAAGCTGCCTCCGTAGTTAAAGTCGAGGATGAAAAGCTTAAATACAAGTGCAAAAATTTCCGTTTTATTTGAATGGAAAAAAATATACAAATATTACATTAAGAAGACGAGGAACCCGGAGGTTTTGGCTGACTAAAGCTGAGCCAATCTCTAGCAAAATCCCAGCCAAAATTAAAGTTCAAAATATCGTCTACACTAAGCCTGCCTCTACCTCGTCCAGGAACCGAACTCCGACCTCTACCTCGAACACTTTGGTTCGCTCAACCCCGACCTCGTCCAGATGCCAACCGCCACTCCTGACTGCAAAATTCTCGAGAATGGCGTGTGACAATCCTAGGATCAGGTTCGACAGACCTCGAAGATTCACCTTCCAAGAATTCTCTAGAAGTACGGTCAAGCAACCCCGGATCCGAACCAGGGGTAACCGAAGTCGAAAACTCAGCCTCTGACAAAATACGTCGCTTCAACTTCGGAAAGCGATCAAGGACTGTCTCGTAGATGCTCGCCACACGAATGAGTTCTTCAAATTCATCCCGAACTTGCCAGGAGTCCTTACCATATTGGTCCCTATAGCTTCGGCACCGAGCCTGAAGTTCCTTGACCTTATCATAGGTCTCAGAAATGGTGGATCTCCCAGCTCGGTGAATAATAGCCTCATTCTCCGTATGCTCCACGACAATCTCCTTGAAAGTTTTGATGTCGTCCAAAGCTTGCTGGTACTTGTCATCGAGCTCCAGATACATCGCATGCACTTCATCAAGCTTTTCCTGAGTAGTTCGAAGCTTCACTTCAGCCTTGACCTCGATGTTATCAGCTCGTTTCTTCCAGTTCGAAGCATTGAGCTCGGCTACTTCTACAGCTCGGCGAAGCTCGGATATTTCTCTCACGAAATGAGAAGCATCAAAAAAATCAGGAGCAAACTACAAAAAAATAAATACAAGCAAGTTTCAACAAAAGGTCTTTTTATTTATAGCCGAACACGGCAAATGAAACGCCACCCTAATGGTGACGAAGTACAAGGCTAAAAAAAAAATAGAAAAAGAGGCGAAAGAACACATGAGAGAGGTCAAATTAAACCCCATCATGGTTTCCTTCATCCCTGTCGACCTCAAGTTCAGCGTCGGCCTCCTCCGACCTCCCTCCAGTGCCGTCGGTGGCAGGGTTCTTCGGCAGTCCGGCGATCGCGGCCTCCAACTTGTCATCCCTGTCGATGGGACAATTCCGAACCGCATTCTCGGATAGAAGGAACTTTTGCTCAGCCAGCTTTTCCACCACTGGTACCTCCGAAGTGCTCTCCACAAGCACCTCAGCATATTCCCGCACCATCTCCTCTTCAGAACATGCCTCATACCCATATTTGGCCTTATCCAGGTCTGGGTAATCCTGGGCAATCAAGTCGATGACTGCAGCGGAAACCGAAGTGCTCATAGCACCTACGAGTTGGGTAACGGCCCTACCAAAGTGGCGGGACCGAAAAATACGCTCGGCGAAAGCACGGAGCACCCCACCTTGGCCAGCAACCGCACGGGCCATTTTCTCCCGCTCCGCAGCGAGCTGGGCCTTCAACTTCGTAACTTTGGCCTCCAGGTCGGACGTTTTCCTCTTCATCTCTTCGACAGCGGTGAGGGCCTTCGCCTCCCGTTTCGCCGCCATCTTGACCTTGGACTCGGCTGCGGCCACCTTTGCCGTGAGATCGGCCTTAGCTGCCTCGACCTCTGCAGAAAGTTTCTGAAATTTGGCAACTCCGTCAGTAACGAAGTTCGCCAGGCTTTTCAATCCAGCCACAGCCACCTTTGCCTCCTGCACAGATCACGAATGTTAGAACACACACCTGACATCAATGTCTAATCTACCGAATTCTACTCACCTCAGGAAAAGACATCTCTCTGTATGCATCCTGGCCCAAAAGCCGATTGCTCTCATACGCCCCCACCTCGTCAATCGACGAAAGCCGAACTCCCTGAATCTGACGACCCACAGGTCAGTCGCTCCCTCAGCCGAAGTAACAGACACCGTCTGTACTACGGCAGGAGAGGGCCTAGCCCTCTTCTTTTTCCGCTGCACCGCGGCTTGAAGATCTTGGGGATTCACTGCAAAAAAAAAAAAAAAAAAAAAACATATGTCAAACCTCGGGACACATAACATCTCATTAAATATGTGAAGCAGGGCCTCACCCAAATCCGCAGACACATTGTTGTCATATGGTCTCAGCCCATACTTCGAAAGCTCGGCCTCAGAGTAATTTCTCTCAATAAGGCCGAGGTTCATCAAACTCACTTCCAGTTCGCTGATTGGTTTTTCAGCAACCTGAAGTGCGAACTTGCCCTTGGACCAAGGGTACAGAGGCACCCCTTCAGTCCGGCAGAAGAAGTATTTCTTCTGCCAGTTCGGCACTTTGGAGGGCGTCTCCAGTTTAAACCCATTGAGGGGTGAAAGGTAAACCCACCCAGTCGGACCCCGTTTAGGTCTAAAAAATTTCAGAAGCAATTCTAAGCTAACCGAACCACCAAGGCGGCCGACCTCAACACAGAACCCAACGATCTGTTTCACTGAGGGCGGCGCCAACTGCCCTATAGATAGTTCGAGCTTCTCTAGAAGTTCGATAAAAATGTGATTCAAAGGAAAGCGAAGACCGAAGTGAAGATAGTCTTCATACACAGTGAAAAATCCTATATGAGGAGAACTACCCCTACCATCTATACGTGGCAGCACCAACTCCGCCGACTCTGGAAACAAAAATTTCCGAGCCAAATTCTGCATATGCGTCTCACTCATTGTGGAGGCAATTTCAAGGGCGGAATTTGAACCAACTAGGGGTAAGAATTCGATTTCTTTAAAGATGGGAGGGATTAATGAATGGGTGTACACATTCAACCAAACCCTCGCCGGAAATACCCTAGACGGCGAGGGCGAAACCCCTGTGTCCACCCTATCCATATCCATCGGGAGAGAAGATGAAGAAGACGACATTACGAAAAAGATACTTACTTGGTGCGGCTTTCACAGAAATTTCACGGAATATGGTGTGAATAGCGGCGGCAAACGCAGAACTCGGACTTAGGGTTTTCTCTCTCTAAAGTCGGGACAGTAAATTGGGGGAAAAATGTTTGAAGGCGTACACTGGAAGCTTTTATAAGCAAATCTTCCGCCTTTTCAAATCCCGCCTCTTCATCTACCCAATAAGGCCACGACACGTGTCCCATACGCCGTACTCCAACAGTTGCGACTTTTCTAATCCCCCCAATTCAAGATCGACCTCGTCTAAACGAGGCGGTTTGCATTTCGACTTCGTCAAAATCTTAGTTTCGATGGGGCAATGCAATTCAAGATTGACCTCGTCCAAACGAGGCGGTATGCATTTCGACTTCGTCGAAATCTTAATTTCGACGGGGCAATGCAATTCAAGATCGACCTCGTCTAAACGAGGCGGTTTGCATTTCGACGGGGCAATGCAATTCAAGATTGACCTCGTCCAAACGAGGCAGTATGCATTTCGACTTCGTCGAAATCTTAATTTCGACGGGGCAATGCAATTCAAGATCGATCTCGTCTAAACGGGCAGTATCCACTTTGACTTCGTCGAAATCTCAATTTCGAGGGATTTCGACGGGGCAATGCAATTTAAGCAAAAGCTCGTCCAAACGAGGCGGTATGCACTTCACCTAAGCCCCTGCAATCACTCATGTCCTCGCTTCTATACTTTTGGGGGGGGGATGTGATAGGATGTGGCCCAGCTACTAGGCCCAAGCACTGGCCCAATATAATTGGACCTCGGCAAATAAGCTCGGCCTAGATGAGCTTGGCTCACTGAAAGGCCCAGAAGACACTTCGACCCAATCCAGCAGCGCAGCCCAAGAGCATAGAAGCTCGGCCGACCCACGATCTCTAACCCACGACTGCTGATGTGGCACCCCACGACCTCGGATATAACTGCCACGACCTCGGCTATAACTGCCACGACCTCGGCTATAACTATCACGACCTCGGCTATAACTGCTACTGGGCGCCTATAAATAGTGATGCTAGGATAGATTAAAAGGGGGATATTCCGTAAACTCGAGAGTATTAATATAAGAAACTCTTTTCTCCGTGGACGTAGATCTAACCAAAAGATCGAACCACGTAAACTCTTGTGTTCTTATTTTTCTGCAAATCTTACTATCGTACAAACACTCTAAAATCCACAATCGAACACTGGCGCCGTCTGTGAGAAAGAAATTTTTGTGAAAACGATCAGAATTTTAACGTGCCGAAAAAGCCAATAAAACAAAAGGGACAATTGAATTGGGAGAGATGGAGTACTCCACTGTATAACAATTACCGCTAAAAAAACAAAGAAAAAAGAAAAGACTTGCAGGAGCAGCTGCAGCACTCAAATGGCATGAACATTGAAAGCCGCCGGTGAGAAGGGAAGAGAGAGAAACAGTAGTAAGAATCATGGCGAGGGCGACTAACGTCTTGCGCAGAGCTTACCGAGCAATTGAGGATTTGGATTTGCTCAAAATTTTGGAATCAGAACTCCACCACGAACTTTCCTCCATGCGCTTCCAGGTCGATTTCGCCCTTTCGATTTTGTGATTGATTCGTTTCTCATACTCTATATCATGATTAATTTGCTCGTGGAGTAAATTAGGGTTCCTATTGGGTTCCTATTGCTTGGTCTCGAATTTTCTGCTCAAAATTGTGATGTTTGCCGAGTTGCTCGTCTTTTTTTGTTTTTGTGTTGAGTATTTGATGGTATTAGATTTTGAGTTATTGGAATTATGCTAATGTATAAGCATTATGAAATTTAATCACGTTGATGAAATGATAGTTTACCTTTTGTATGAGCGAAGCAATATGTTGATTTTGTAAAGCAGAGGTTTAGACCTTAATTTAGTATACCTGCTAGGTTGTTTTTTCACTATGTGAGTTTCATTAGCTCTCAAGCACAATGTAATAATCGTTAAAGTAGTGTTCTAGCCGCATTGATAGTGTTTAATTAATTTGTAAAGTTTCCTCGTGTTTATACGGATGCAGAATGAGATAATGGGTTCGTTTGGTGATTTTGAGCTGGAGTGGGACTCTCCTCAGTCCCAAGATGTGATGCTGAGAAAGAAATGTTCGTCTGGTGAGGAAGTGGCCGTCTCGGCATTGTTAGGTCGCGAGACCTTCCAAGAAGATGGCAGGTTCCCTGCGGAAGCTATGATGAAAATATGTGTAAAAAAGCCTGGTTTGAGCTCTATCTTGAAGTTTGATTGTGTAGCATCTAATAGAGGAGGCAGTCAGCCTGATTTTCAAATTCAGAATGCTCATTACATCCCGTTGTCATTAGCTTCTCTGAATTCGTCTATTTATAGAGGCCCCTTATTCAGGTATCTTCCTATTATTGTAATTAAGTTTCAAGTTTTCTTTATGTTGAGATAGTGTAAGCTGTGGGACTTGACTCGAACGTGCCCCACGTAGAATTGACCAGCCTAATAATACGAAGCATTATATCTCTAGTGGCTACTAAGATAGCTTTCTTTAGTCCGTTGTCATTTGTCATTTTTATCATTCATAGGTCTCAGTAGTAAGCCCTCAGTTTCTTCTTCATACCCCATATTTGCCATTTGAACAATTGGAGGTGCCAAAAAACATGGTTCACTCAAGAGTATAACTATTTTTCTTTTCCAAACCTACAACCGCAATTGAAATTTTGTAGATCTCCCTTTGGGCAAATCAGATATAATGAATATGATGAGAGACCGTGAGGCGTGAGTCATTAATTATCAATCGTGAACGCGGGATATATCTCTATAATACTAAACATATTCTGATTAAGATGACTTGAGAACACTGGAAATCAAGCCAAATAAGTCCTTAAACATTCAAGATTCTACTCTCTGCTTCGATCCATCCTAGTTGCAGGTTCTACAGACTCATTTTCTTGTTTTCCAAAAACAAGCAAATAATAACTTCATGAAAAGCAGGCTCAAATAATGACAATATAGTTGTATCACTTTTGATATCCAAAATCTGCAGAAAGTACTTCTCATAACATTATGTGCCTACTGCCTGAATGAAAATTGCTTTCCATGATCAGCATCATCAGCTATACTTCAACTTAATTTGACGATCATGTCCTTTTGCAGTGATCTAGACCCCAGTTTACAACATGAACTGAAACAATATCTAGCTGCCAGAGGAATCGAAGAGGACTTTACCAACAACCTCCTCCTCTACCTACACAAGAAAGAGCAAGGTCAATATACAGGCTGGTTACAGAAGCTGAAGGATATGATGGATATAGAACACAAGTAATTTATTCTATTGCTGGAACTTCATTTAACTTTCCGATAATGTTCACGCCAAACCTTAGATCTCTTAGTGATTATTTAACAAAATTTATGGCTTAGTGAGGAATCAGTTGAGGACAATTCTGGTTTCTTTTCGGTGAAATCTCATTAGCTAAATCTTAACAACTCTATTCGCATTCTTGTAGTAAAACATAGAAATAAAAGTCAACTAATGCAACACTTGGTGGGGGTGGCTTAGGAGACATAGAAGTCCAGAACTAAGAAATTGGAATAATTATAGAGATTGGGGTGTGAATATATGCTCTTTTCAACAATTCTTGGAAAATATATCTTTTCATCTATGTGTTGCTTCCTTGGTACTTGGTAGAAATATATGCTGATTTGTTCCTTTTCTTTGCCTGACTGCGACTTGTGTAATGTTACTTCTTTTTCTACGTGACTTTATGAACTGGAAATGAATTAGTCTCTAGGTCGGTCCAGGCTTCTAGCTGTGATTGACTCGTTCGGAACTGCTAGAAATCTCATGATCCTCAAAAATCAAAAAGTCATCTCCCGTAGTTCTCATACCACCCTACTTGCCATATTTGCCCCATCACGAAAACTTTTGTTTTGTCGAAACTCATTGCACTTCACACACAATTATGTGAATACTTAGATTGGATTGGGCTCTGACACGAGTTATAATCTGACTCGTTAAAATGAAAGACTTCGATGTTGGTACGATACTATGATTAATTGCTCGTTTATGAACCGTGACTCTTGCTGATAATCTTAGCTTTGTGACTTCCATCTCTTACCTCATCAGTTCTGTGGATAATTTTGTTTTGCAAATTTCTTTTAGCTTTGTTTTTTATCTTTCCTATGTGAAGGAACCTTGGGCGGAATTTGCTTTATGGCCCTTTTGTCGTTTTTTTTTTTTTTTTCCTTTTCTTTTCCAAGATTCTGTGTTTTGGATTAAAATGGATTCTTCTTTTCTCTTCGTATTTCTCTTTCAAGAAAAGTGATGTTACATTATGAAAATTAAGTGGAAGGCTGGAATTAGTAATAACTCATTGTTTTAGTAAAGTCAATAAGGTTAAATAGTGTATATCATTTTGAGTGGACCTGATTCATTCATTTTCTACTCTCTTTTCGTTTCACGTTTGGGCCACGGACAACACAGCACGATTGGAGTAAGAATAGGTTTTATTTATTTATTTATTTATTTAATAAATAAATTTTCTTAGGAAAATATTTTATTATCTTCCTCAGATGTTGATAATGCCTGCATGGTTATTCTCGAGTATATACTTTTGGCATTTTAAAATAAACTTGCACATGAATCGAATATGTTAATATCACATTTATAATACTCCTTCCGGCTCAATATTTGTCTCGATATTTGTTGAATATATGTAAAGTATAAAATAATAAAATGTTTTGTGTTCGGTGGGAGGGAGGAACTAATGTACATGTATGTGTTAAATGACATTTAATTCAAAGTAAGACCAAAAGGAACGACAAATGTGATTCATTTTCTTTGTTTTTGCCGATTAAATTGAAGTCAGAAAAGTATAATTAAAACTCCTTTTTTCCGACCCCCACTTTCGATAAATTTGTGTCCATTTTCGACCAATAACCAGATCTTATAGTTGTGAAAGGTGTTGAATGAAATTAAAACAAATCTTGGGAAAGATTTTGGATTCTCAAAGTAACAATTAAGAATTATGGGTAGTGGAAATCCATTACAAGTTGCCTATAGGCTATAAAGCGACCCAATAAAAATGATGGGAGGCACGATTTGAGTATATGACTAAAATTTGAGGTAAATCTTGTTGGCTTTGTAATGAAATCATTGCACTTTTAACCATAGGTCAATCATTTTACTTTATTTTATTCATTAGTTTTTTTTTTTTTTCTTTTTTTGAGAAAGATTCACAAAGTAGTTCAAGTCGTAGTTTTTTCTAACATACTTTTCGATAAAGAAGGGGCCAAAAAAAAATAAAATTATAATATACTTTTTGCTAAAAAAGAAAAAGATTTTTTTTTTTATGTGTGTGTGTTGGCCTAGTGGTAGGGAGTTATGTTTTGGGATCGAGTTCGAGTCCTCCGTGACACGGCTTTAAATTTCAGTTAATTATGTTCAAAAAAAAAAAAAAAAATCTATATGCTTTACATGGTAAAGTTAAATGTTTCCCTTCCCCTTTCTTTTGGGTAAAAAAAATAGCAAATATTGCATTTCGATTTTCCTTTGTTTTCTTTTCATGCAGTTATACTTCACATATATCCGATCTATAAAACTATTAAAACAGGACGTAGGAAGTATTAAATTTCGTAAATTCAAAAATCACATCATTGTTTTTTTAAACATTTAAAATCCACCACGATTCTCATAAATATTATCTTTATGGAAAATGAATAACTCACAATTAGATGCTTGTAATGATACTAGGAAAATGATTATTTAAATAATGGTATTAAGAATAAATATAAATATTGTTTTGAAAATCAAATTCCTTGCAGCCATGTGTGGGATCCATGGAATCTGCCGGAGCATTGGCAGTCTGCGGCGGCACATGCCGGAATTCATATATGCCAATTAATTAATTAATTAATTATACATAAACATTCTTAGGATTCTAAATTATTCAATTCCACTCTTAATTCTGTTTCTGATCTTAATAAAATGTATACCCAAATAGGGGTGACATTTGTCACAAATTATTCTAATTTGTAATACCACAAAAAAACCAAACATCATTAATATATAAAAAAGATAAACCAACATTATTTATTCTAATAAAAATAAAGACAAACCAACATCATTGACTCAAAATGTTTAATAACATCATCCTCTCTCCGTCTCTCTCTAATTATCAAGCAGAACGTTGACAACGAAGTGCAACCAATTGATAAGATACTTCTATTCTGATTAAAAGGTCAAAAATTCGAATCATTACATAAAAGAAATAAGATATCATTATTGATTCACATTAATCATATGTATAAAAAACTTTATAGAAATAACCAATGCAATTTGGACCATCTAATGAGCTGTAGCTAGATCCAAATGTGGGGTAATTAAATAATTCAATCAAGTTTAATTAATATATAAAAACTTATCAAAATTGAGACATTTCATTTTCCTTATTTCACATTGTAGTAATTTTTTTTTCTGCCCCTAACTTGCTAGCTGTACACTTGTACAGTGTGGTATAGGAAATAAAAATTTGATTGGTGGATTTGAAAAAAAAAAATCAAATTATTTAAGTTGCCTCAATACTTTCTAAATCGAAATATTCACGATATATATGCACAAAATATTTCAAAATACTAATTTAAGCTGTAAAAAAGGACTATGGACCTACTACCTCCATCCGGCACAGAAATTAAGGAAGAAGGGGATCTGTGACTATAATGAATTCTAAGGAGAGAGAGTTAATTAGCTAAATATTTTTTGTCATTTTAAAAAATATGACTAATATGATGGGACGGACCAAAACAGAAAGAGACTAATATAATGAGATAAAGGTAATATTATTTGAATTGTGTCAACATCTTCTAAACTAAATTATCTTATAATCATAATCTACTTTTAGTTATGTGCTGATTTTTACCAATATTAAAAAAAAAAAAAGAAAAAAAAAAAGACAATTTAAAATTTAATTTATAAATCAAAACAATTTTTATTTTTAATTTTCACCAATAAAGAGAGGCGAAGGATATCTGCCCCGAACACCACTCCTCTCCTCCCTCTACCTCTCACACTATACCACTACTGTGTGTACTGTGTGCGTATGCATACGTATTGACCGCGGTGGAACCCTAATCGGGAGGTGGTGAAGAGTGACAAGGCGTAGCCGTCGCGGAACTGGAAGCGGAGAGGGTGAGAACAGTATAGTCTCCGATGGAGAACTTTTTATCGCCGGATTTCGATTTGCATCCCAAGGAGAGGTCGGATGAGGCGCTGAAGAAGTGGCGGACAGCCGTCGGAACGGTGGTGAAGAACCGGCGGAGGAGGTTCCGGTACGCCGCCGATCTCGAGAAGCGATCCGAGGCGAAGGAGCAGCTCAAGAGAGTCAGTGTACGTTTTTCTCGTCCTGTGTTCTTATTAATCTCGAGATTTTTACGATTGCGGTTTATGAGGTGTTTTTTAGCCTGCTTTTTCACTTCTTACTCTTTTTCCGGGAGAGCTAGCGTCGTTCACTTTTTTTTTTCGGGAATTTGATTGGATATTTACCAGCTTTTTTTTTCCGGATCGGAAAGCGGAAAGTGTTTCTCCTAACTTTTGAAAATATATGTATTTTGTGAGAATTTAAATTTTCGAGAGAGAACTTTTTTTTTTTTGCAGAAAAAGCGATTGGTTGCGTCAAGTGCAAAAAACTAAAAGTTAACTATATTTTTTTTTTTTTGGCTGTTGTTGAAACGATAAATTGGTTGTAATTGTTAATTTAATATATTGGACGTGTTTCTTAAAGGATAAACCTCGACCTTATCTCCTTGTTTCCTTCTGCTTGTAAAGGATCAGTTGGTAGAGGTCTGTAATCTGAGATTAATGTGGGTTGGTTTAGTTATTTCTGCGAGGGGTATTTCTGGAATTTTTAAAAAAACTGTGTCTGTATCAGATCTATTATCCATTTATGGAAGATGTATTTAATTTTCAACTTGCAGTTAGACGCGTTCTTGACGTTGGCAATTATAATTTTCTTCTGGAATAGTCCCAAAAAATAATATACTAGAAAATTGTAGGTTTGAATTTTATTTTTTTATTATAGATTTATAGTCCCTATTTTCTTGGACTTTCCTTAATATAACATTATGCTTCTGTATATGATAATATTTTGCGGGTCCAGCTTGCTCTATATTCTTATATATATTGATGAGCAGTAAGCATCAACAACGTTTTATTGTTATAGTTCTTGCCATGCGGGGTTTGAATGTGCAATGTGCAATGGTTTGAATTTCGGTCATGACGTAGTGTGGTGTCCTTTACAGAAACTATTTCAGCTTATTCGGCTAAAGGTCCACTGCATGGATTGACCCACCTAACAAGAAGTGTTATATTTTACTTTTATTTTCTGACCAACCATTGGAGTCTAATATGGTTATGAGATATGTTTAACTGAGGGTCTGCACAAAATAAGTTCTGGACAACTATGTGGACCCTAAAGATTTGAATCATGTGACCGGGAGCTACGAGGGGCTATGCAACGTTCCCTTAGCAAAATGTAGGAAAGTATAAGTAATTTAAGTGATATTTGAGTGTGCAAGTACAAGAACAATTCTGCTTGCATGTTTTCTTCAATCACTTGCATATTACCTAAACTTTAAAAAATTGTAAGCAGATCGACCCAGCATGTATATAAGGTTGGTTTGGTGTTTATGTACTCAAGTATCACTTTGCCAATGCACATTCTCATTCAATTTACCTTCGGGAACAATCCTCTCATGTTCATGAGATGGATTGGCTCGGTAGTAATACTCTCAACGTGCATTTTCATTCATTGAATTTACATGTCCATGTTTCTTTCTGTGGATGAAATCGATTGGTTTGGAAGTGTTTTAGTTGACGCTTTAATATTGTGGCCCTTGTGTCTTGGTTGGGTTCTGTTCGTAATCTTTTTATGGGGTTTTCCTGACTTGCATCATCATAATCACCTAGATGGCACAGTCCTTATATGCTAATGCTACTTTTCTGTACTACCTACCAGGAAAAGATTCGTATTTCTTTCCTTGCTCTTACAGCAGCCCTCAGGTTTCTTAACGGTATGCTTCTACTGAACTCATGCTCGTTTGTCAGATATAATTCTCAAAACTTGGTTATGATTCTGCATATTGCTCTTCCAATTTTTGTTTTCTTTCACTGCAGGTGCTCATATTAAAAGAACTCCCGCGGAGCAACCGGAAGAAGATATTGAAAAGGACATTCAAAATGGGCTACAAGAAGAAGCTAAAAGTGCTGGGTTCAAAATCCACCCTGATAAACTTGGATCTCTTGTTGCTTCTTATGACATTAAGACCTTAACTAAACTTAAAGGTGTTGAAGGACTATCTAAGAGATTGAACGTTTCATTGGAAAAAGGAGTGAACTCAGATGATGTGCCCTTAAGGCAAAATATATATGGCGCCAATCGCTACACTGAGAAACCATCTAAAGGATTTTGGATGTTTGTATGGGATGCTTTGCATGACCTGACACTTATTATACTTATTGTCTGTGCTGTGGTGTCTATTGGAGTAGGGCTTGCTACTGAAGGGTGGCCAAAGGGTACCTATGATGGTTTGGGGATTATTCTTAGCATACTGCTGGTGGTCATGGTTACTGCAATTAGTGACTACAAGCAATCATTGCAGTTCAAAGAGTTGGATAAGGAGAAAAAGAAGATTTTTATCCAGGTCACTAGGGATGGAACTCGACAAAAAGTCTCCATATTTGATTTGGTCGTTGGAGATATTGTTATCCTATCCATCGGAGACCAGGTTCCAGCAGATGGAATTTTTATATCTGGGTTTAACTTGTTGATTGATCAGTCAAGTTTGACTGGTGAAAGTGTGCCGATAAACATATATGAAAAGAGACCCTTTCTTCTTGCAGGAACGAAAGTTCAAGATGGGTCTGGTAAAATGTTGGTGACTACAGTTGGAATGAGGACCGAATGGGGAAAGTTGATGGAGACTCTAAGTGAGTGTGGTGATGATGAGACCCCTCTGCAGGTCAAGCTGAACGGTGTTGCCACAATTATTGGAAAAATTGGACTCCTTTTCGCTTCTTTGACCTTCCTAGTCTTGAGTATCAGATTTTTGGTTGAGAAGGGACTTCGCCATGAATTGAACATATGGAACTCCACTGATGCTATGTTGCTTTTGAACTACTTCGCTACTGCAGTGACTATTATTGTTGTTGCAGTTCCTGAGGGATTGCCCCTTGCAGTTACGCTCAGTCTTGCCTTTGCGATGAAGCAGTTGATGAAGGAAAAGGCTCTAGTAAGACATTTATCAGCCTGTGAAACAATGGGTTCTGCTACATGTATTTGTACCGATAAAACAGGTACATTAACCACTAACCATATGGTAGTCAGTAAAATATGGCTTTCTGGAAAATCAAAAGAGGTTGATGCCAATGGACACAGGGATGCATTAGATAGCTATATATCAGAACATGTATTATCCGTTCTCTTGCAGGGAATATTTAACAATACAGGGGCCGAGGCTGTCATTGATAAACATGGAAAGAGGTCTATTCTGGGTACACCGACAGAGTGTGCGATTCTAGAATATGGATTACTTCTAGGCGATTTTGAGGAGCAGCGCCGAATCTGCAATATATTGAAGGTTGAACCTTTTAATTCTGAAAAGAAAAAGATGTCTGTTCTCGTGTCACTCCCAGATGGTAAGACCCGAGCTTTCTGCAAAGGTGCTTCAGAGATTGTATTAAAAACGTGCAGTAGGGAAATTAATGCTGATGGGAAGATTGTCGAGTTATCAGAAGAGAGAGTAAGTCATATTTCAGATGCAATCGATGGGTTTGCTCATGAAGCTTTACGAACTCTATGCTTAGCTTTTAAGAATATTGATGATGATTCTCCCAAGGATAGTATCCCTGAAAGTGGCTATACATTGATTGCAATTGTGGGAATCAAGGATCCGGTTAGACCTGGTGTGAAGGAAGCAGTTAAAACTTGTTTAGATGCTGGAATCGCTGTGCGCATGGTTACAGGTGATAATATTAATACAGCTAAAGCTATTGCTAGGGAGTGTGGAATCCTTAAAGATGGTGATCTTGCCATAGAAGGTCCAGATTTTCGTTGTTTGAGTACTGAACAGATGAAGGAATTGATACCAAAACTAAAGGTGGATAATAAACATATCTATGTTTCTGCATATTAAATTTATCTATCTTTTTGAATCGTGATTTGAAGTGACGATATTTGGTAATTAGGTAATGGCACGGTCTTCACCAACAGACAAGCATGTTCTAGTCAAAACATCAAGAAACGAGCTTGGAGAGGTCGTTGCAGTTACTGGGGATGGGACGAATGATGCTCCGGCTATGCATGAGGCAGACATTGGACTTGCTATGGGCATTGCAGGAACAGAGGTCTGCATCTATTCTCCTGTTGTGAAACTAATATTCAATTTGTAATTATGCTTGAGGCTTCATTGTTGAATGATGGCAAAACCTCTTTGATTGTATATGTTCATTGTTGTGAATCCCTAATCACCTATCAAACAATTCAACCAGGTTGCAAAAGAAAGTGCGGATGTGATTGTGCTAGATGACAATTTCTCTACAATCGTAAACGTTGCAAAATGGGGACGCTCAGTATACATCAATATTCAGAAATTTGTTCAGTTCCAGTTGACTGTCAACATCGTCGCTCTTATGATCAACTTCATATCCGCTTGTGTATCAGGTAACTCTAATCACTCTGCATTTTATCTTCTCCGAAATCGAGCACTCACTTTCCATGAACTCTCGACAATAACACTGCTTCTCTTTTCCTCTCTCCAGGATCAGCTCCCCTCACGGCTGTGCAGCTTCTCTGGGTGAACCTAATTATGGACACTTTAGGCGCACTCGCACTCGCCACTGAACCACCACACGATGGCCTAATGCAGAGGCCTCCAGTTCAAAGAAACCAGAGTTTCATAACAAGGACAATGTGGAGAAACATCTTCGGACAGAGCACGTACCAGTTGGCTATTCTGCTTGTCCTAAACTTCGCAGGGAAGCAAATATTGGGACTCTCGGGTTCTGATGCCACTGATGTACTCAACACGTTCATATTCAACACCTTCGTCTTCTGTCAGGTACGTCGTTCCTCCATTACATTACACTGTCAAACAATTAGTAGTGAATTCACACTAGTTAGCAAAGTTCAATGCATTTCTTTAATGTTCTTCTACTTCTTCCATACATCTAAGGTATTCAACGAAATCAACAGCCGAGACATTGATAAGATCAACATCTTCCGTGGGCTTATTGGAAACTGGATATTCATAGGAATCATTGCAGCCACAGCATTGTTCCAAGTAATCATAGTCGAATTTCTGGGCGCGTTTGCCAGCACCGTGCCATTGAACTGGGAGCTGTGGCTACTGAGCATTGCGCTGGGTGCTGTGGGGATGCCGATAGCTGTAGTATTGAAGTGCATTCCCGTAGAAAAAAAGGGTTCGCCTCCTACGCAGCACGGCGGCTACGATCCTCTTCCATCTGGTCCAGAGCTTGCTTGAGGGAACTAACACAACTTCCTATTCTTCAGCTCTGACTTGAATGGAATTTTACAGTTTCCAATTTTGGCCTTCCGACACTTGTTTAATTTGAGCTTTTTTTTTTCCTTAATAAGTTGAGAACCAAAATACTTTTTTAGCAGCAAAAGGAACACATGTTGATGAAAGGTGAATCCATGCTTTGCATTTGTATATGAATACTAATTTCGAACTACTTTTTTTCTGTAAATTTGAACAATTTTTGTTCTTCTCTATTATTGATATAATTTGTCAGTTTTGATGCCGTTTCTACACCCATTTTGCACTTTTGACAAAACTTTTTAATCTTTGCAATTTATTCAAATCTACACAAATTCCACTTTTGTAAATCTGATGGAATAAAAACATACTAAAACAGATTAATTCTACTTTCATGTATTAAAAATGTCACGACCGCACTTTGCCAATTGATAGCTAAGCTCGGTAATTCGTGATTATGGTGGAAATTAACGAATAATTTACAAAAGATGGGAAATTCGGGAATTAGATACGAACATATTATAGAACAAACACCGATAGATGGACATAGTAGACGGAGTAAGTACGACACCACTTGTCATAATTTTAACTTGAATTACAACCATATCAAAGGAATAGAAGTATCAGAGTGTACGCAGCGGAAATGTGTTTAAGAATACATGTATGAGGACATGTATTACCAAGAGTAATCTTCAACTAATATTACTTGCTAACTTTGACAAAAGCATCGCCGGTCACTCTCCCTTCATCCTGCTCAACCTGCACATTGGAAATAATGTACAGGGCGTGAGTACAGGGTACTCAGTGGATATATACCCAAAATATTTTTATTGTTAAGTCATTCATAGTGAAGCATAGGGTTTTCTTGAAAGGCATATGTTCACGAAAAACTGAGTTATCTTAAAAGCGACTGCAGTGTAAGTTCTTTAGCATTCTACCATATCTGGAAACATGAGTACCGAGAAGGTGGGCACCTTCCAAGGCACCTAACTAGCCAACTGCCGTTGAGCGTAGTCGCACAGTGTACACTAGTCCAAGCATGATATCTAATCACGCAAGGACCCGAATTCGATTAACAAATTGGCACAACCAACTCAGATAGGTATCATACAAAAACTGAAAATATTTATGGCATGACAACACTTTAAAAGAGCTACTGATCTAATAAAGTATGCTTTGTTTTATAGAAAGCCCATCTCGTTATTTTTCTCTACTGCAACGAGACTTGATCTCTGCTTCTGCTACGGTCCCTCCTTCACGTACCTTTCGATTAAAAATCGAGGTAAGATTCATATTCTAACGAATAAAATCTTATTTAAGATTTTAGTTTTAAAATTCTGATCGGAGGTTATTCTAAATCCAAGAACGTGGTTACTGTTATCTAAGCTGAGGTTATAAATACCGTTATGTGAACGGTTCATAAGATTTTTATCAATAAATCAACTTGATTTATTGCTGAACTTGATTAATTGTAATTACGTATTTGATTAGCTTAATCAATTATGATTAATTATTAAATCTTGGTTAATTAACTTATTACTATAAGTTAATAACTTCCTTAAAAAAAACTCTAAATCTTACTCTCTTAATAATTCATTCTCGGATTTATCGTTAAACTGAGATAATTATTGCTTGTAATTGTGTAATTGATTAGCTAAATCAATTCATTTAAACTATAAATTCTTGGTTAATTAACTTAATTGATGTTAATTATTGAAATCGTGATATAATTTCATTTAAGAATTATCGGAATCTATTCGAGAGTGGAATATGATTCATTTAGTGGTGGCTTGTTCCGTAATTAATAGGGAATTGGGCGTGCGGTTTAATTAATTGGGTCAGGGCCCAAATAATCTGCATAATCCGGCCCGATCTTCAATTCAGCCCAACTCGGCTCGTTTCTTATTAAAGTCCAGCCCGCGGCTCGGCCCGAGATCCGGCCCGTGGAACAAATTAAGCCCTCCCCAATTCTTCTTCATTTTGCCGACACTCCTTCTCTCTCTTCTCTCGCGATTTTCAGTCGCCCCCTCTACTTCTCGATTCGGTGACCGGCGATTTCAACCATCGCCATTGCTCTTGGCCGTCGTCGTTTCGAAGGTGGCCCTGTCCTTCGTCCCCCTTTCTGACCTAAACCATTATTCCCCAATCTGAAAACCCTAGATCGAAAATTAGGGGATTTCAGCTCCGTTGATTCCGGCGAGCACACCCTACGATTGGAGGTTTCGCCGGCGCGGTGAGAGTGCGCCGGTTTCAACGCGTCGCTCAGCACCCTGGTTCGGTCCCATCGATTCAGCTTCGGTCACACGACCCTCTCGGATCTGACGCCTTCCCGGCGCAACTCCCGCACCTCCGGCGAATTCTCTCTCTCCCTAGGATTTTGATCCTAAATTAAAATCCTACTTCTCAGAATTAGGAGACATTACCCCTCCCTACTTTACTTGTTTCTAATTCGGTATTTGATTTGAATGAAACAAATTTTTTTATTTAATTATTAAGGTTACTGTTTCTCGCACTATGTCCTCTTGCAGGTTCGGTGGCGCGATGATGAAGGCACCACTGCCGCCATGGTTTGCTTCTGATCCCCCCTCCGTCCTGCCCCTTCGCCATCGAGGCTTCGCTCCTCGACGGAGGTATGGTTCGACCTTCCTTCTCTCTTTTTTTTTTTTTTATTTTTTTTTTTTATAAGGTTATGGCTTACTGCGTATTGCTTAGCTAGTGTTATGTATTTAAATTCTAGAGTTAAGCATGCTTGCAAGGTTGTTGTGGTTTGAAAAGAGTATGTTTTATCTATGGTCTGGATGTTTCTGTAGAATTAGGATTGTGAGCATGTTTGCTCTTAGGCTGGAATTTTAAACTAGTGAGTTAAAGTTGTATGCTTGTTTGTGTTCTACTACTTCTTAATCAAAACTAAAAGGTTTGAGCATACTAAGCTTAGTACTATGAGGTAGTAATCATGCTTATTCTTTTCTAGAGTTGGGTGTTAGTTGATTACCTTGAAGGAGGTGAGGGCTGTTGTGGCTTGCTACTTCCTCTCCTCTTCTTTTTTGCTACTGCGACTATCCTTTCACTCCTTCTCTATCTTCTTTTCTCTCTCTATGTGTTGGTGTTTTGAATTTGGAAGAGGTGTGGCTGATTTGGTGAGGGAGGGTGTGTATATAGAGCTCGACCGCTTTGTAGTTTAGAGGAGGGTAAGTTGACTATGGGCTTTTGAGTTGTAGTCTCTCAATGCTTCTATTTCCATGCTTCTCTTGTCCCTTCTTGGAGGTTGTATGCAGGTTCAGTTTTGTCACCATGTTGCAGGTCTTACACTCTCTTCCGTATTTGTTTAATTAGGAGATTTCTATAGATTTTTATTTGGTTCACACTTGACAGATTTTGAATCCCTTCTTTGTTTTATTAGCTGACTTCTCTTCTCCTTTTGCAGATGTAAACTTGGTGAAGTTGTTGCCCCTGCAGCTGAAAAGCGGCTCCCAAGAGACTGATCTCTTTCTTCTTTTAGAGGCTAAGAGTTTAGGAAATTTGTCTCTTTTTCTATCTTCCTTGTTCTTATACAGCAGCTGACCTTTCCTTTTCTCCCCCTTTTGCAGGTTGCTTATAGCATATGCTGCTGGAATCGGCGCCCCCTAAGAAGGCTGATTCCTCTTTATTTTTAGACTATAATTTTAATTGGTTGTTGTACTAATTCAAGACTTGTATAATATATACACTTGTATTCTAGCTAAAATTCTCCAAAGTGCAATCTAGATAAAACGATTCCTCCCTTGTAACATTCAAATAGCTTTCAATATTAAGTATGTTTCTTTTATTTAATACTGTCATTAGTAGTTAGATTTTGAAGGTCTTGGCCCCAACACCATTCGCTGGGCTCCCGTCCAAAATCATTATGAGCTTCAACCCACTCAATAATATATTAGTGGGCTTGGCCTGATCTAGTTAATCAATTGGGCCTTGGCCCAATTAATTAAACGAGAAGTCGATGACTAATACATACTTGAGCAAATTATAATTCGATCAACATTTAACTACTAGAGAGGTTATTAATCAACCACTAATTTAATCGAGCGCGTACTCGATTATTAGTCTATAATAAAATTATGGAAGTTGATAATAAGATCGTAGAAGTCGAGTTGCTACTCGATTCTATTATTGCTCTCTAAGCAATTGTTTTGGGATTCTTGAATATATAAATTAATACTATATCTCAATAATCGAGATTAACTAACTGAATTAGTTAAGTGAAATTACGGGGCATTACAAAAAATCTAAATTAAACGAAAATCAGGAAAAAAATATTTCTTCCATGCTTGATGATTAGCAGATGAATGAGCTCAGATTTCTAAACCTGTCTAGTCTCTTAATTTCTGGGCAATAACAATAGGCAAAGTGCATTGCCAGAAAAAAACAAAAAAAGAAGTAAAAAAAAAAACTCTATATCTAACTATCTAAAGCTGATTTTGCACAACATTGTGCAATCACTGCTCACTAAAGTCTTTCTTGTAGCTTCAAATTACAACAATTCGAGTGCAACGACCTCAATAGCCTCTCTACTGAAGATTCGATGCAAGAATATACGGTAAAAGTACGTGCACACTCTATGTGTATTCAGTAACATCTAAAGAAAGAGCCCTACCATATCTGGGCTCTCGACTCTGCTCATTTGTATCTCCTCTTTGACTCTCCATAAGCGACGACCCCCATCACTGTCATCGTGTAACCAGCAATACCAATGAAAGTGACTGGATTTTGGAATATGAGAATTGATATTACGACAGCCACAGCTCCTTTCGCATTGCCTAAAACCTAATCAAAATTCGGGGAGCAGAAGTCCATATAAGTCAGTTTAATCCAGTAAGAGCGCGTTTACTTGGTGTAATTAATTTCGAACTCGTGGTAATCTTCGAAGTTGTGATGAAATCACATGCTACAAATGCATGATTGACAAGTATCCAAGACGCAACCTTTATTGTAAACGTATAATCTTTCAAATACTTCATATGTATCGTAAATATAGACTGTACCTGGAGTGTTAGAGCACTTGTATGCTTCGTCACGAGGAAATTGCACAAGTTTGCACCATAGGCCATTGTTGAATTAACAAAAAGAAGAACCCACATGAATTTGTGTCGTCTTCCAAGTGCAACGACTAAGTTAAATACGTCGGGCTCCATATAAAGCGCTGCAGGGAGCAAAACTACAACAGCAATCGGTGCCATATAAAGCATCAAATTCATGGAGTTCAACTTTTCCCTGCAATGATGAGTAAGTTCATTGTAAGGTGATACTCAACCATGAGTTGTGAATACTCAAAACTATCAAAGTTTGAAAAAAGAGAATTAAATCTCAATATTATAAGCTGAACAATATAGTAAGTGCCGTATGGACCCAAGAACACGTCTACATAGAATATTTTAGGAGATAATATGGTTAGTTACTCACCCTTCATTCGAGAGAAGGACCCCTTGAAGCACCGACTTGAAGGCTCTCGCTGCAGTTGCACTTATACACATGATAAATCCGTACAAATGGAAGCTGGGCTCACCCTACAAGAAACAAGAGGCTAATGCGATTTCACAAACCCAGAAATCAAGATTGAGGGAGAAGCAATGGCTAATACAGATGTCATCAACCATAGTGATGTAGAACAAATTTGCAATATACACTAATGAATCTAAAAACAGGCTCGTTCGCCATGATTACTATTGCTAAGAAAGTATGCTCGAGCACATTGCAAGTTCATCAAATTCACAGAAAGTAGATAGAAACACCGAGTTCAATGGTGAATACCACCCCCTATAGATATGGAACAGAGATAATCTACATATATGGGCACTAAAAATCCTATCATATGATTATATCATTCTGCAAAAGATGAACAAACAAGATAAAGTATAGTATTTGAACAATGTATGACTAATTACACTACGAAAAATTTATTCCAATATTAGTTCAGGTGAAGAAAAACATTGATACAGATAGTATGTCGTGAGCAGAAATCTGGTAAGAAGTGAGAAATCAAGAACAAACAAAGTAAAAAGATTTTAGATCTGGGCTTTAGTTCTAGAAAGAAACAGCTAGAATTAGTAACAAAGTGAAGAAAAGGGAAGATACAACAAAACAGAAAAAGGAAAATCAAAATCTTGTTACCATAAATCACACTATCAATAATAGATTCGATCAAATCCAGCAAACCCCAAATAGAATCCAGCAAATCAAACATGAAGAAACCAAATCTTCATCAGATCAAGCACAGAACTCAAAAACAAAAAGATCCCACCAATTCAAAATTCCGAAAAGAGAAGCTCGTACCCCACTAGCAATGACGACGCCGGCGACGACGGGGACGAGGCAGGTGTAGGTGGCCCAGGCCTCGAGCTTCCGCGTCATGAGGTAGGCGAAGAGGGCGGTGAAAAAGGGGGTGGTGGCGCCGACGGCCTGATTGAAGGAGACGGGGAGGTAGCGGAGGGAGATGTTGCCGCCGACGACGGAGGCGCAGAAGACGACGCTGAGGGTGGCGATGCGGAGGAATTGGGAGCGGGATTTGATCCGCTGCACCGGGACCACCTTGAGGAAGACGATGGAGACGTAGCTGAGGACGGCGCAGGCGGACATGTGGCACATTGTGAGGAAGATGGGGAAGGAGAAGCCATAGTTGGAGAGGAGGTATTTGTTGAGGAGGAGGACGCCGATGTTGGTCGAGTACCATAGCACTACGAGGCTGGTGATGAACACTGCATCCTTCTTAGATGACATTATTGTTCTTGTTCTTGTTCTTGTTCAGAGATCAGGAGAGAGAGAGAGATTGTTGGATTTTGGGATCGTTTTCAAAATCGGCGGTTTTCATTGACGATCGACATTGATTCCATTGAGGAAAGGGATTGTATTTGCAGAGATTTGCGTGTGTTCTGGATTTGGGTGTTCTGTTATTACACTATTATTATAATATTGTGTGTGTGAGAATTTCTGTTGGCATAGGTGGAGCTGAAGAAGGTGCCTACTGTGTACTCTGTGTGTGTGAGAGAGAAGAGAGACCGTATGGGAATTATTTATACGATCCGTTACATTATTATTTTTAATTAATTAGTAGTAATAAATAAGAAAATATTTTTAACGCATAACGATTGTCCGTCGATACAATAGAAGATGCAATACGAAAATGTAATGGATGTAAGACGAAAATTAACAATTTAATTATTTTAATAAGGCTTGGCTTGTATTATAAATTTCAAGGTACTATTGAATTCGAAAGTGAAATCCCTTAAGCTTGTTGGTTTTGGTACCTCTTTTGCATAATATTTTAGATAATTATAGGGGAGTAAGAATTATACCTAGCTACTACAGTACTACTCCGTATTTTCCAAATGATAGTATCTGGTTTAGGTATATTTTCCATAGTCTTTAGTAGGAAATAAATAATCCAACAAAAATTTAGTGCATCTACTCATTTTTTGGGCTTGGTTCGAGATGGATTAGATTTATTTTGGCCCAATTTTCAGCATTTGTTTTTGCAATGTAGCCTTGTTTTCACTTACTAGCGAGCCCATTTTGGGCAACCTTGAATCATTTGGGGTCCAATAATAAAATAATACTATAATTACTAGGATTTATTAGTTTTTCATGTTTGTAATAAGTTAGGGATTCTTGTGAATACCAAAAAGATACGAAATTGATATTAATGGAATTAGTATAAGTATTCTTGTGCGTAAACAAACGGACATAAACTCAATCCTATTTAATTATTTTTAAAATTGAATAACAAAATTAGGAATTTAAATGGAAAGCCTCATAGGTTAGGTGAATTATACTAAAAGGATCTTTTTACGGTGATTCATTGATTCTACTAGTAGAATTTATGATTCTGTTTTTCACAAATTGTCACCCTAAATTTATTATATTTAGGTACCTTCTCTTTTCTAAACTCACAAATAATTCTAGTGAACTTTAATTTAATTAGGTGCACCCTACTACTACTTAGCCCACCGACTCTATGGCCATTCTTTTTATTCTATTTAAAGTCAAAAGTCTACTTTTCATTTGAATAAATATCTAATAATACTCGTAATTAAATACATTTTGCATAGCTAGCATGTACCTTGAAATTTATGACACTACATTCTCTTTTGTTATGTACTTAAATTTTATGAATCTACGCACATAGCATTGATGCTTCATAAATACATTATTTTTCTTAATCTCCCAACTTCTTGACTTACACCCTAACCCTACTCTTTCCAAAGTTCATTAATTTTCATAAATACTTAGCGCTTATTTATTATGTTAGGGTGTATAATAATACATTAATACTCCATCCGTCCTACACCAGTAGTGTATATTTTTTTCATTGGGCGCGTCGCCCTAAATTTACCCTACATCTCTTCTTCCCATATGCATAAAAAGTTGTGTCTAATTAATTAGTAAACCTTTTTACTTTTGCAACTAAACTCATATGTATTAAAACTTGTGCCAAAAACAAACCGTACTACTAGTAGGGGACGTAGGGAGTGTAACTATAGCACCTTAATATCTTACTATTTGGTTGGAAATACATAACGTAACCCTGTATAAAGTAAGAGCTTAACACGAGTTAAATTGATTTGTGAAATTTTAACTCATTAATTAATTGAAATTTTCATAATTTCATTGTCGTGCAATAATTTATAAACGATATAAATAATTTTATACATCTAACCAAACATAATATTAATATCTTATACTCCCTCTTTTTTTTATTTGATGTTCTAAGACCATGCACACATTTTAATAAATAATTTTTTTGACTAAAATAACCTTAATAAACGAATGAGGTGAGTTAACATTTGAATTGGAAAAGACATAACATAATAAAATAGGTGAGTTAATTCAAGGGCAACTACGGAAAAAAGTGTAAAACATCAATTATTTAGAAAAAAGTACAAAATGCTAAAACATCAAATAAAAAAAACGGAGGGAGTATTGTACAATGCACGACATACATATTAGGTCTTATAGCATACTTCCATCCAAACAAGCCCTAATTGTGACAAAATTGGGCAATTGAAATAGACATTGCACCTTCATCAAAATGTGATAGCCATATCGCACATTCACATTATTTTTCCAAGTCGTTTTCATTAAATTGATTTTACCTAGAAAATTGAATGCATTCATAAATAGTGGAAATGTGAACATGGCTCCCTCGGAAATGAACCAACAAAATTGGGTAAAATAAATAGACCAACTGATAAAACGAACATGACATGATTTGACATTTTGACCTTTATGTCCTAGTTAGGAACCCACTTTCCCAATATTTTTTTTTCCTTATTAAATTTTCACAATTATTGCATTATATGTCATCATAAATATACATAAATTAAAGGGCTAATTTAAAAAAAAAACCAACTTCCACACTTAAAACATCATCTTTAAATTTTAACTAATTCATTCACGAACTTTCATTTTTGACAAATTAAATCACGGTTTCCATTTTTCTATAAGTAAATGCTTATTTTGTTTTTAATTCTAACTAGTATTGTTGTCCGTGCGATGCACGGGTTAATTACTATTACTATAAGAAAAAAGAATAAGCAAATATAAAGATGATCGAATTTAACTAATGATAGTAAAAAAAATTTCACATAGAGAATTTTTGTTTAAAAATAAAATTATCGATATTAAATGAATGTGTGGATATAGCTGTTACTCATTTAATCGTAATTGAATCATTCAAAAATATTTATAAATTAAATTTATTTTTGATAACGAAGCGCAACTCAGTTGGTAAAATGTTTTCCCTCCAACCAAGAGGCAGGGGGTTCGAGTCATCTCGGGTGCGTGTGTGTGAGTATGTTGTGTTTGCTTAAAAAAATATTTTTCATTTAAATTGATATTGAATGGTATCTTCAGGCCCAACATTAGTATTCATAATAATTTTTATTAATTTTAGAATGTTTATCATAAAAATGCTACTATAATGATTTATAATTATCATTTATAACTAAAATTGAGGATTTAAAAAAATTACTATATACCTTAATTTTAAATTTATTAACTTTATTTTAATAAATAAAAAATAAATATTAAAAAATAATTAAAAATTATAATTGGATTGGTGAACCAAAGTGATAATTGCAAACCTAAACTAAATCTTGATATATAAACTGAATCTGAAGCTTAAAAATTAAAACTTAAAAAAAAATTATATGACACACTAATATACTGAAATTGAGACTGAGTATTTCAATTGAATTGATATTATTGTTAGATTATAATATTCAACAATAACAAATTAAAAATATAACAATTACAAATATCTAATTTGTTTATATATTGACCGTTGGATACAATACACATTTATTGAAGAAAAATACAATAATGCTTGATTTATATTTACGTCGATAGCACAATCTATTTGATAAATTAATTTATAAACTAACAAACAAATGTACGTCATTGTAATTAATCAATATGTATCAACCATTAGTTAGATCTCATTCACCTTTAAACACTTGTGCAATAAGTATTTGTCCATAAGATTTTTGGGTGTATGTTTTGGAGGGAAAGTGGCAATATTGTAAATTTTTGCAATAACTCTTCTTTTAAATATTGTAATAGAAGTCTAGATCATATCCGGAGAGCCTTCTAAGCGTTCATGCTAGCATTATGGTCGCAAGATTTTTTTGAGAAGATGTTAACTATAAAAAATAATCGTGATTAATTTCGTAAAAAAAATGAAAATTCATGAATTAATTACTCCATTCGTTCTCCATTTAGTGAACTAAAATTCCGGGCACAAGTTTTTTTTGTATTTTGATGATATATTAATAAATTAATGTGTTAAAGTGTTAAAGTAGAATAATTGTGGGTTCATCTAATTTTTTAAATAATATTAAAGTGTTAAAAAGTAGATTGATAAAATATTAAAGTGATTATGGGGTCTACGACCCAAAATGAAATGGTTCAGTAAATGAAGGACGTTCCAATATAGTAAGAGTGTCAGTAAATGTGGAGTAATTAAATTTATAAGTGATGCCTAATTTGTAAAAGTGTGAAAGTTGATGATTTTTTCTCAGTTATCCCTAAATTAAACACACACGTGTATGCATAGCCCTAGATACACGCGTGTATATATATAGGGATGAGATCACGTACAAATATAATTTTATGTAAGAAATAAAAAACATTCTTAGCCCTAGATTAACTCCATATTAACGGATAAGATTTGATGCGCATTGTTGTTGGCTTCCTTAAACTTTGGTGATGAGATCATGAGATGGTACGTGAGGGGCAAAAATAGAATATTTCATAATTCAGTACGTTATTGTGAAGGAATTTTAGGGATCATGTTGACTATCTCTTAAATTAAATACTAAAATCTTTCCATTAATCAAACTGTAAAAATATACAGAGAGAAAAAAAAAATGATATTTACGTATATTATCACTAGATTATCAATTCCTTTCATTCTTAGAATTATTTTTTCGGAAAAAGACAATTTTATGATGCAAATAGGTTTATATTATAATGCATTTCTGTATAATTTGTAATGCAATGTACAATAACAGTATAAAAATGCATAATCATGAATATAAATAAATAAATCGGTGCATTACTATGTGTAACATAATGCATCATTTTTTGCATTTTAAAAATCATTTCAAGTTGAAAAAAATGATAAATTTTAATTGATATCTTTTCTATATATATATAAACAATATACATAAACGAGAGATATATAATCCAAAATTTTTATAGTTTGCAATGCATGAATGAAGTTATTGTTTTTTCTTTTCATTTTTTTCTTTCTAAATTGTGGAATACAAGTAATATTTTGTATAATGCATAAATAAGACTATGAGAGACATATAATGCAAATTTCAATATTTATAATGCATGTGTGTTAATTATATAATGCATTGCAAAAAGTATAGAATAAACAAACTAATTCATTTTTTTACCTTATAAAAAAGCAAACTAATTTTTTCTGATGCATTACAAAGTGCTTTATAATGCATTACGACTAATGTGATAAAGATTTTATTTTTGTGGCTGCAACTTAACTGTGAGGTAAATTAATGCACCTCATGCAAATTATATTCAAATGAAAAGAAAAGAATTTTTTTTAAAAAAATCAGCGTGAATACCACATTATCAACTAGTCTGCTTGATTTTAGGGAGAAACCGTTACTCATTTATATTACGGGTGCGTTTACTTTTTTGGGATAAGGCGGGATAAGGGAGGTTAAGGCGGGATAAAATTTTTTATACCACTTTATATCCCGTTTCCTTTGAAATATAAAAAATCCTATTAGGTGGTCTTAAATCTCGGGCAGCCCGTTATCCCTCGATATCCTTTATGATAGTATAATACGAAGTATAATTTTATACCACGATTATATTATTATTATTTTTATTACTATTTTTATTTGTTATTATTATTATTATTATCATTATTTATAGTATTATTATTTTTTTGTTGTTTTTATTATTATTATTATTACATATTTATTTATTTATGTTTTATTACTATAATTATTTTTTGTTTTTGTTATTATTATTATTATTATTATTTATTTTTGTTTTTATTGCTATTATTATTTTTTGATTATTATTATTATTATTATTATTTTGTTTTGTTTTTGTTGTTATTATTATTATTATTATTATTATTGCAACCATTTCTTAAGTCGTAAAAGGTGGTATAAAATTATCACACCTGTTTCTTAGGTACTCCCTCCGTCCCACTTCAGTAGTCCTATTGTTTTTCGGCATGAGATTTTAGAAGAGTGTGTATAAAGTTAAAGTGTAGTGTTTGTTATTTTAATGCAAATTTTATTATTTTAAAACTAGAGCATCATAGATGCATAAATATATATTGATGTCTGGTCTTAAATAAAAGATCGTATCAAAACCTTTAATTTGGTATAAAAATCGTAAAAATCGAAAAACAAACGAGCAAGTTATGATAGTTTGAACTTTTACAATTTAAATTATATTTGGATACGTGCTGAAAGGTTGGATGATGGAATGATTAGTGGTGGCTAATTCTTTCCATTTTAGGAAACAAGACTACTGAAGTGGGACGACCCAATATAGTATACAGGACTACTGAAGTGGGACGAAGGGAGTATAATATTATCCCATGGATTAATACAACGGGCTGCCCGGATTTTTATACCGCCTGACCGAATTTTTTATACATCAAAGTAAACGCAGTATAAAGTGGTAATATCTTTTATACTTCCTTATACTTTTTTATACATCAAAGTAAACACAGTTTTATAATATATAACATTATACACCTATTATCCCTCTATTTCTTACCAAGTAAACACCATATAAAAAATATGGATCTCGCCACTTTATACCACATTATATTATCCCTCTTTATCCCTGTATAAAGTGGTATAAAAATTAAACGCAAAAGGACAATTATAACCCTTCCTACTCATATAAGGTAATATTTTAATAATAAATTGATGAATAAAATTGGCCATCATTGATCAATCCATCTGAATGGTGGAGATCATTTCTTATTTCTTACGGAAATTGTTTTCTTTACATGATCTCTCACCTATATATATATTATTAGATTATTAGATTTAAATAAATAAAATGTGTAAAATAATGATGTCATCGAATGTTTACCCGATGGAATTATTAAAATTATGTAATAAAATCTGATTATATATATATAAAAAAAAAAGTGGGAGAAAAAGTGGAAATAAAGAAATGGGGAAGAAGTGAATCGGAAATTACATTTTTAGAATCTGCAAATTGGCAGTTGAAAGTTGTAAAAACTTCCATAATTGAAATTGCTAACACCAGCTTTTCCCTCTCTCTCTCTCTCTCTCTCTCTCTCCCCCATTGGCGACCGCAACTGCTAGACTGTAAGTTTCTGCAAGTTCTCCGAATTATTTTTCGTGTTTTTCGTTTATCGTGCGCTGTTGGTTCGGTTTTGCTCGAATGCTCTTGGTTAATCGGAGATAAATGGAAAATCTCAGTAGCATTTCTACTTATTTTTGTGTTGATTTTTCACCTTTTGCCTTCGATTTCGTGTTCTACTTGCATGAGTGAGTTTTCACGCGCGATTATGTATGTACCTTTTCAATTTATGATTGTTTTCTCTTTGCGATGTATTTGGCTGAATTTTGAGGAAATACAAGACCTTAATTTGGATTTTGGAGTGTTCTTTCTCTCAACCATTGGATTCTTGAAGAGTGAAAAGCGCAAGCCGTTGTCAAAATTGTGAAGTCGCGAAATTGAAGAATGAATTGCAGAGATTACACAAAATGGCTATTTATCTTTAGTGATGATTGTTGGAGTATTTGTATGGGATGATTGTTTGCATTCTCTGAAATTTGTGAATGAAGCTAGGGCTCATGTAGAGTGTCTTGAATCTTCATCTTCAATCTCGATTTAACTGCTAATCCACCTCTATTTTGTTCATTTGATGTGCTGGTAACTTTATGCTTTCATGCAATTTCATGGTTTCACAGTCATGGATTTGCCTCCTTGGTACGACGATCAAGCTTATCAAACATCCGGTAAGTAAATCCTTTATTGTAGTATACATAGGATTTGTTGGTTGATGTGTTTTAAAATCGAAAAATTCTAGTTATAATCCTACCCGAGCATTTGCTTTAAGCCTTTTTATTTCGTGTGTGCCTTGTTTTAGATGCTATAATTGTCATGTATTTGATGAAAATTTCCGTCTAGATGCATACGAGAGTGGATACTATACCGAAGACAATTTGCTGGACGCCTTTTCTTTTCGCTATGGGCGTGGTGAGTCTAACATCTCTGACTTAGTCTCTTAGATTGTGAGGCACTGTAGAAATCTGAATTCGATTTGTCTGCTATTTATTTTGTTGCTGAAGATATGTTGGAGGAAGATGCTTTGAATGAAAAATCATGTATGCAAGTGCTAAAGATATGGATTGACAAAGCAGATGAAGACATTGTGAAACTTGAAGAAGATATATTGATGCTTCAGTGCCACCAATTGGCTTGGGATGATGAAGAGTGGTCTAAACAGTGCTCTGCTGCTCTGAGAGAAAAGATCGACCGTCTTGATATATTGATAGAAAGCTCGAAGGAGGACGGTAGAGAAAATGGCCTTCAATCAGAAACTGAGGAACTGCCACCAAGATTACATGATCTTCTGAAGCCTTTACTGGAAGGTTACTTAGCAAAGAGTAAGCAGGTAAGAGCCCTGAGCATTTTCTTCATTACTATCTTGCAGAAATTACTCTAGTTGCTCATGATGGAAAGGCTTCATATTTTTCTATTCCAATCTCTAAATATAGCTCCATTACTAGTGGAAATTTTCAGACTTGTTTTAGTCTTTTAGCAGCCTCACTTCCTTTAAACGATGAACAGACAGAAAACGACTCCAGTATCATACAGACACCCGCCCCTGCTGCTGTTGAACCTAGCAACAAGAAATCAGAAGAAAAAGCTGGTACCATTGTGCTCAAAACCTATGAGAGAAAGAGCAAGTCTATGGAACTTGAAGAGAGAAGAATAAGCCTTCCCCAACAAGTAACTTTAAATCACCAACTTTTCTCTGTTCATTTGCTCCAATACAGTGCATGTACTTCGATTTGCAAATCGCCACTAGATCTCATTTGAGGCAAAAACTTTGTTGACTTATAGTATATTGGCATTGTAAACTTGGAATTGCACTCCAAATCTCATTGAGATCAATAGTCATGTTTGATATGGGAAAATCCAGAATGCAAGGGTTGCTTCAATTTTGAGATCTCAAATTCTCTTCATTTTTCGATTCAGAATGTTCATTCTTTTGCACGAATCTTTCTGTTATTCAAGCTTGATTGAACACTGGATAAAAAGTACATGTTTCTTATCTCGAAGAGGGTCTGTCATCTGTGTGTATACAGGAAATTGATGCTGTTATCAGAAACTTCGATGCAAATGGTGACATGTGTACAAATAACGAGCTCTCCGAAAAGGTTATGAGCAAGCCAAGCACACTAGATGGAATGAGAATGCTAAAATTGGTTCCTGTAAAGTTTGAGGTAAAGAACTGAAAAATCTACTTCGAGTGTAGTTTTTTTTATTTTTATTTATTTATTATTATTTTTTTTTTTCCGAGTGTAGTTTAGATTACAGTCTTTTAAGAGTTATTTTTCACTTGCCTCTTTACAGCCAGTTGATCTCGTGGTGAATGATTCGAGTTCAGTTACATCTATAAAGAACGCTAATTCGAGAGAAAATGAAAAGAACAGAACCTACGATAACAAGGCTATCGCTGAGGCAAATTTCGTTCAAGGCAGTATTCGACATGAAATCAAGGTGATAAATGAAGAAACAGGAACACAGGTTTCAGGAACAGTCGAGGTACACAAGATATCCTTACCCACTTGATTTGAAAGTGGGAACTGAGATCAGATCTTAATAAACAGTTTTGCCTTTAAGGGTAAAGTTTTCTGAACTCGTTCTTAGGGTGGATAGTATATTGTATGATTGCAATCTGGTTCTAGGCTGCTTTCGTAGTGCATCAATAGCATATACCTAGCAACTATATGCTAATTTTATGTACCTAAGTCATGGTTTAAGATGGATTCAAGATCTGAAATCAGTTTGTCACAGTCGAATGCGTGTGCCTGGATACTCCAATGCTAACAAAATCTTGGATTTCAGGGAAATTTTTCGAAACCACAAACTGAAGCTTCAAGTAAAGTACAGAAACCAAGGGTGTACAAGCGCGGTATCAACAATAACATACTCCCGACGAAGCCTTCAGTGAAAATGAAAGGAAAAAATACAAAAATTCCACAAACACCAGAAGCAGCGAAGGACGATGACAGAACTGAACAAGTAAAGAAGCCAAGATTGGAGCCTGAGCATCAAATTCAAGTGCAGCAGAAATGCAAGAAATGCCAACAAGTTCTTCAAAGACCGTCTACAGAAAACTCGATTGAGCAGAATCGGGAGATAGAAATTCAGAAAATCGCATCAGAAGTCACCACCACTCCAATTTTGTTGCCAAAACAATCGGGACAACTGCTTCTCAGTTCACAAATATCAGAAGAGAAAGAAGGCCTCAAAAGCTCTGTGATGAAACTAGTGAAAACGGAGTGGGATGCTTCGAATAGCACAGCTGAGGAAGCCATGGTTGGCGTGGAGATCTCGCCCCAGCTTCCATTTCCATTCAACAAGAGTAAGGACAAATTAACACTAACCGATCTCAAGGCAATCGCAAAGAGTCGACAGATGCGCGGTGTTTATAAACTCAGGAAGGAAGCGCTGAGAAGACATCTTGGCTTGGACTAATTGTTTCAGAGGTAATTCATGCATTTCTGTCTCTCTTCCTTTTTGATCAAATTGTGATATTAATTAAGCATACTCATTTATCTTTTTTTTTTTTTTTTTTGCAGGGTAGAAAGAGACCATATGAATAGCTAGGGTTTCAACTGTAAATACAATCCAAGCACTGATCATGACTCACACAAGGGAAGGAAAGAAGATGGAAAGAAAAAGTGAAGATATATTTTTCGATCTTCAACCGTAAATGCCAATGCAGAAGAAAGGGACTGATAGTAAATTTGTACATGCAAAGTCTATTACTGCAAAACTAGTATAATCGATTTTGAATAATTGAAATATTAACCCTTCTGTTATCAAGAATTGCAATTTCTGTCTAGTTCACCACTTACTCTGTTCAATCTGAGAGCAAACATGCATTTAGTTTCTCTTTCATAAAACAACTTAAAAGAAAAATATCAATACCCTAAAAAAAAGGAAATTTGAAAGCAAAATAATCAACAATTTGCTTAAAAGGATATTGAAGGTTGCCAATGCACATGGAATTTGCTAAAATGGCAGCCTATATAAACGATCATATGAATAACCCCCTTAGAAACTAGCCATTCAGAAAGAGAAAAAAAAAAGTGACGAAGCTCAGCATCAAACAACCTCGACTCTGAGCTCCATTGTAGGAAAGATTCACTGCACCAAGCACACGGGATGTGGTTAATGCCATCAAGTGTAGATTTCAAATCACAAATTTGAAATCCAAGAAGAAAAGATAATCATCAGCATGTTGCATTCTTCTATATATAAGATTATCATTCAAACCATTGAAAGAGAGTTCGATTTTCTTGAATCTAAACTAATCAATTGGTAAACGAAGCTCAAACATCATTATGCAGACAAAACTTAAAGGAAATGTGTCCATCTCTCGTTGAGGGAACGAAACAAAGCTGATCTGATGCTTAAAGAAGTAATGCTATTCGTGAATAAGAAAGAACGCAAAAAATCTTGTATTGTATATAACCATTTATGTTACTCATTTCCCCTTTTCCAGTTCCATCTCCGCAGCTACAATCATACTAATTCATAGCTCTAGGAAGACATTTTTAACTAAAACATAAAAAAACCAAAATGAAGAACTGCAAGCTTACCTCACTTAGCAGCCAGTTTGCTGTGAACCTCGTTCACTGCTCGAACAAGATGAACTATCCGGTATTCTAGCTTTGCATTTTCAGTAGTAAGCCTCTGCACCTCCTTCATAGCCTGATGCAAGGATAATCAGACATGTAAGTTTTTTAATTCAACGCACATTTCTATTCGATCCCATTTATGAACATTACCTCTTCTCTTTCAGCAAGTTGCTCGGCCTTTGCTCTTTCGAGCTGCAATTGGAGTTCGCCAACCAGCTTAAGCTGCTCGTTGTTTCCCGACTCTGAATCAATTGTTAAAAGGAATGAGAATTACAGAAATCATTACTTAGCCTTTTTCAGTTGAATAAGTGAACAAAGAATCTTGCGAATACCATTGTTTCTACCCACAGAAGCTTCGAGCTTTGCCAAGCGATCCTTCATTATGAAACAGAGTATTACAAACAGTTATATTTCAGAAACAAATTCTTTACAAAGATACAATTGAAAAAGCTTCACTTCCTATTTTTTTCTATTTTCCTTCATCAACATATAAATCACTCATTTGCTATATAATCCACAAAATTTTCCAAGAATTCAAAATCCCATATCATTCATGAATTCAAATCGAGAAAGTAACAGTTTTTCCACATGATTATCGAAAATAACCAAGCAACAGCGTAATCAAATCAAGAAACACAGGTGAAGAAAAAGAAAATAAAAAACAGCATTCAACCGAGGAAGCATACAAGAAAATCAACAATCTTAAAAGAGTTGGAGTAAACGAAACCTCTGCTTCAGAAGCTCTTTGGTAAAAGGGCTTCAGTATTTCTTCGTTATTGTTCGGTGCAGCCGCCATTTTCGAGTTTGTACGGACAACTCGGAACTCGGGGTTTTAGAATTTTCTGCGAACTAAAATCGTGATTCCAGGAAAGAAAAATATTAGCGATTTCATCAAGCGGGTTTTAGTTGAACAATCCACACACAAGTACTGAAGTACACAACCATCAAATTTGAAAAAATAAAAAATAAAAAAATAAAAAAATCTATCAGTTGTATAAAATCGGTTGAAATGAGAAGTTGGCGCTGTATGTAAAAGAGAAATTCAGAGCTCCAACCTCTGAAATTAAATGACCGTTTGCAAAGTTGGTTCCATACCCAACACCTTAAATGCATGGGTTTGGCACTTTCCTCCCCACTCAACTGCTTCCATCAATGTCAATCTCTCTCTACCTTTCTCTCACTATATTCTATATATATATATATATATGCACAGCACCCACGTTTTTGTATTAGTGTACTGCGAATAGTGAGTGCCACAGTGCAGAAAGCTGTGACCCCAGAAACGGGATAGCTATGAATCATTCATAAGTGGCATGAAATTTCTATCATTCTTTTTCCAATTTCGAATTTTTTGGAGTTGGGTTTCGAGGATTGAAGGGTTGTTGACATTTTGACTCATTATTTGCAAATTTGACAAGTAAAGGTTGGTGCTTTTTGTGGGATTTTTCTCCTTTTCAAGATTTTTGTTTTATCTGTTTAGTAGGTGAACAAACTCCGGCGGAATGCACAAAGTTTTACCTCTTATTTATTTATTTATTTATTAGTTTGTGGGTATTATTCAAATGTGATTTGTTTATAATAAGGTCTTTGGATTTGCAATGAAGCTAAATCTTGAAGTGATTAAGCTTATGTGATTGTGCATTGTGTGTCTATGGACTCTCTGTTGGGATTTACAAATTAATATAAATCAGGTCAGTAATTAGTTCAAATTTAGGTGAAAATTTCACCAGTAAAGATTCTGCTTTTGCCTTAGGTCAGTCTGTGATTGGTTGGTTGTTAGATTCAGAAAAGTAATGAGCAGAAGTTAAGAGAAAATCTGTGTCTATATAAATTATTGATGAGGTCTTTTGATTTGGAATTAAAAAAAGAAATTCAACTTTCTTGATTAGTTTCTGCCTTCATCCTTTTTGCTGGAATAGTTGTGATTTGTAGTTAAAGATCATTGATAAGTTTGTGGGATTCTGAGTGCAGTGTAGTCTTGTTATTTTTTGGAAATTCTTGATTTAAATTTATAGAGATTACTGGATTCTTGAATAGCTTCTCTATACTTTTGTTGGAATACTTGTTATTATAGTTTAAAGATCATAGATAAGTAAACTCCTTTTACGCTTGCAAATTTGTGGGATTTGGTTGCAGTGTATAAATTCTTGATGGGGGTGTTTTAATTTTGATTTATAGAGATTTTAAGATTTCTTGATTAGTTTCTCCTTTTTCTTTTAGTTGGAAGTAGGTGTGATTTGCAGTTAACATCATTGATAGTTTGTGGGATTTCATTGCTGTATAATATTCTTATTGATTCTTGATCTTCTCCTGCTTTGAAGATATGGTTGGAAGCATTGAGGTTCCAAGCAACTATGCTTACTCGAACGGAGCCGTGCAAAACAGCAACGGGTCCGAGGAGAAGCTAGACGAGCTTCGTAGTTATCTAAACAAAGCAAATGGTGATCTCTTGAAAATTGTTAGTGTAGGAGGAGGTGCATGGGGCAGTGTTTTTTCTGCATTGCTTCAAGACAGCTACGGTCAATATCGGGACAAGGTTCAAATCCGAATATGGAGACGAGCGAAAAGAGCAGTGGACAGAGCCACAGCAGAACAGTTATTCGAAGTGATCAACTCTCGAGAGGATGTCTTGAGGAGGCTGATAAGAAGATGCGCTTATCTAAAATACGTTGAGGCTCGATTAGGTGACCGGACTCTATACGCTGACGAGATCTTGAAAGACGGGTTCTGTCTGAATATGATTGATACGCCACTTTGCCCTATGAAAGTTGTGACCAACTTGCAGGAGGCTGTTTGGGATGCTGACATCGTCATCAATGGCTTGCCCTCGACTGAAACTCGCGAGGTTTTCGAAGAGATTCGAGAGTATTGGAAGGAGAGGATCACGGCACCTGTCATCATATCGCTGGCTAAGGGTATCGAGGCAGAGCTCAAGCCTTCTCCTCGTATAATCACTCCCACACAGATGATTAGTCAAGCAAGTAAGAATGCTCAGTTCACCATTTTTATGTCACACTCATAATTAGAAGGTTAATTCATCCATTTTTGCTAACCATATATGATAGTTTCGCCTCAGCTAGAGTTCCGATAGAGAACATTCTGTATCTCGGAGGGCCTAACATAGCTTCGGAGATTTACAATAAAGAATATGCCAATGCTCGTATATGTGGATCTGAAAAATGGAGGCTGCCACTCGCGAAATTCTTGAGGCAGCCTCAGTTCATCGTCTGGGACAATAGCGATCTCATCACGCACGAAGTCATGGGAGGCTTGAAAAATGTCTATGCAATTGGAGCTGGTAAATTTTTAGGATCATTTTCTTGTGAAATTGTTAATCTGGACTTTTGGCATGAGAAAACTTTCCCATTCGATGCTTCTTCGTCTTTGTAGGAATGGTGGCAGCTCTAACTAACGAGAGTGCTACGGGGAAATCAGTGTATTTCGCACACTGCACTTCGGAGATGATCTTCATTACTCATTTGCTGACTAAAGAACCGGAGAAACTTGCAGGGCCGTTGCTTGCAGACACGTACGTTACCCTCTTGAAAGGTCGAAATGCATGGTACGGGCAGATGATAGCCAAAGGCCAACTGAGTCTCGACATGGGAGATAGCATCAGTGGCAAAGGAACTATTCAGGTTTCGATTATCAGTACTTCGCGATCTACTCGAGTGATTTTGGTTTCATATGATGAGTTTCATTGAACTGCATTGTGCTTTAGGCTTGATTCAACACTTGCTTTATGAGGAAAGAAGCTAAAAACTGCATATAACATCATGCATTGCTTTAATAATCGTACAGGGAGTTTCTGCAATCGAAGCATTCTACGAGCTGCTGAGGCAGCCTAGCCTAAACGTGCTCCATCCCGATTCAAACAAGCCGGTTGCTCCTGTTGAACTCTGCCCCATCCTCAAGATTCTGTACAAAATCCTCATCACTAGGTAAGTTGAGTGATAGCTTACATAGATAAGAATTAGTACATTTTTCGTCGCTTGGTCCTTCAAATACTCAAATCATACGCGTTGTCGTCAGGGAGCAAGGAGTGCAAGCTATTCTCCAAGCGTTGAGAGACGAAAACCTCAACGATCCACGCGATAGGATCGAGATTGCACAGACTCATGCCTTCTACAGGCCCTCACTCCTTGGCCAACCCTTGACTGAAAATCTCTAAACTAGAGAGTATTAAGTATATAAAGATTTATTCATTATCTAGTTATATACTATAGTTTAAACAAACATTTGATTTCTTTTGTATACTGGAAACTGGAATTTTTAGGATTGGACTGCATTTCAAGATATGATCATAGTAGTGATTGGGATATTTTTTTCACATTATTTTATGTTCGTATCTTCTCGATTCGTATCCTCTATTGCATTTTATTTTGTATCTTCTATTGCATCGACATATAATCGTCCTGTGTTTTGTCAACCTTATTACTTAATGATCGATCGTGAGTTTTGAGTGTTTATACGATAGGAAAGTTTGTAAGAACACAAGAGTTTTTACGTGGTTCGATCTTTTCGTTTGATCTATGTCCACGGATAAAGTAACGAGTATTATTGCTCTCGAGTTTACAGAAAAAGTCCCCCTTCAATCTATCATAGCATCACTATTTATAGGTGTAATACAGCAGTTACGACCGAGGTCGTGGCGGTTATGGCCGAGGTCGTGGGGTGCCACCTCAGCAGTCGTGGGGTGTAGATCGTGGGTTGAAGATTGTGGGTCGGCCGAGCTTCTATGCTCTTGGGCTGCGCTGTTGAATTGGGCCGGTAGTGTCTTCTGGGCCTTTCAGCGGGCCGAGCTTAACTAGGCCGAGCTTATCTACCGAGGTCCAACTATATTGGGCCGGAGCTTGGGCCTAGTAGTTGGGTCATATCCTATCACATCCCCCCCAAAAAGTAGGAAGCGAGGACGATTGATGTAGGGTAGTGGTGATGTGTAGTTGCTTGAATTGCATTGCCCCGTCAAAATTTGGATTTCAACGGAGTCGAAATGCATACCGCCTTGTGTAGACGAGGTCGAGCTTGAAATGCATTGCCCGGTCGAAATTTGGATTTCGACAAAGTCGAAGTGCATACCGCCTCGTTTAGACGAGGTCGAGTTTGAATTGCATTGCCCTGTCGAAATTTGGATTTCGACAAAGTCGAAGTGCATACTGCCTCGTTTAGACGAGGTCGAGCTTGAAATGCATTGCCCCGTTGAAATTTGGATTTCGACGAAGTCGAAGTGCATACCGCCTCGTTTAGATGAGGTGGTGCTTGAAATGCATTGCCCCGTCGAAATTTGGATGTCGACGAAGTCGAAGTGCGTACCGCCTCGTTTAGATGAGGTCGAGCTTGAAATGCATCGCCCCGTCGAAATTTGGATTTTGACGAAGTCGAAGTGCATACCGCCTCGTTTAGACGAGGTGGTGCTTGAAATGCATTGCTCCGTCGAAATTTGGATGTCGACGAAGTCGAAGTGCGTACCGCCTCGTTTAGACGAGGTCGAGCTTGAAATGCTCGTGATGTGAAGGGTGCGACTGTTGGTGTCAGGGTAGGTAGGACACGCGTCGCTTTTTCATTGAAGCAGGCGGAGAGACCGGATTTGAAAAGGCGTGCCTTCGCCTATAAAAGCTTCCAACGTACGCTAGTAAACATTTTCCCCCTTCACTCCATTTCCAATTTAAGTGAGAGTGAAATCCCTAGTTTTTAGATTCTGCAATCGCCGCCGCCGTTAAGTTCAAATCCCGTTTATTGTAGTCGGAAAAAGCATTTGACAAGTAAGTATTCTATTCTAAATGGATGTCTCTTCTTCTCCCCAAGTAGACTCCGGTAGGGCTAGTGTACAGATTACGCCCTCGCCGTCTAGGGTATATCCGGCGAGGGTCTGGTTGGATGTTCATACACGTTCCCTCGTGCCTCCGAGGATTCGTGAAATCGAGTTCTTGCCGGTTGTTGGTTCGGACGCGTCTTTGTCGTGTGCCTCTACCATGTCTGTATCGCATATACAGGGGTTGGCTCGTAGTTTTCTTTTTCCTGAGTCGGTAGAATTACTGTTACCACGGGAGAAGGATAGGGGTAGTTCGCATCCGGTCGGTTTTTTTACTCTTTACAAAGATTATCTTCACTTCGGTTTAAGATTTCCTTTAAACCCCTTTTTTACCGATCTCTTAGACGAACTCCAACTGGCAATAGGTCAGCTGGCACCTCCTTCAATTAAGCAGGTCGCCGGCTATTGCGTCGAGGTCAGCTGCCATGGGGGGACTCCCACGGTGGATTCTTTCCTTCGGTTTTTTAGACCGAAGTTAGGTCCGACGGGGTGGGCATACATTTCCCCTGTAAATAAGTTTAAGCTAGGGACGCCCACGAAGGTGCCGAACTGGCAGAAAAAAAATTTCTTTTGCCGGTGTGAGGGCGTGCCATTATATCCTTGGACTAAGGATAAGTTTGCACCTCGAGACACTGGGAAGCCATCCGGTGAGCTTGAGACGAGCTTGGTAAACCTCGGCCTCATTGAGAGGAATTATGCCGTGGCCGAGCTCGCAAATTTTGGGCTAAGCCCATATAACTCTTTGTCCAATGCGGATTTGGGTGAGGCTCTGCTTCACTGATTGTTGTTTGTAATCACTTCGTTTATATTAATATCGTTCATTTCTGTTTGCAGTGGATGCCCAAGCGTTCCAAGCGGCTTTACAGAACAAGAATAAAAGGAAAAGGCAGAAGTCCTCTTCCTCCGTGGTGGACAAGGGGGCCTCGGCCGCATCTTCAGAAAGGACACTCGACCTGAGGAGGTCGGTGTTGGTGAGCTCGGAGCCTGAGGCTCCCTTAGTATGCTCCCCACCATTGGAATTGGTGGGCCGACGACCTCGGCGGATGGTACTTCCGTCTGATGACGAAGTAACCATTGTCGAGAGTGGCCCGACCACTGGCGCACGGGAGATGTCATTTCCCGAGGTAATTGTAAAACAAGAGTTTTAGTGTTGTTGGGATTGAACGGAAAAATAACTTTCCTTGCTCTTCTTTTGTAGGAAGCCGAAGTGGCTCTGGAGGGACTGCAGGGCTTGGCGAACTTCATCCGAGGTGGAGTTTCCAAGTTTCAGAAAGTGAACGCCGAGGCCGCGGCGGTGGAAGATCGGCTGAAGGCGAAGATTTCTGTCGCCAAAGCTGCAGCGCGGGCAGCGGCGGAGAGGGAGACGGCAGCCTTGGCTGTCGCTGAAGAGGTGACGAAGAAGAACGCCGAACTGGAGGCAGAAGTGGGTCGGCTGAAGGCCCAAGTCGCCGGGGTGGTTGCTGGACAGGGTGACGTGTTCCGCGCTGTGGTGGAACGCGTCTTCCGGTCGAAGCACTTCTCCCGAATGGCCGTTCAGCTGGCGAGTGCCTTGAGCACCCCAATCGTCTCAGCAGTGCTTGACGATATTACCGCCGACATCCCGGACTTGGACAAAACCAAGTACGGGTATGCTATCACGTCGGAGGAGGAGTCACTGCAGGACTTTGCCGGGGTGCTTCTTGAGCACACTGCCTCTATCCTGGTGGTTGAGCAGCTTGCTGCATAGAGTAGCCCGCTCAATGAAGGGGCTATCCGGCGATGTCCTGTGGACAGGTACGATCTCCTGAAAACGGTCATCGCCGACCTACAGAAGCAGCAAGCTACACAGACCACCAAGGAGCCTGCATGCGCCGACCCTGATGAGCCTGAGGTCGAACCCGAGGTCGGCCTAGAAGGGGAAAATCGTGAATGAGTCAATTGACACTTCACGGTTTTCTTGCTTCTCTTTTCTTTTTTTCTTTTTTTTTTGTAGCCTTGTAAGCGTCACCACTAGGGTGGCATTTCATTTGCCGTGTTCGGCCATTATATAATAAAAAGGCTTTTTGGTTAAACCTTGCTTGTTTTATTCTGTAGTCTGCTCCTGACTTTTTCGATGCTTCCCACTTCATTAAAGAAATATCCGAGCTTCGCCGAGCTGTTGAAGTAGCCGAGCTCAATGCTTCAGATTGGAAGAAGCGAGCTGATAACATTGAGATCGAGGCCGAGGTGAAACTTCGGGCAGCTCTGGAAAAGCTTGATGAGATGCATGCGAGGTATGTGGAGCTCGATGACAAGTACGAACAGGCTCGGGACGACCTCAAGACTTGCAAAGTTATAGTTGAGGAGCATACGGAGTACGAAGCTATTATTCACCGAGCTTGGGGATACACCATTTCAGAATCCTACAGCAAAGTCAAGGAACTTCAGGCTCGTTGCCGAAGCTATAGGGATCAATATGGGCAGGATTCTTGGCAAGTTCGGGACGAATTTGAAGAACTCATCCGTGTGGCAAACGTCTACAAGACAGTCCTTAATCGCTTTCCGAAGTTGAAGCGACGTCTATCTCTAGAGGCTGAATTGTCGACCACGACTGCCCCTGGTCCGGATCCGAGGTTGCTCGACTGTACTTCAAGAGAATTCTTGGATGGTGAATCTTCGAGGTCTGTTGACCCGGATCCGAAGATTGTCACCCGCCATTCTCGAGAAATTTATGGTCAAGAACGGCGGTTGACACCTGGACGAGGTCGGGGCCGAGCGAGCCAGAATGTTCGAGGTAGAGGTCGAAGTTCGGCTCCTGGACGAGGTAGAGGTAGGATGAGTGTAGACGATATTTTGAACTTTAATGCTGGGAGGGACTTTGCTAGAGACTGGCTCAGCTTTAGTCAGCCAAAACCTCCGGGTTCCTCGTCTTCTTAATGTAATAATTGTACATTTTTATCCATTCAAATAAGACGGAAATTTTGTACTTGTATTTTAGCTTTCATCCTTGTTTTTAACTAAGGTAGATTCCCTTATTTTAAACGAAGGTAGCTTGCTTGTAGCCACTTCATCAGGTGACGAAGTTTAAGGCTTTCAGTTGGCCACTTCGTCTGAAGATGAAGTTTAGGCGTTAGGTAGCCACTTCGTCAAAAAACAAAGTTTAGGCTTAGTTAGCCACTTTGTCCGAAGATGAAGTTTAGGCTTATTTAGCCACCTCGTTCGAAAACGAGGTTAAGGCTTTCAGGTTCCTTATTTATCGAATTTATCGATAGGGGTGGTCCCCTTACGCGTGTTTAGGTGTTACTCCGAAGTGGAGTTTATGTTATCCTCGTCAGGATTTTAGAATCAAGATACCCAGTATAAACGAGAGAGAGACGTGCAAAATGTATGCGAAAAAAGATATAAACAAGTGAATGAAAAAAAGAAATAAAATTCATTTAAATAAAGTAAAAAATAAGACAAATTTAAACAAAACAACCTGACTTCTACAACCTAAATGATTTTGGACACTATTCTCCGTTTATACAAAGTATCTCTTTAGGTGATTAATGTGCCATGTACGGGGTATAGACTCACCAGATAATTGGGCGAGCTTGTACGACCCTTTTCCGAGGACTTCTTGAACTCAGTATGGTCCTTCCCAGGTGGCTTCTAATTTGCCGAGTTTGTCAGCTTTACTGACTTCATTATTCCGAAGTACGAAGTCACCTACTTGGAGCTGTCGATGCTTCACCCGGTTATTATAATACCGAGCTACTTGTTGTTTGTATCGAGCTTCTTGTATGTAGGCTTGTTCCTGTTTTTCTTCTAGCAAGTCCAAGTTAGTTCGAAGTCTCTCTTCGTTATCTTGGGCTGCGAAGTTAAGTGTCCGGGGGCTCGGCAAACCGATTTCTACCGGGATCACCGCTTTTGTTCCATACATCAAGCTGTATGGTGTTTCACCGTGTGATGTCCGGGGTATGGTTCGATATGACCATAGGACTTGGGGTAAGTTGGCAGCCCAATCTCTTTTGGCCTTATCGAGGCGGGTTTTTAACCCTTTTACTATCGTTCGGTTCGTAACCTCGGTTTGACCATTCGCTTGAGGATGGGCTACCGAGGTGAACTTTTGATGGATTTGGAGTTCGTCACACCATTCTCTGAACGTCCTGTCGTCGAGCCTTCGGGCAGTCCGGTGATGGCAGTTATGACTGCATCGTATTGAGGCTGGTCTTCGTCCTCATCCTCATCATCGCGCTTCGGTCTCTTGTCGTGATGGGGGGCACAGTTATTGCCTCCCCTATTTTTCTTTCTCTTGCCCTTCCCTTGAGGTCGGGCTTCTTGTTGGTTGCGACTTTGGTACATTTAAGGGTACCGTCGCGTACCATGTGCTCAATGTCCGAGGCGAGGTCCCTGCAATCCTCGGTTTCATGACCGTAGTCATTGTGAAACTTGCAGTACTTTTCTTTGGATCGGCGTTTCGATCCTCCTCGGGACAGAGGTGGCGGCTTCTCGAACAAGTTTGCATGAAGCTCATATATTTCGGCCCTAGACTTTGTCAGTGGTGTGTACTGACTTCGGTCTTTGTTGGGCCGAGGTCCTTGGCGGGACTCGAGCGGTCCTCGCTGTAACCTTTCAAGGGCGCTTCGTCAACCTTGCCCGGGGTCGTTGCGCTCCTTTTTCTTCTCGTTGTTTTCAGGTCAATCTGCAGCTCGCTTCTTTTGATCGGCCTCATTCGCCTCCGCTAATGTATCAGCGATCCTCCATAATTGCCTGGAAGTCTTTGGGCGTGCTTTTACGAGCTCTCTGAAGAGAGTCCCGGATTGAATGGCATTTTGAAACGCCGAGATAAGCACGTAGTCGGAGAGGCGGTCGACTTTAAGGCTTTCGTTGTAAAAACGGGCCAAAAAGTCACTGATAGTTTCTCCTCGCCCCTGCCTTAAAGTTAGGAGCTGGGCTGGGCTGATTTTGGCTTCAGCTTTTGAAAGAAGCGACGCTCAAAGGCGTCGAGTAGGTCGGCATACGACCCTATGCTGCCATTAGGCAGGCTGTCGAACCAACTCCTAGCGTTGTCCACTAGCAGTTTGGGGAAGACTTTACACATGTAAATGTCTTCGGCAAGTCCCTGGTTCATCATGTTATACTGGAACCGGGACAGGAAGTTGATGGGGTCTTGCGACCTGTTGTAAGGTGGGATAGGAGGTACTCTATACGTCGATGGGAGGGGAGTATAGAGTATCCTATTAGTGAAGGGGGTCGAGATTCGACCGTAAATAGTGAATCTCCCCTGATAATCGTTTCCTTCGTCACGCCGATGTGGAGTGGCGTTTTGACGAGGTGACGTTGATCCGCGTTGTGGTGAGGTGCGGTTGTTCCCACGGCGAATATTATTTTGTCACCTTCGGGGAAGTTCGGCCATCCTGCCCCCAACGATCTGGAGACTTGGGGATCGCCGGTGTGACGGTTCGGCTTCGTCCTCTCCGTGCAGACTTCGTTGCCGGTGTTGGTCCACGAACTTGCAAAAATCTTGTTCGTGGAGGTCCAAGTACGCCTTTAGCGCATCTCCAAGCTCGGGTTGGAGTGCGGCGCTACCACGTCGGCGATCGCTTTGTCCTTGCTCGCCGCTGCCAATTGAATCGCCAGGCTGATCTAGTGAGATGTCCTCCAAATGACCTTCAGGAGTTCGGTGAACAGCAGGGTTTTCTTCAGGATGGACTTGGGAGGTGGTGTGCCGAGCTCGACTCACGTCGGCCTCCTCATTATGAGGTGGGTTGGTGGCCGGATCAGTTTGTTGCTGTTTTGCCTTGGCGGCAGTAGCGGTGGCGGCAGCGGTTGAGAGAGTTTGTTTCACCATCGTTTCTCTCAAAAATCTTGATCGGTTTCACAAGAATTTATTTCCCACAGACGGCGCCAGTGATCGATCGTGGGTTTTTGAGTGTTTATACGATAGGGAAAGTTTGTAAGAACACAAGAGTTTTTACGTGGTTCGATCTTTTCGTTTGATCTACGTCCACGGATAAAGTAACGAGTATTATTACTCTCGAGTTTACAGAAAAAGTCCTCCTTCAATCTATCCTAGCATCACTATTTATAGGTGTAATACAGCAGTTACGACCGAGGTCGTGGCGGTTATGGCCGAGGTCGTGGGGTGCCACCTCAGCAGTCGTGGGGTGTAGATCGTGGGTTGAAGATCGTGGGTCGGCCGAGCTTCTATGCTCTTGGGCTACGCTGTTGAATTGGGCCGTAGTGTCTTCTGGGCCTTTCAGCGGGCCGAGCTCAACTAGGCCGAGCTTATCTGCCGAGGTTCAATTATGTTGGGCCGGAACTTGGGTCTAGTAGCTGGGCCATATCCTATCACTTAATTATAAATTTATTCTTTTATTTTACCATCCTGGCCTAATGGGCCCAAAGTATTTAAACTGTTTTACATAAGAGAAAAGTTCGGCCCAATTGAATTGGGCCGAAGGGGCTGGGCCCATATCTAATACAGTAGAGATAAAAATATCTCTGCAATCATTCATCACTGTGAAGAACGTGGAACTGAGTGACTGAGGAGGAGCTTCGGTTAGTGTGTGTTGTGTGTGAAAATGGAGTCCGATGGAAAACCTACTGAGATCAGCAGCGTGAAGATGTTCGATGGGTACAACAAGAGATACAAGCACTACAGCCCGACGCTCGGCTGCTCCATGACCTTCCACATCTACTTCCCTCCTTCGTCTTCTCCTTCCCAAAAATTTCCTGTGAGTTTTTTCGGGCGTAATTTTATTCAATTGTTATTTCTTCTGCATTTGATGATCTTCTAGCTTTGAATTTCGGATAGAATTGCTCTTGATTGGTTGGTTTTCTGTGCGATTTAGTGGAAATGCTGGTTTCGAGGGTTTCTGGGTTACTGAATGTTGATTACATTTGTGATATTCTGGGACCTATCATTTTCTTAGGCTGATTTTCTCCCATTGCATAGCTAAAGTTTTATTTTTATTTTTTACTTTTAATTTAGGGGTCACTGGTTAGTGAAATCAAGGTGTTGATGAATGATGACGTTTGTTTTTTTTTTTGTTGTTTTTTTTTTTGTGATGATTTAAAGATACTTTACTGGCTGTCTGGGCTTACATGCACCGATGAGAATTTCATAGCTAAATCTGGAGCACAGCGTGTTGCTTCTGTTGAGGGTGTTGTATTGATAGCCCCAGACACTTCTCCAAGTGAGTCATTTGCTTTCTGAAATTTATGCTCATTAATGTTTGATATATTCACTTTTGTGAGTATAGTTTTCAAGAATTGTAGCGGAACATTTTTCGTTCGTTTTTGTGTAAAGAAGGTAAGGCATGGGTGCCGTTCTTGAACTCATTTTGAAGATTCTCACATTTCCCTTGATAACACCTGAAGCTGTTTTAGCTTGATCCTCGAGAGTTTTAAGTACCATAGTTTCCTAGTTTTTGTTTATGGCAGCTGAAATTGGTTCCTTCTCTTGAAATTGTTTAGAATTGCATGATGATATTACTCTCTCTGGTAAATGAGTTAACGAGGATGAGAGAACTTTCAATGTTTCGAGATTTGAAGTCTTGTTTTAATGTGGTTTCTAATTTATGCATTTTTGCCCTGCCTTTTATTACAGGAGGCTTGAACATTGAAGGAGAGGCTGATAGCTGGGATTTTGGCATAGGTGTGTAAGAACAATCTATTTCTTTTATTATGTCCTGATCTTTCATAAAAGAATTTGAATCAAGTCATAACCCGGCCATGCAGTTCTTCTTCGTTCACAACTAGTCTCATAGAGCACCAGCATTTTGAAATCGAAACTGAAAGATTTTTTTTTTTATTTATCTTTTATTGTTTCTCATTGCCAGGTGCTGGATTTTATCTCAATGCGACACAAGAGAAGTGGAAGAACTGGAAAATGTACGACTATATTGTGAAAGAGTTGCCAGCACTTCTTCAGGAAAACTTTCCTCAGCTTAACACGTCTCGAGCTTCTATATCTGGTCATTCCATGGGAGGACATGGAGCACTCACAATTTACCTAAAGAATTTGGACAAGTACAAGGTAGTCAAGATCGTGGTTTCCCTTTCTAATGGATAGAATGATCTTCAACCTTTATGTGTTCTGAAGTTATAAATTTAATACTCCATAATCTTTAAATGCCCTAATATTTCCTTTTTCCCGGGATCACTGATATTACAGCTGGGCATGAAATTTTCCACCAAATTTTTGGTAAAAACTTGAATTGTTTGCAATACATGTAAAACAAATAGCAAGCAAATATCTTTGGAAAGTCAGAAATGCAGAATATCTTTAAAGAAAGTTCTCAAATCCTTACTGATATATCATAAACTAAATAAATGTTTCAGTCAGTGTCAGCATTTGCTCCTATTGCAAATCCCATAAATTGTCCATGGGGACAGAAAGCTTTCGCGAATTACTTGGGCGAAAACAAGGCTGCGTGGGAGGTATGATCTTTCAGTCGCTACGGCCTTTTTCAAGTCGGGTTTTCTTGAATACATACAGTGAATGAAACTTATTATACATGGATATGCAGGAGTATGATGCCAGCATTCTTGTATCGAAGTATAACAATGTTTCAGCTACTATTCTCATTGATCAGGTAAAAATCTACCCAGTCTATCACTTTAAATTTCCCTTTGATCAACTCTTTTTGGATTATGATATAATTCAAGTAGTAGAAAACCGAATAAATGGTCCACCCTCTTTCAAGTTAAAGTTTGTGTACTGTTGCAATCTACTATCTTTAATGTTGCCTGAGAGACAATCTCCAGCAAGTTTGCATGATTTTAAATGTCATGATGTTTTTTTTTTGGCAAAACGTGCCAAAGTTCAGGCTTGAAGTCGACAATAATCCAAAATATTGGCATAATCGTAAAGAGTCGAATTCAAGATAGCTCTTCTTCAAGTCAAAAGTACATGCATGAAACTTGTAGCTGCGATTCTAATACTTTGTAATTATACAGGGAGATGCAGATAAGTTCCTAAGCGAACAACTGCAGCCACAAAAGTTCGAGGAGGCTTGTAGGAAATTGAATGTGCCATTGTTGCTCCGACTACAGCCAGGTTACGATCACTCCTACTATTTCATAGCTACGTTCATTGACGATCACATCCGCCACCATGCCCAAGCCCTTAATCTGTAATGCCATGGCTCTTGATCTTGATCATGAGTGAGTGAGTTTGTTTCTGTGTGTACAATGAAATAAAAGTTGAATTTTCTGTTTACCTTCTTTCACCCTCCTGGCTTTCATCACTTTGTTTTGTGCATGAAAAATGTATGCTTTTATTACTAGTTCTGATTTATGTAATCTAATCTATTTAAATGCATTGCAAGAACTGCATGTATATTTTGCACACATCAATACCAAATCAAATTTCAATATCTATTATAAATTGGATGGAATTACATACTTTTCCCTCTTAAATACACATTAAATAATTATTCTAAAATTTAATTGCCTGAAAATACTGATATATTAAGGAAAGAATCTCCAGAAACAGATAAGCACAATTATTTTCTCTAATCATAAAAAAATAATAATAGAGTCTTGGTCAATATTTAAGCATATACAATAATGCAAGTGGCCAAATTGAAAATATTGAAATCGAACCCACGTTTCTTCACGAAAAGTCAATGCAAATGTAGTCGTTGACTAGCCCCATTTCGCAAATGGGCCACGTGGGGTCTACGCGTCGAGTTACTCAAAAGGAATTAATTTACGCGTCGACATAATTTCGTCCTATTTTTCAATTTACCAAAAAACCCTCGTAGAACTCTCGCATTTTGCTAACTTATGTTAAAAAAGGTTTTCTGATAGCGACATTTCACAATATATATCCATCAAATAATTTTGGAGGACCCCACGTGATGCCAAAATCGCAATATCGCAGAATTCGAGACCCACTTTCCCACCTAATCCACACCTCCAAAATTTCTACTATAAAAAGCCCTACCGCCACTTTGACCGGAAAAACTCGCTTAATCCATAATAGAACATGTCGAATTACCCGCACCACAATCCCGCCGGCACCGGTTACCCCTACGGCGCGCCGCCGTCGTCACAATCCTACCCGTCGGCTCCGTACGGCGCTCCGCCGCCGCAGGGCGCACCACCGCCCGGCCAAGCCTCGCCGTACGGTGCCCCTGGCTCCTCGCCGTACGGTGCCCCCTCAGCTCCCCCCGGTGCGCCCAATCAGGGCTACGGCGGCGGTTACCCGCCGGCGCCGTACGGAAGCCCCTTCGCGGCTCTCACGCCTTCGGCTTTCCCGCCTGGTACTGATCCGAGCGTGGTCTCATGCTTTCAGATGGCGGATCAGGATGGGAGTGGGTTCATCGACGATAAGGAGCTTCAGCGCGCGCTGTCTTCATATAATCAGAGCTTTAGTTTGAGGACTGTGCATCTGCTTATGTATCTTTTCACCAACACTAATACCAGGAAGATAGGTATTGCCTTTGATTTATATTCTCGTGTTTTGTTCTTAAGGCGTCGAACATGGGAATTCACTGTTATTTCTGCGTTTATTTGTGTCTGCCGAACTTGATCGAGTTTTGTGTCGGTTAGGAACTCGATTAGGAGAAAAAAAGATGACAAATCTAGTCGAGAATCGTGCAGCTGTAGTTGTTTGCTTGGAGATAGTGCTGTAGTGTGCTAAAGAAAATTGGGCATCATGAGGATTTAGATGTTGAATTTTTCTGTGAGCTATGAATCGTTCTTCGAGAGTTGCAAATCAGTTCATGTTAAAAGAAATCATGCAATTTTTTCTGCAGGATTCTGTTTTCTTCGTCAAAATTGGCCCTACATTGTGCATATCATTTGAGTAGATTAGGCTTTAAGATCAACGGACTACATCCGAGCAAAGTACTGATTACATGGCGATGAAGATGTTATGCTATATACTACTTCATCCCATTACATTAGTCATTTTTTTTTTATTTTTCGGCACGCTTTTCTACCAAAACCTAGTACTAGTACGGGTTTTAAAATATAATTTTAATGTATTTATTTTTTCACAGTCGTAGTATCCCGTGAAAAAATAAATATGCTAAAATTATATTTTAAGACCCGTACTAGGTTTTGATGGAAAAGCGTGCCGAAAAATCAGAAAGCAAAGGTAACTAATGTAATGGGATGGAGGTAGTACTTTGTTATACAATGTGCTGCTTTGTTAATACGATTAGATGCCTGTTTAGCTTTTTTGCTAATGGTGGACCCTTGCAATGCTATAATGTGATAGAGGTATTGAATTATTGAGATTTTACTGACCTTTTCGTGTTTTAGTGGAGAAGCTGATTCTGCTTTATCATGGATGGGATAAGTAACACTGTTCTTTTTAATCGTTTAAAGAACTAAGCACAGTACACTAATTCTGCTGATGGTCTATAGAAGTATGAAAATACACACATTTACTTGAGTGTTGAGCTACTGTTCATCAGCCATTGACTCGAGTAGCGGGTGATGATAATGAGTAATATGAAATGAATGTTACCCGCGTCATAATATAAATATATGGAATCACTCTGCAAAATGTTAGCATTGCATGAGTAGCTAATCGAGAAGGTTGATATCTGGTTTCACTTCCTTTGCTTCGTGTGTTAAGGTTGTGCATTGATATGCTGTTATTACTTGAAAATAGGTCCAAAAGAATTCACTCAAGTCTTTTACAGTCTTCAGAGCTGGAGGGTCAGTCACAACTCCGATCTCACTACTAATTACTTCCATCCCGATTGTCTTTATTTGCATCTGATCTTGTCAAACTTTCGCTCTCCCAGGCAATATTTGAGAGATTTGATAGGGACAGAAGCGGCAAGATTGACACGAACGAACTGAGAGAGGCGCTCCTCAGTCTCGGATTTTCAGTCTCACCTGTGATTCTGGATTTGCTGGTTTCCAAGTTCGACAAAAGTGGTGGCAAAAACAAGGCCATTGAATACGACAATTTCATCGAGTACGTTACCTAATGATGACTGTTTTCGTTTCATTAACAAACTCAATATTTCATCCTTACTAATTTTCTTTCCTTTTCCTCTCCCCCTTGGCCAGGTGTTGTCTCACTGTTAAGGTGAGCGATTTACCCTTAAATCTTTCGAGCTTTGGCTAAATTTTCCCCAATCCTATTTTCAGTTAAGGAAGTTCTAACGTTGGACGTATTTTTGCAGGGACTGACCGAGAAATTCAAAGAGAAGGATACCTCATTCTCTGGTTCGGCAACTTTCACCTATGAAACCTTCATGCTAACTGTTTTACCTTTCCTTATTGCTTAGGAGAAATGCAGCTTGTTTCGTTTTCTGTAGTCTGTTGTTCTTCCTGCATCTTCGAATTCCGAATCATCTACTCTGTTGCTTTTTATATTTTCCTTAAATGGCGTAGCGTGACGAAGCTGTTACTCTCGTTGTAATATGATAGTCTTTTTTAGCTGCTCTTTGAGTCTTGTGAAAATTTCATGAATGATTGTATTTCACTGTGATTTCTTCTTCACTCAGCCATATGTAAAATTGGGCCCTTGAATCCTGCTTTAAATAATAATAATAAATTCCCCATGAATTTTTGTAAGCATATGTTGACAATTCCGAAATTTGAGTGGTTGGTTGTGTAGGTGCCACAAATTACTCTAATTAAAAATTAATAATTGCATGTGCATTTGAATTAGCACGACTTTGTGAAATAGTTTAATATATGCAATTCTTGATTACATTTTAACTGGTCAATACAAATCGAAAGTAGAAAAATGGGTGCTATAGCATAAATTAGTTATTGTTGACTTTACTCAGTTATTAATTGAGTCAACTTTTGCTTAGTCAATGATTAAGCACTAATGTTAGTCAACCTTTAATTTACTGGGTACGAGGTGCATTATTACTGCACTTCTAATCAAAATTAAGTTTTATTTACTGTTTTTTTTTTTTGAACGTTAGTTTTATTTACTGAAAACTACGCACATGAAACATTTTATGATGAAAAATTATTTGCATTAAATAAGATGTAAATCAATCAACAATCAAACAAAACATAGTAACTCTACAGCACAAGTTATCCTCAAGCTGTGTTATTCCGAAATTACACAACAGCAATTTACCCGCGCAAAAGCTAGCAATAAATTTAACCACTTGCGGTAATAGTAATATTTGTTCCTTCTAACTCAATTCTGATTTCCTGGGCGATACATGTATACATCTAGATCTGATGTCTGTGTTGGCCTTGCATTATTCTCATATCCCTACAACAAATTCAACCAAAATTTCCAAGTCAGAAAATCGAAGACGAGTAGCCGAAGCACGAGACATAACAAACAGAGGCGGATCTAGAAAAATTAGTCGGTGGGGGCTGAAATTTTTAAATTTTCAATGTCGACACAACAGTCCTAAAATTCAACTCGTTGGTGGGGGCTTTAACATAAAAAAATCATTAAAACTATAAATAATTTTGTAAAATTTTAAGTAGAAAATAGAAGAATTTTTTTTTTAGTAGGGGCTTAAGCCCCTTGTGGCTTCTATGTGGCTCCGCCACTGGTAACAAACGAGAAGCATCGAAACAAAGCATGTCGAACACAGCACTTACGTCGTGGACAGCATCCCTGAGTGCTCGTACTTGCTCCCTCGAAACTGTCCTCACCTGCATCGCAAGGCGACAAGTTTTTCAGACATAGTCGAATCAAATGCAGAATCCGAGTCTCTTAACTAAGTGTTCTCGAAGCATTTGTCTTCTTCTTGACTGACCTTCTTTAGTATAGTCCAAAGAACGCCTTCCGTGCACGGAGGAACAGTTAGGGACCCGACGTATCTGTAATATTTTCTGCTCCCGAACTTGATTTCCCAAGGATCGACAACCCCCAAATGGCTTTCTTCATGATTGAGCGACTTGCTAGTTTCTAGAAGCTGTCGAATGTTTTGGACATCCTCAGTAACTGCTAACATACGCTGATCTTGCAATTATTGAGAATGTAAGAAACGAACAAGAGACGATCACTCACTCTCGCGAGGAAGGGATCGGGACGGCCTAATTTGTAGACGACGCCAATTACAGCGAGATGGCCGAGGGAGTTGTTGTGAACCATGTGAATTTCCAAAGCGAATCTGCAACACAAGACATTGATGTAGTTGAAAAAAGAGAGAGAATACAAGCGGAATATTAGTATTGGTTATAACCTTTTCCCATCTAAACTGTGTTCGCTAGGAGTATGCCAATGGCACTGTTGAAGCCGGTAATCAGTGCCGTTTAGCTTCGCACTTCCTGCATCTCCTTGCCATACGACCTATAAACTCCGTATACAAGTTAACTTCATTATTGTTATAATCATGTCACAGAACACTAGAGTCACCATTATTCATCATTTCTCGAAAATGAAGATCATAATTTATAGAAACATAAGGTGAGACCGTCTCAAAATCCATAATTTGTACTGATAAAAGTCGACAGAAGGGAAAAATGCACTAAAATCTTCATGATTCATCGCCTCTATAACGGAGTTATTACATGAAACACAATGCTGAACTAAGGTTAAAAGGCGCAAATTTGGAGAAAGACGAGGGAAGAAGGCGACCTCAATATCATGGCCTCGATTTTTAATGATAGCTGGAGCCGGCTTGTAGTTTCTCTTCAAAGTACCGAGTTTAGGCATGATCTCGACTCTGGCATCAGTAAGATCGATCGGGGATTGAAGCTTCCCTTTGGCACATGCTTTCCATTTCGGATCGATACCTGCCCAATTATCCGGCCCTTTCTTCGCTCCCTTATCATATGTAAATGGAGTTTCATCCTCTGTTTTGAATTATGATACTTACAACATCAATAATCAAAACTTCTCGCAAGAAATAACAAACAGAGGAACTCTACAACAGTTTAATTCAACCAGTGAACCAATCTCTTGCAAAAAAACATATACAAAGATTGAATGTTTAGGCATAGATTCTATTCCTCACATAAAAAGGGAATAACATACGTCCCGGATTCGAGCCCTCAATTGTGCGGCCTTTAAATTTCGATTAATTATGTTAAAAAAAAAAAAAAAAAGGGGAACAACTTCACTTAAAAAATTATTGAATTGACAAAATTATGAATCTTTTACATTGGAAATGGAATTAATAGCTCCTCTCTTTAATGAGTGGCCCAAGTTCGATTCCCTTTGGGAACGAATTTAAGGGAAACATAAGGTGGCTTAGGATATCTTAGAGTTTCTTGGGAGCTTGGTGTACTAACAACTAATCTAACATCTAACATTTGTCCGATCAAAAAAAATAAATACATTACAATGATTGGAATAAACATACTGCAAATGCAAAGATATATAGTAGCTCCATTCATAAGTTTTGAGTTTTTAGAATAAATATACAAACTTTTTTCAAGAAAATTTATATGGTTATATTAAGGATGTTGATAGAAGTAATTCTGAGGTAAAATTAAACAATACAATGACTTGCAGGCATTAATGGCAAAGAAAATGTTGGGCAAAAACAGGAATTGAAATGCATATGAATGTATCCTCACATGAAACCAAAGGAAGAGAGAGAGAAGCAAACACAATTTGAGAGAGAGAGAGAGAGGGCTAACCAACTTCATTTTCATCGGCAAAAACGGCCACAGAAAGGGAGAGGACGAGGAGAAATGCAAGGAGGAGGGCGGAACATCGAGGGCGGCCCATGATTCGGCAATGCTGCGGCGGAAGGCGGAGGCGGCGGAGCTGCTTTTCTTCAACCGCTAGAGATCAAAGAGGGTCGGCCCCGCATTTACTAATCCAAGGTGTGTATGTATATCTATATATGTATGTATATATATAGTCCTATATTTTCAAGAAAATGACCGTATAAAAAGAGAGAGAAAATCATGGGTATGGAGCGAAGATTTGAAGGTCAAGAGAAGAACAAACATCTAAATCGCCATTTAAGTTTTTTTGTCGGCTCTCAATTTTATCCGTTGCATCGTCCATAATCCAAGAATCCGCTTTTTTTATTTGGAATTTCTCATTCTTGAGATTATTTTGTTTTAAAATCCCATAATCCAACCTATACACTACTTCCAATAATATAATCATTATATTTGAAAGTCTTTACGACCATGTCCATGAAGTCTATGCATATAATCTTTCAGTATTATTTTTTAATTTTTATTTTTATAATGATTGGTGAATAAAGTGATGTTCTGAGTCTCATCCTTTTAGTTAATAAAATCATATTTTGATTAATAAAGTGATGTGAGATCCAAAAATGGCGAATGATGAATGGGTAATAAATGCACATACTTTGTGACAGAGGGAGTATGAGATAGTGATTCTATAGTAATACTGATTAGACGAACGGTACAATGCTCACTATGACATATATAATAATACATCCATCTCATTTAATTAGACACATTTGTCGTTTTAGTCCGTCTCAACAATTAGACACATTTCCTAAAATGACAAAGAATACTTGACTACAATTAACTCTCTTTCTTCAAAATTAATTGCAGTCACATATTCTCTACTCTCTTGGTTCTTGGATCTATAGTAAATGTACATAATTAAATGAGATGAAGGTAGTATGTCAACGGATGTGGTGACAAGAGTAATGCTCCCCTACCCACCCTAGACATGCTTAATATGTTCACGGATGAGGTGGCGACACTATATTTAAGGAAAAAATTAATTAGTATATCTTACAAAAATAAACCCTACAAAAAAAACTAAATCCTAAAAGAAAAAATTATTGACGTGACACTGCCACGTACGTACCGTGGGCACATTAGGCGTATCCACGGTGGGTAGAGAATCATTTCTCATGATGACAATGCTACAAATGAAAATAAGATGGACATACTTAATATATCAACAGATAACGTGACAATGTTATAAATGAAGATAGAGGGGCCTCAATATATATACACTCAACAAATGAGATGACAATGCTTTAAATAAAGATAGTGGAGCGTTTATGTGCTAATTAATCTAAATATATACAGAATTATAATACTTCGTAAAGGATTTCATTCAACATTTATTGGTTCTTGAAAAATAAAAAATAAAAAAGAATGTAAAATTAAAATGAAGATGATTAAATAGTGCCTCCATGCAGGATCGAACTACAGACCTCCAGTTTACAAGACTGGCGCTCTACCACTGAGCTATAGGGGCTACTGTAAAATGTTCCATACCAAAATTTTTAGAAAAATTAAATATTAATCTGTGTTGGATTGATGGTTTTAAATCTATATTATAAGAAAGTAGGATAGTATGTTTTCCTATTTTTGGTGTTAGAACCTCTTTATTGTTTTCTTTAAAATAAAGTTTTTTCATATTTCAAGATTAATTATCATTTTTCATGTAATTCTTTAATGCATTTATTACTTTGAAAAGTCTCATTTTTGGTTCACTAAAGTTTCACACATTCTCATTTCTTTGTTTTGTTTAAATGTATTTATTTTAATAATCTATTAAATATATTATAACTAAATAATAAATTTCAATTTTAATGTCTCAACAACTCTCAATTTAGTATTTTATTTTATATATATTATTTTTATTTAAGTATCAAATAAAAATAATATTAATATGACATTTGCATATTAATTATGACTTATGAGAATTCGTATCCAAATATTTTAGGTATGCATGTGATCTTTTATAGTTAGCTAAATAAATATTACAATTAATTAGAAGTTAGATAAATTTCAAATGATAGTTCAATATTAGATATTGTACGTAAGGAGGATTCAAAATTTTCTTTGTATTTTTTAAATCTATATAACTTTTATTCAATATTTATAGGATACGTAAAGATGTTTGTAAATTTTAAAATGACAATACGTCTCCATAGATACAAACAAATTATTTTCTGGTGCATCACAAGAGTACAATAGTAGTTTTAATTATAGAGTCGTAAATTACTAATTCATCCCTCAAATTTCAGATTTTAGTTATATTATTTTTTGGGCCCAAATCCATAAGATTTTATAAATGTAACAAAGACAGGGCCCAATAAGGCCCTTTTAAATTTTAATGGTAATAATATCTATATTGTTAAATAAATTGTAAAATCATAACAAAAAACCCTAGTCCCCAAACACAGTTCAGATAACTATTCTCGTTCCAGAATCAATCCCACCTTCTAGCGCCGCCGCAAAAGCTCCGCCTCTGTCAGTTAATCGGAGACAATGGCGGCGAAGTACGACTTGACGCCGCGGGTAGCGCCGCATCTGGATAGGCATCTCGTGTTCCCGCTGCTCGAGTTCCTGCAGGAGAGAGAGCTGTACCCTGAGGAAGACATCTTGAAGGCGAAGATCGAGCTGCTCAACCACACTAACATGGTTGATTACGCCATGGATATTCACAAATCCCTCTACCGTTCCGACGATGTTCCTCAGGGTGTGTAATTACTCGTGGTTGTTGGTTTTTTAATGTTTTTGTTTTGGGGAAAAATGGATTTTTAGTGTTATTGGGGCGCAATGGCTGTTTTTTGTTGTTATAATTTAGCTAATGAAATCTAATCTATTAGAAGAAGTATTGTTTTGTTTTGATTTTAGTTGTTTTTTTTTTATGATTTTGGCCTCCATTTTGAGATCCGTAGAGACTTTGGTATTGGTATATTCCAATTTGCTGGAAATGGAATTGGTTTTTTGCATGGTCCAAATTCAATGTTATTCGCAATTATGCTGTGTTTTGGTTTAGGGAAGCAGATTTTCCTTATCTGTACACGTAGCTTTGCAGTATTGATCTATGCTAATTTTGATACATTGATTTCTCTTCATGTGAATCAATGTTTTCATTCTTCTACTTGTATTGGAAATGGTATGCAATGTCTCACTGTCGGTGTACTTCAGACATGATCGATAGAAGAGCTGAGGTGGTGGGTAGGTTGAAGGCATTAGAAGATGGGGCTGCTCCTTTGATTGCCTTTCTCCAGAATCCTCATGCAGTTCAGGAATTGAGGGCTGATAAACAGTACAATCTTCAGATGCTCAATGAGCGCTATCAGGTCGAGCCTCCTTTTTAGTGCAAAGTTTACAATAATCCTCATCTATTTATTGCTGAAACAGAACTAAGAACTAGGCTAGATTGTTTCTGTGGTTGTCAAACTTCTAGTGGTGGTTCACTTGAAAAGTTTCCTCTTAGTTCCTCTGAAATGTATGTACTTGTGCAATAATATCCAGGATTTGGCTTATGGTGACGACTGTAGTTTTACTGATTAATTATTTTTGTCGCCCAGATTGGCCCTGAACAAATTGATGCATTGTATGATTATGCAAAGTTCCAATTCGAATGTGGGAACTACTCTGGTGCTGCTGATTATCTGTATCAGTACAGAACCTTGTGCACCAACAATGACAAGAGTTTGAGTGCGTTATGGGGGAAACTCGCAGCAGAGGTCCTGATGCAAAACTGGGATATTGCACTTGAGGAGCTTAATCGTTTGAAGGAAATCATTGATTCTAAGGTAGTTGATGCACATATTGGGTGTCTTAAAAACTTATGTGCTACCTCAGTTCACTGCACAGTATCAACCATATAATCAATGTGTCTTTGCAGAATTTCTCTTCCCCAATGAATCAAGTCCAGAGTAGAATATGGTTAATGCATTGGAGTCTATTCATCTTCTTCAACCATGACAACGGAAGAACACAGATTATTGACTTGTTTAATCAAGACAAGTATCTTTCTTGAATCTTTATTCTTTTGATTTCAGTCTTAAAAAACCGTTCATCCTTTTATCAACCTAATAATCAATTGGTTGGATGGACTCACGTGTAGGTATCTGAATGCCATTCAAACAAACGCTCCCCATCTTCTACGTTACCTGGCTACTGCCTTCATTGTGAACAAGAGGAGGAGGCCACAGTTTAAGGAATTTATAAAGGTGATCCAGCAAGAGCAGTATTCACACGAAGATCCTATTACAGAGTTCTTGGCTTGTGTCTATGTCAACTACGACTTTGATGGAGCTCAGAAGAAGATGAGAGAATGTGAAGAAGTAAATTTCTGTAACCCCAAATGGCCCTCATCAATTTCTTTTGAGTGATCCTTTATGTATGTTTTCCCCTTTAATTGAGATTGACAGATATATGATCTTTAACTGGTTTCATCCTAGAATCTTATAATTGTAGATTGGGAAACCTTAAGTCTGACATGCGTGTCTCTAAATTCTATGATTGTGCAGGTTATACTGAATGACCCGTTTCTCGGAAAAAGAATTGAAGAGGGAAAATTTTCAACTGTACCTCTGAGGGATGAATTTCTTGAAAATGCTCGCCTTTTCATCTTTGAGACCTACTGTCGCATTCATCAGCGCATTGATATGGGGTATGTGCCTGAAATTAACTACTTTTTTTCATTCTCCTTTGCCTATTCTTTCGGCCAAATAGATTGGAATTTGGTATTTCTAATTTGAACATCATTCATATCTTTTTGGTGGTACAAACAGAGTGCTTTCAGAGAAGCTGAATTTAAATTACGAGGAAGCTGAAAGATGGATAGTGAATCTTATTAGGACCTCAAAGCTTGAAGCTAAGATCGATTCAAAGTTGGGAACCATTATAATGGAGCCTAATGATACCAACGTGTAAGTTTATTACACTTCTCGAGCTCTGTTTTTGTTATCTCTGCATTTTTATTGAAGATTTTTCTTTCCTCTTCCCAGTTACGAGCAGCTCATAGACCATACTAAAGCTCTTTCAACGCGTACCTATAAATTAGTTCACCAGCTTCTGGAAAACACTCAGGGACAGACCGCGAGATAGATTTTGCTCCAGTATTGCTCCTTGTTTTTTTGAATGATGAGTTGGTTTTATTTTTGCAAATTCTGGATTATTGGCAGTTTCATGTCTTGTAATATTTGTTTTTTGTCTGGAAAAAGAGAAGATTCTCAGATTTTGGTTGAGCAATTCAATGAAATGGCACTCACATTGCACATTCTTTGGGGTTTGAAATATCAAATTATAAAATATATTTCTATTGGAGCTGTTGTATTGAACTGTAGTCTCAAATTCTGTTGTCTATGATAATGCGAATGGCCATCAATGGTAGTTTTGTTTAATAATATGCATGATAAAAGAATTGGAAAAAAATAAAAGTTTCATCATGGAGAAAACCCACTTAAAAAAATTATACTCTAAAACTCGAAATTTTCACTCGTGCTAATTTTAGGTGATTTCTGCATACTATATCCCCTCTTACGAAATTCTCTTTGAATTTGTCAAATTTGTTGAATTCTTGAAATTGAAAATAAGCTGAGATACAAGTATAAGCAGTCGGGAACAAGAACTATCAAGATTGAAACCACTGAACTATCTTATACAGTTATCGTTAGCATCACAAACATAATATAATGTATATATCGATATATTTATACGTATATAAATCATATCGGGGCCCTATGTTTTCGAGGGACTCTGAAGCAGCAACTTCAATCGCTTTTCGGCCCAGCCGGCTCTGATTGTAGAGGATAAGCAATCATCCTTGCCTTCTACCATTGTGGACGAGAGTAAGCATAGGTTTTCGGGTATGCTTCGTACCAGTTCCTTCTGTAGCTGCTTCTTCCATATGAAGTGCCGTAACTACCTGATCTGCCTCCTCTTTCGAATGGAGACGTATATGATGTAGACGGATGTTCACAACTACTGTTCCTGTTGCTGTCTCTGTGAATACTGTTCCTCAACTCCTCTTCCATATCATAATTTGATCGCTGCAAAAGGTACCGGTACATATCAATATATGTCATATCTTATCATGAACGAAATGAAGTCTTATCGAACAACAGGAGGTCACATCAAGAATGAATGTAAAGGCTGATAATCAAGAAACATCAAATACTAGTAATATTTTTCCAGTACTCTTGCTAAACTCGAAAATCTGACTATATTTTTCCCTAGGGCGCCTCATTTTCCCAAGGTAATTGAAGATTATCATGTGTTTCTAATTTCAGTTATTACCTTGGAAGGATCCGATAGTACAGCATATGCCTCCCCAATAATCTTGAACAACCTATCAGAGTCGTCGTGAATTTTTTCGCCACATTCTTTCCATAATTTCCCTTCATCCCCAGCATCACTTCTTACCAAGACCTGACCAGCCTACAACACCAAGAATTAAGTCTCACAACATGAAACATATAGAAAAACTTAACCATCTATGTATAAGAAACTCCGTAACACCTTGTCTGGATGATGCCTGAGAGCAGCCTTTCTGTATGCTTTCTTAATCTCAGATTCAGTATCGGATGCTTTGATCCCTCTGCCAGATTAAAACCCAAGAACGAATTATGAGCTTTTATATGTTATCAGTTGCTTGAATTTAAAGGTTAAGTGATGTGAAAGTATCCTATGATTAAAAAAAAAGGTGGTGGTGAGACTTACAATATGAGGTAAAGATCCAAAGGAATATCTTTTTTCGCCTTTTCTTCGACTGAGGCAAGGCGACGACGAACTTTTCTTAAATCCCTTACGCTGCCTCCGTCTGATCTGCTTCCAGTTTTGCTTTGAGATTGACTTTCGAGAAGAGAGACCAATCTCTGAATATCATTATGTGCTTGTTTGTAATCCCTGATCATTTCATGCAAAGTAGCTCTCCGGGAAATCGCCTGGGTACAAAGGCAAAGTAGAGAACAAATTAATAATCTGGAAGGACACATTTCCTGATAAGGTCTATGTTTTCTACAAACCTTTGCGTAATCCTCATCCAGAGCTATGGCCACACTACAGTCTGAGATGGCATCGACTATCTGGCTGAGTGATTGATATGCAGCCGCACGATTGCAGAAGCAGACAGCCATAAAAACTCGAGATTCAAAACTTTTTGATATGGCAGAAGTGTAACTTTCTATAGCATCTGTATATTTTCCAGCCTTAAAGGCATCATTTCCTGATTCCTGTAATAAGCAAAAAATGGGAAATTTTTACGAGTGAGCTATAAATAAGAGGGCATGTGCATATTCAAGTACTTCGAATCCACAAATATTAAGATTAACGATTAATAAATTGGAATTCGTGCAGAAACACCAAATCAAATTCAACATACTTTCAAGGATAAGAGTTCGCGAATAGTGGTGGCTAAAGCAATTGAGGATTCTTTGGTTACATATGCAGACCTACACAAGAAATTATGTGATCAACATCCCAGAAATATTTACAGAGAAGATACAATTATGAGTTGATGGCCAGTGATTCTTACTCTGAAGTTGAACTGATGCCAACTTTTTCTTGTTTTTCAATCAAATCAAGAGCCAAATCGAGCTTTCCCAGACGAAAGTGGGACTTACTTTGTAGGGCCCACCTCCACAACTTCACATGAGAGCTATTGCTCTGAGAGTTCTTCTCAGAAATATCAAGAGTTTGCTCACAATGTTGGATCACTTCGTCATACCTTCGCAACTACATCAGAAACATTAGAGTGGTGACAACCACACATCTTCAAGATTGAGTCGGTATACCGAATCGAAAATTTACTTCAAAATAAATGGACCTTAATTGGTACATACAATGTACATAGCCTCTCCTTTCATCTGAATCAATCTCTCCGAAAACCGACTAATTGACAAAGCCTCGTCAATGCTCCCTAGAGCCTTGCTAGCTGCATCATCAGTTCCTTCTTGCAAGAGTTCTGCAGATTGATTCATACACTCGGCTACTTTCTATCAATCAACAAACTCCCAATCAGACTCTGATTCGTAGGACTAAAAAATATCCAAGAAAAATCAAGAGAATAGAAATGCACAGAGTGACCATTGAAGCTGACCTTTGAGAATGCAATATAGCTAATGTCTAAATTTCAGTGCTTGCAAGGTTACAAGTAGCAGCATACGATGTTATCATTAATAAGGATACAATGCCTCAAGGAAGTATACCTGTGGAAAGCCTCCAGAAAACTCATCGCAGAGAGGAATAGAGAGGTTTGTTAAAGGCTAGAAAAGGCATCTATATCAAGCTCCGGATGTTTATTACCCTCAAGGTGCTTCTAACAAATACTTTAGGGCTCTCAAGGAATACATACAATTCACTAGATGTAACTATGAACTGGCAAGTCTAAAACATTGAACATGATATGACACAAAAAAGTAACTTATTCGAGTAACAAAAGAATGATATTAAGCAAAAACATAGAGATTACAGTTAGTATCAAAAGATGATAATAGTATCTCACCTCAGCCTTTTGCAGGCTACCAGCAGCTTCAATTATAAATCTCCTATCCAAGCAAATGCTGTTCCCATCTCTCAAGCATTTACTATAACACTGGATCGCATCTTCAACTTCACCCAACACCAAATAACAACTACAAAATCATAGAAATGTACAGAAATCTCAAAACCTATCCATTGATCACAAATAAGATAATAGAGCTTTGCACCTATTTGAACACAACATGGAATATAAACAAATCAATAAATCAATAACAAAAGATGAAAGGAAAGTACTTACTTTCCGGCCCTTTGTATAACTTTCAGAGAATCCGGGTCTAGCTCAGATGCCTTTGTACAATCTGCTATGGCTTCCCTCATCCTTGAAAGTGACATCCGTGTGGCTGCACGGTTGCTATAGCACACTGAAAGCAGTTTCAAGGGGTATCCTGGGGTACTGACACGTGTACAAGAATCGATTCCCATCGAGTAAAATTCCTCTGCTTTGGAAAGTTTCCCATCACGATAAGCCTCGTTCCCCCTGGACAGGATAAAATTATTCAAGCACTCACAATCAAAGCTTGTGCATAAGCATAACAATTACAGTACTATAAAGCAGCACTAAAACCAACATGGTGATGAAGGGAGGGGAGGAAACTACCTTATTCGCCATTGCTCACACACTTCATAAGGAGTCCCGATAGGCTCCTTCTTAACATTTACTTTCTCTGAATTTTTTCCTTGGACAGAGGGACTCAAACCAACTTTCAACTTATACTTTTTCTGGTATTGGCGTTTAACTGCTGACAGACTATCATTTGAAGGCAATGAAGGAGAATAAGCTGAAGTACTCTTTTCATCTTCAGGAATTTCCCATTGCTCTGAAATATTTTTCTTATTTGCAGAAGATTCTCCTTTTACTCCAGCGTCAGTCTCCACCTCCGGTGCATTACTGCCACTTGTATCTTGAAAAGGTGAAAAATCCATGGGCGAACCGAAACCGGGTGAATCGTGACCTTTCTGGGAACTGCCTTCCTTAAACGGCGAGAAAAACTGTTGGACACCGGTTCTCTGTCCCTGCTTTCCATTTCTCTTCTTTGATGTTTTCTCTCTACGTGATTTAAAACTTGTATCACCTAACTTATCTACACTTGGGAATAAATTGTTGCTTGAGAATGCAAATTTCATATCTGGTGTGATACAATCTGCATCTGAGTTTAGTCCCGCTTGCTTGCCTCTGAAACTCATGTTGTCTTTCCCATCTTTATCCATAGATGGCACCTTTTGAGAACCACTGTTTAGCTCCACACCCATTCCAGTGGATGGAAACACCGTCGAATGAGCCTCTGTGGATTTAAAGTTACTTTGTGAGAAGCACTTCATATCTGAAGTCTTCTTCTCCTCTGCAAAACCAGAGTCCTTCTGGTTGCCTCCAAACACAAATACATTGTTAGCAACCGATGCAGAATTACAAGTGAAATTTCCAGACTTCGTAGCATCGGCCTTTGGATCATCAATGTGCAGTTTCTGCATCTTGTTCGTTAAACCAAATATAGGGCCTTGCTCGAATGAATCACCTGAAATAGCACTAGCTTGAAATTTACCATTAATGCCTGCACCAGCATCATGACTATGCAGTTGAGAAACATTGCAATCTCCAACCTTTTCACTATTCAAGCGATTCATCTCGTTAACGGGCTTAGTACTTCCACCCGAATCGATACCCCCCTTACCTTTCAGTCCTCCAAAAACGAAAACATCATCCAGACTAGACTGAGAAAAATTAGGCATATCTCCATTTTTACCAGCGGTTTTATTCTCCAATCCTATGTCGAATTTGAAGTCTGTGTTATGAGAAGTAAACACAGAATTCTCATGACCGTTACTACTATCATTATTCAAGTTGAATGGAAACTTGAAGCTAGGGTTGCTAACCTTTTCAGAAGCCCCAGAACCATCCAATTTAGCTTTACCCCTTACATCATGGATCGTGCTTCCTGCATTTTTATCAGTTTTCCTAGCCCCAAATTCAAAATTTGCAGTATCAAACTTCACAAATTCATCCGACTTATGAAAACCTTGTTGAGCTAACTTGACTTGTGAAGCTGAATCACTAGGATCCTTCGCACTGAAACTCGAATTTGGCTCCTTACAAGCTCCAAACACAAAATCCCCAGTTTCCTTTTGCACAGAAGTTGAGCTACCTTTATCAAAATCAAACGAAAAATTTATCGGCATGCTACCATCAATGGCATCAAACAAAGGTGTAAATCTTTCTGATCCAAAACCATACAAAGAATTATCCAACTCAACATCAAAATCAAATCCGTTTCCTTTCAAACCATTGCTCTTCTCCTCACCTCCATTCGATCCCAAATTCCCATGATTGATCCCAAACGCATTCCCCAATTTACCATCAATATCTTTCTCCCCACCACCATCACTAAACCCATTCAATCCCAAATCAGTTTTTACAGTCTTCCCATCCGGCATTTGCCGCCTCCGCATCTTCATCAACCTCGGCCTGGATCGGCTCGAAATGCGCGGCTTCTCGGAGCCGCTTTTCGAGTAATCAAATCGAGCAGCATCGCTCGAAGTAGAAGAAAAATTAAAGCTCTCCGCTGATTCTGAGCTCTGAGCGGAACAGGGTTTACCGAATTCGAAAGCGGGCTGCGTCGCAACCGCCGGCGGCGACATTTGGAACTCGGACTCCGGCGGGACGGTGGATTACCGTGAAATCAGGTCCCAAGCTGCGCGATTATCCGGTAAATTTCGTCGTCAGCAGAGAAAGCATACGACGGATTCCCGATAAACTTTGCTTGGAATGGAAGGGAAGAAGGCGAAAATGGTGGGCTTGGGTTCGCCTTTTCTCTTTTCCCTATTTTGGGGTTTAGGTTTTGGGGGTTTTATATTTGAATTGATCGATTTGAACGTTGCTATCACTGATTACAAATACTAGCGGTGTTTGGGTTGTGATGTTTTAGCACAAATTGGAAAGATTTCATTTTTTCGAAATATACAAATGCTTGGTTTCTGGTTTATTGGGCCACATTTTTTAGACTCCAAAAGGGGCTGGATATTTCAAGAAAATTGCTTTCCAATTTAAACTCACAAATTTCAAGACTATTATTGTTTTAAAAAAAAAAAAAAAAAAAGGAAAGGAAAGAAGCTCTTTCAAATATAATAAAATAATTTTGGAAAGAAACGCTGGTGATTTATTTCCGCCGACATTAATCCGAAGGCAAGCCACGTGCCTGTAGTTCCATTTGAGGCGGCTTCAAAAATCCGAGGTTTACCCATCGTTTCTACAGGAACTCTTGAGCTTCGAAGTTGGTATTTTCTTTCCATTTTGCAGTATTTATTGCTTGGAGGTTGCTCTCTTCCTCTATTTGTTACGTGGGTTTAGTTGTTCCTTTCTTGAATTTGCTAAAGTCTTTATCTTTGGATGAATGGCAAATGGGTTTTGTTAGCTTGTTTGGTTTGGTCTGAAAATGTTTGGCCTTTAGTAGCTTATGTTTGCAGAATGCTGGTGAGAGAGAGAGAGAGAGGGAGATGCTGAAATTGCTAAATGCAGCTATAGAATTTCTATGATTATGTATGGCTTAGAGCTTATTTTAGGTTTCTTGCAGTTGGAGGAATTGTTCTTGAAATTTCCTAACCAACCAGAAAGAGAGTTACAGCTTAAAGCTGCAAACAGTCATGGAGTTTGTCTCATATAAGAACATGCATGTCATTTCATTTTCTTTTATGTTGGTGTTAAGCTCTGTAGTTCTCTTGATTCTCAATACAAGGATTATGAAATTTGTGAAAGAAAACAGATTGCATTACTTCTGACTTGATATCAGACTGGAGTTTATCTCTACATTTATTTTTCTATGTTTAATTATTATATGTTTGTTAACTTTATCTGGTAGAATTCACTATACAAACACTCATTATTAGTTTTAGTTATTATCATTCAATCCCAATAATATATCTTGATTCATTCATTGCCAAAATGCTCTGATTACAACAATGTTCCATAGCTAGATATTTCCAAAGTCAGTTCTATAAGTTTTCGTTTCTTCTGAGACCATAATCCCACTCTCCCCTCAAACAGATAAGAATCGAATCTCGATGGACCAACATCATCCTTCCGGTTCTGTGGAAGTAAATATGGAAGTTTCTATAACCGCAGATGAAGTTATAAGGGCTGGAGGCTTTGGAGCTACTGATGATATCGGTTCCTTGCTTCCATCTGCCACTGATCCTTGAGGACCACCTTCTTGATGTTCGAGGCTATGAGGAATCGAAGGATAAAATGACCGAAGAACGGTATGATTCTCCAAATGTCAATTCAGGAGCTGCCAAATCCGACATTAAAATCATCGACAAAGTTGAAGATGGCTTTGAGGCAGTAGATATGGAAGCTTCTTTATTTTCAGATGATGTGATTAGGGCTGGAGGCTTTGGAGCTACGGATAATATAGGCAGCTTTCTTCCTGTTGCTAGTGATTATACTGATTTTGAGGAAAATCTCCGTGATGCTCGAGATTATGAAGAATCCGAACAGAAGTGTAGTCGTCCTGGCCTTGGATGGAAGAGCGAATGAAATAGTGCCGTTTATATGTAATCCAAGTATCTTGCTTTTATTGCTCCCTAAGAGTTAAGTCCCTTCCTTTTCCTAGTGCTTGTATTTGTGGCTAGATCAGTTTAATTCCTAATTATGACAAAGTTATACAGATTATCAATTCTGCTATCAATTTTATGGCTTAGGCTTGTTGCTTTTCCACTATTAGCTTGATGGTGATGCTTGATATTGTTCATACTGGTTATGCTTGTGAATCTTGATTTTGAAATACACTTATCATTTGTGACGGGACTTCGACAGCAAAGTTAAACATCTCGTACTCTCCATACTTCTATCATACTATTCTAGAACATCCGATACAGGAAGTGCAAAAATTCAAGAAGTATGTACATTGTGAGAGGCTTCATCTATCTACTTTCTGGTCACTGTAGTGCAAATGCTGTTTCTCTTCGGAATATTCTCTGCCCCGGAGCTAGGATTGCCAGAGGATCGTAGCTTGACTTTCTCCTGCAGAAAACTTCCCAGCGAACTCCAAAATGGGCTTTCCATTCCTCTTCAGTGCTATACTGAGGCAGGTACTGCTTAATCCCAAGATAAGGCTTCTCACTAAAACTCAGTATTTTCTTGTTCTGTGATAGAATATGCTCTAACCCGTCGTTCCCCGTTGATGATGGTATCGCTGAAGATAGGAAAGCAACTAGGTAGAAAACTTCCTCCTCCGGTGTGGTTAATGATGTTCCAGATATCCACCTGAAATTCGAAGCAGAGTTAGGCCATGAGACATAACAACCTTCATGTTAACTGATATAACTACATATTGATTGTATGCTTGATTTGTTGTAGGATTGATACCTTGATTTGTTGACGGGGTAGATTAGGACAGGACCGTTGCTCGTATCTTTTACTATGTTGCCAAAAACTTCTTTAGCAAACTCATGAATCCTGCTTCTGGGAATAAGAAGATTCAGCCATGGATGTGGCACCTCCCAAAAGCCTTTCTCTCGAAGTTTCACTTCGGAAACGTGTACTCTGTCCAGGAAATCCACATAGGAAACCTCCGAGAGAAAGAGAGTGGATCGTATGTAGTTCAGTTCTGATAAGAGAGTGTCGATATCCTGCATGAAAAGGTAGTGGAGGTGAATATTTTAGTAGCCTCTGGTAAACTTTTGGCTGCCTCGGATAATAATTAGGATTCTTGCCTGATCGACATTATTCGATTCTTGAGGGTTGTAGTATTTAGCGACTTCTAGGCAATATAGAAGCTTCCCGTCGGAGGTGAACTGGTCTGCTTGGACCGGATCTTTGGGATTGAAAGATGATCTCCAGTTGTTTAACAAACCGGTTCTGTTTATGATGATGAATCCTTCCACATAATCGAATGAATCTTTTGACGATATGAGATGCTCCTGGTCGCGGGCGAATGTGGAGAAATCTGAATAAAGTGCTCTGATCCATTTAACCTGCAAGCAAAAGTAGAGTCAAAAAAAAATTTGTGGCCTAATTTGCATGATATCGACTCGTTTTAAGATGCTTTTACCATTTTTGGCGCAGGCTCTAACGCGATCCTTGCTTGAGTGATGATGCCGAACTGTCCTAGACCGCCTAGGACCGCGTGGAAGAGATCGGCATTTTGCTCCTGGGAACAAGTTAATGCTTCTCCTCTACCTGCGTAAAGAAAGTTCAGGTTAATTATTAGTTCTTTTTTGAATTTTCGATGATTTCTTTTTTTTGTGTTTTTCCTGCGTGTATTAGAGATAAACCTGTGACAACTTGGAGTTGGTAAACATTATTAATCTGCGGGCCGTGTTTGAACGCTTGGCCACTGATTCCAGCATTTGACAAAGTGCCACCAACGGTGAGATGGAGATAATCAGTCCATGACCTCGGTGTTAAGCCTCGTTTGAGGCTCTCGCTTAGGATATTTATCCACAGTTCCCCGCCGGAGACATCGACATAGGGTCGTTTCCCGGTGTGGAAACTCATTTCTGGAACCCGAAGCGACTTCATGTTAACCACAACGCCTTTATACGCCTGAGCTTGGCCTTCTAGGGAGTGGCCATGGCCCCTCGCAGCAATCGTGAGCTCGGAACTCATGCCTAATTCATAAACATATTTCACGAGAGACGAAATATCAGAAACAGATTTCGGATACAAAACAGCATCCGGCATGAGACTGTATCGATTGCCAAAGTCCTTCGCAGCAAACTCCATCCTCTCGAAAGACAAGTGCCCTTCGAATCCGATCTCGGCTAGGGAAGAATGTGTGATCGATTGAAAGTTTCGAGGGGTGGTCAAAGGGTGGTTGGAACAAAGATGCTCTCTACTAATCATGAAACTATGCAAGAAAATCAGTACAAGAAGAGGTTTGGTTTTCTGTCTGAAGAAGCTGAGGCAATCTGCACAATACATCTCTCGACAGGTACTTAGCTTTCTTTTTCTTTGTTTTTCGAAGTCTTGGTCTGATGTTTTAGTTTCTAAATGGATATATATATATATATGTATACATACATACACTCAAGGGAAAGAAAGATATTGCAACAAACTTTTTGAATATTGATTGCATTACTTTTCTCCTTTGGGGCTATTTTGAGTAAATATATTAGTACACTTGGACCAATCACCACACTCCTCACACTTTTGAGGACTTAGTGACTTCACATTTGCTGCAAACATGATTCTATATAATGTTGTAAGTTATATGCACTATTTGTTGGAAGGTGGAGGATGAAATCATGTTATTTCTTATTTAGGGGGACCCCGTTAAAGCAATCGTCCCATTTGTTCTGCATAATGAGATCCACTCCTCGTTTACAGTAGCTCGAACGAACCCCTTTTCCCCTCCGGTGATTGTAAAAAGATATTTTACTGCGTTCGGGTGTGAAAACTCGAGGCAGCCCACCGTTGTAGTAGAGTCATATATTCCAGTTTTAGGTCTTTGAATTTGGCCAACCTAACCTGCCTAATTATTCCAGAAAAAAAAAAAAAAAAGGCACTTTTCTTTACTTTGCTTCCTTATCCAGTTGAATTTATCTTTGTCATTTCGTGTTACCGTTGCATGAGTTTAAGCGTCCAAAACCCCCAAAAACGAACACGGGATGTCGAAAAGAAAAGCACCGTGATTAGAGTCTGGTGATGATATTTTGCAGGGTCCACTGCACGTTCAATTCCTCCATTAACATCCCTTTCTCAAGGGGATCATGCTGTACTGAAAGGCTTGCCTCCTCCTTTTTCGAGAAGTCTCTCGGATTCGACCAACTTAGCTTGTCAGAACTCAACTCGTTCGGACAGCGACTCCGGGGCTTCGACATCCACTTCGTCTATTCCTTTTTTTGTTTTAATTTCGTAGTTATCGAGTGAAGGTTTGAGTGGCACGATGGGAGAGTGTTGTGGTAGGGGCCTGAAGAAATATTGAACACAGAATAAAAGAGGAAAGTGGGAGACGTGCAGATGACAGTTTGAATTGGAGAGACAGATTTTTGCGAATATTGGAGTCTTGGATCCCAGCATTGGGACAAGAACTACTTGATTCCATCAAACCTACTAACCTAGTACCTTTGTAATTCTTCTATGCCGCTCTCTTTGACACAAATGTTAAAGCCACTTGTGCAATTATTGCTCGAGCATCGGCGTTACTCGTTCCTCGGGTCTAGTCCCTAGGGTGCCCCTGTCGATGGGTGCGGTTAGAGGTGTCAAAACAAGTCCTACGTGATTTTGGCCCAACCCGAATTATCGGTCTGGCCCGTGGCCCGGCCTGGCTTGAACATTGGGAGTCGGGCCAGGCCGGGCCAGTCCGAGATGAATTTTCCTTTTGTTGCGGGATTAGTGCAGGCCATGCCAGGTCAAGCCGATACTTTTCACACCTCTACACATGGTTGGACACGGGGGTATATTAAAAATTTAAAACTATATAATTAATTCTTCGGGTCGAGACGGGATCCGTTTTTGTTGCTCAATAGGGTTTATAGACTCTTCAAATGATGTGCGTTAGGTCTCGAGCAAAAGCTTTCAGAACAAAAGCACGACTATCAATTCGAGGAATCAATAAAATTATGCCGCTACATTATGGCCAATCATAATGAGGGAATTATAGTCAAATTAGATATATAAAATTAATAAAATATTAGTAACGTTTAGTGAGTATGTTGTATTTTACTTTCTTTTTTTTACTCTTTTTATCTATTCAATAAAAGAGATTATAGTTGGCCATAATATGGCCAAATAACATTATTCGTTCAGAATTCACATACTTCCCATACCGGGTTGTTCGCCAACAAACATTCCGGCACTTGGCTAATAGAGCAAGACGACGACGACTTCAAACGTTTGTTTTTCGGGATCATCGTTTTTGTTTGATACGCATATTATGATCTTCTTTATATGGTAGGTTTGAGATCATGTCTCAAAATATCGGTTGTTGAGTGTACCTTAGTCTTCTCAACAATGTGCTAGTACTACACTCCATCTTAGCTAAAGAAAGATCACATTTTCTTGTTGCATATTACACCATTATATTACCTCGTTTGCATGCAAATTCAAGATTGTTGTGTTGTACCTCATGCTTAGGGCAGTTGTACGTGGAGGCCAGGTTGAAAAGGTGACGTCGATTTGCAGATTCTTGTACTGTGAAGGAAGATACTAATGGCTGTTTTTCTATATAGGGGAGGTACGATCTACCTCCCTTTTGAGGCATAAATGACGTCACCATTTATTCCCATTTAAATAGAAAAATTCATGTGCTTCTTCGAGTCCATAATCTTATGATTTTTCAGTTGGACTTGATACGAAAATATTAGTATATTCTTTTAATTTTATTTTATTTTTGAATATTATTTGAAATTAAGTGACAATTGGCCATAAGTCACGCTCCACCTTTATCATGATGGAGATTTGAAGAAAATATTTATATGATTAAATACTATTTAATATTTATATGTATGTAGTCCTTTGAACCGGCATTATTAATGTTTAATGATGTTCATGGTCAAAATGTTTAATTTAAAGGAGAATAATAGATAAATAAAATAAAATAAAAATAAAAATAAAAAGAATTGTCTGAACCCAACAAAATCTTGTTCATGAAAGCCTTGGGGCCATGAATAAAAATAATTTAATCTAATCAAAGTCTAAAAGGAAACCACACTTGACACTTGCAAGTATATATTCCATAATATTCGGTATATTTTTATGGATTTATTTATTAAGAATTACGAGTTCATAATACTATGGAGTTTTGCTTTCTAATATTTGGTGTGTAAACACACACACGCACACATACATGATCTTGGAATAATAAATTTAAGGAAGAAAAAAAAAGGCGACAAACCGGGGAAAAAAGGGAAACAAATATAAGTGAAATTTAATTTATTGGATACACACCACATTTTTCAACTATTGTTATTTAAAATATTGTATACTTATAGAGCTTTTGTTATGTTGAGGGACGTGGAGTGCAACAAGAATGCGACATTGTATATATTTAAATAAATGATTTTACTTTCTTGTGATGGATTGAGTGGTCTATGTATTATTAAATATTTTTAATTGTTACTAGTAGCCACAAAATATAAACTAAATACTCCACTCCTCCAATATTTTCTTGTCTATTTTGAGTCCAATAATATATAATAAAAAAAAATTTGTTCGTAAGAAATAAGAAACGATTTGGATCAGATGACCACCGTGTGATCTACCATTCAGATAGTACTGAAAACGTCTTGTGATACACTACGATACATTATAATCGTGCGTAAGATGCATCAATTTTTTTTTTCAATGCAAAATCTATATTTTTACGGAAGCTCACACTCTATATAAATGTGTGTGTGTGAGAGAGAGATTAGATTAGTACTTAAATTGAATTTATTTGTTTAATTAGCACTTAAATTGATATTTCTTCTATTAAATACCTTAAACATGAGTACTTTTACAAAATAATTCTTACAATGTCCCCTTTTATGCTTACAATCTATTGTAATCATAGTCCTATTGTCCCTTGCTAATTAACTATTGTACATAGATCTTAATTGCATCTTTTTTTTAAATATTGCTCATATTTGTCAACTTTATTTATTTTTAAGTTATTCTATTTTCTCACTCTCTTTTGTCTCCATAAAAGTGTCACTTTTCTTTAAACAATTCATCGATTTTATTAGTGAATTGCTTTAGATCAATTTTGTCTCTAGTCATCAGTCATGAAAATTAATGGGAAATTATATAAGGAAATAATTAATTATATTATTTATGCTTCAAAGAGTCATCATGAATATGATTTTGTCGTCTAATTAACCAGCGAGAAATATGGCTTTGAAAATTATTTTCCACTTCTTTATATTTGATCTGACATTAAGATATGATCCAACTTATTTTGAAATTTTTTTATTTGACATGATAGCAAAAAAAAAAAACCCAAATATTTGCAAGGATTTTATAAATCCAGTAGCTTAAAAAATTGCCAATTTATTTTCTTCCTTTAAAAAAAAGCCCAATTTACATCAATTAAAATTATAGCCTATTTATTATTTTTGTCGAAGTACTTATAAGTATTGTTAGGGGTGTGACAAATAATAATCTGGCCACATATTTATGTGATTGATTTTTTTTAATTATGACTAATCAAATATATATATATATATATATATATATATATATATATATATATATATATATATATATATAAAATACAAAAACGGATCTCCATGAATTATGTAGAATTTTTGTAATTATTTTTCTAAATACTCGTGGCTTTGGTTATATTAGGTAATAATTTAATCAATATAAATACTATACAATAATATATCTCCATATATATGCATATTATATAAGTAATATTTTCCTAAATTTTCATCATCAATCAATTAATATAAAAAAAAATATATGATATTCATACAAGATATGCATCATTAATGAAGATATATATTTTTTAACTAAATAAGTATTATACATACCACGAGTTATTTTTATTTATCATTAAATTCATTTATCATTAAATTTCTTCATCATTAATAATCTCACCAAACAATATTTTTTTATTTGACATAAAGTGATTATTGTCGAAAAATGTTCATCATTAATCTATTACACATAACAAAAAATTGAACATGTTCGATTAGTCAAGAAATGCTACCCTCATTAATCTATGTTTTTTATTATTATTATTATTGTGAATAACGAGTGAGTTGATATTCAAAATTTAATGGGCGGCTAAACATTTTATCATTCGATATTTATATCAAACAACGGGCTCCATCCTACGTGGAATTATGTAGAATTTTGTGATTATTTTTCTAAATTCTCGTGGCTTTGGCTATATTAGGCAATAATTTAATCAATATAAATACTATATAATAATATATCTCCATATATATGCATATTATATAATATTTTCCTAAATTTTCATAAATTTTCATCATCAATCAATTAATATAAAAAAATATATGATATTCATACAAGATATGCATCATTAATAAAAATATATTTTTTTTTAACTAAATAAGTATTATACATACCACGAGTTAAATTTATTCATCATTAATCATTATCATTAATTATTCATCATTAATAATCTCATCAATCAATATTTTTTTTATTTGACATAAAGTGATTATTGTCGAAAAATATTCATCATTAATCTATTACACATATAACAGGTGCATTGACATAACAAAAAATTGAACATGTTTGATTAGTCAAGAAATGCTACCCTCATTAATATGTGTTTTTTTATTATTGTGAATAATGAGTGAGTTGATATTCAAAATTTAATGGACAGCTAGACATTTTATCATTTGATATTTATATCAAACAACGGGCAGTTTCATATTCAAAATGAATATACCTATATGCAACCTAATAAATGTTATTCCTCAAAATAGTTGACCCGTATCTTCAATGGATAATCCAAACAACGGGCGGCTTCATAATAAAAATAAACATAACTACTCGGCTTCATATCGCTCAAAACCGTTGATCCATGTAGCTTTCAAAAAATATTACATTAAAAATGAATACAACTGCCAACAAATGTTACTCTCAAATGGTTGGACAAAATAACGGGCGACTTGACATTCAAAATGTATATAAATACCCGAGAAATATTATATCCCCAGTGGATAATCTAAACAACGGGCGACTTCATATTCAAAATGAATATAATTACCCAAACAAATGTTACCCTTAAATGGTTGAACCAAATAACGGGGGGCTTGATATTCAATATGAATAAAATTACCCAATAAATATTATATCTTCGAAGGATAATCCAAACCTCGGGCGACTTCAAGATAATCCAAATAACGGGGGGCTCGATATTCAATATGAATACAATTACCCAATAAATATTATATCCAAACCACGGGTGGCTTTAGGATAATCTAAACAACGGACGGCTTCATATTCAAAATAAATATAGCCACTCGACTTAAGAAATGCAACATAATAAATGTTATCCATCAAAACAGTTGGGCCAAACAACCGGAGACTTTTGAAATAAATATAACAACTCAAAAAATATTACTTAAAAATGCATACAACTTTCGACAAATGTTAACTTCAAATGGTTGAACCAAACAACGGACGGTTAGGCATCAAACGAAAATGCCTGAAAAATAATATCACTATTAAATCTATTTTTTTATTACATGTATGACGAACATTTTGAAAAAATAAAATTGAATAAATAGGACTACTCGAAAATTTTATTAATCTAATTTTCTATTACCGTGAAATGGCGGCTTGATATTGCAAATATGTAATGCTAAATGCGAAATATTATCTCTCATTTACTTTTTCTTTCTTTTGATATAATTTCATATTAATATTTTAAAATGAACTTTTGCTTTTTTATCAATTTAAAATAAATAATTAGATTATCTTTTAAATTTTAATTTAAAATTACAATATAAATGATCCCGTCAAATTTCGACGGGCGGTACACTAGTTCGATAATTAGAAGAATGACAAATCCCCCCAAAAAATGCAATTGTTACGTTTTTGACATTATAATTAAGCAATTTATTTATGTTTGACATTCTATACTTTATATTGTAGTGTACTAGTTCAGAAAAATGCAATTGGAAATCCTATTGAAGATGGTATTGTCTATATGCAATTATGATTAGGCCGAAAAATTCATTTAAGTGCTTTCATCAATGATCAAGTTTGCTTATACCAAATGGTGTGATTGTGATATGTCATTACACTAATATTAATATACTATAAACATTATTATGTTGTTGTTTCTTGTCCAAACAAAAAAAGTATGTACATATCCACCCCTCCCCCAAACAAAAAAACCCAAAAAAAATAAATAAATAAAATTTAAATTTTCTTTTTGGGGGACGACCACCATATCTATGTTAAGACCCAAAATATAAAAGATTATCTTACACTATTTTATTTTTAAAACTTTTTTTTTTAAACCTTTAAATTATACTATATTTACAACTATATCAGTTTGTACTCACTACTTTATCCCTTCTCCCGACAGTTTTAGCATTCATCATTATCAACTAGTTTTGTAGATTTTTCTTAACGCTCGTGCCTCGTAAAATTTTTACACAAAAATGAGGGACAAGGGGATCCCGGCCTTGTGAAGGAAAATGATCTCCATCACTTGTCAAACAATTTGTCATATCCCATGTGCAATCCTTCCACCACCTTAGATTTATATGGACTTTGCAACACATTTAGTCAAGAAATATAGCAAGTACTCTGCATTTTCTAAGCATTGTATTGTATAGCTAGTTAATTAGGTAGCTAGCTATACTCTATTAATTTGTTACTTGCTTTATAGCGCTAGAGTGCCCAAAAACTTTGTGTTATCAAATGCAACTTGAAGTCTTCGATCAAAAGTTATATATCAATTCATGTCTTTCTTTAGGGCTTCTTTTTTTTTTTTTTTTCATCCAATCTTCTCTTTAAGGAGATAATATGTTCACGTGTGCGTGTCTGAGAATATTATTTCATTATTATGGTTTCAACTTATAGTTGTTGGAAATTTTAATCTTGATGTGTTTGGTTTGTAGCGATGGGAATTGGAAAGTTGGTACAATTTTATTTTCTTTACTTCACGTGGGTTACTTTTTTCATTTTTTTTTCTTGTGGTTGTATTATTATTATTATTATTATTATTATTATTATTATTATTATTATTATTATTATTATTATTATTATTATTATTATTATTATTATTGTATTATTATTAATGCAGAGTCGGGCATTAATTTTTTTTAAAGGAGGACCAATAGTGGTTCCCGATTTTTCCTGCAAGGTGACTCGAACCCTGACCTATTAGTTAGAGGGGAAACGTCTTACCAACTGAGTTGTGCTTCGTTGTCAGTCGTACATTAATCTTGCATTAATATCATTTCAATTTTTGGATCAGAAAATGAAATGAACGAGCTAGAATGCAGATGAGAAGACATGCATGCTAAGATTCAAATAAAGGTAGCAATGTTTAATCAACACATGCATGCATCAGAGAATTATGAATCATCAAGAACTAGTAAATATTCAGGAAATTAGAGTAAGTGACATGAATTATTTTTGTATTAAGTTTGAATAATTATTATTAGAAGGGGCATCAAATCTATCGCACAATATCTCCTGAGAAATTGGCTTTTTTTGTGCACGCTTAGCTTCTCCTTTCAACACTTTCTCTCTCTCTCTCTCTAGACCTCTGTGAAGAACACACACACCCACACATATTTTCATGACATTTTGAGGAGTCATTTTCTTGCAGCATTATCATGCATTTTTTGTGATGTAACTTTTGATATGTGGCAACTAGCTAGGGCTTAATTAGATTCGACTCATGAAGCATTTGATAATGAATATATATATATATATATATATATATATATATATATATATATATATATATATATATATATATTGAGATTTAAGAATCACCCTATCTTTTCATGGTTTCTGACGATGAATATGCAGCCGATAATTAAAGAACGTACGTGAGCATAATTAATACACAATCGCAACATATATATATATATATATATATATATATATATATATATGCATGAATAATATACAAAGTATATATTTACTAATTAGTTTCTTACAATACGTACGTTTATTGTTGTATTTTTTTTATTTTTTTTCAAAAATAGAATGCTAATTACTATATCATCATGTATTTTGTTTAAATTTATTCGAATAATCCTTTAACTATTCTTCGTCAAGATATTGGGAACGACGTAAGCGAAATACATACACTACTATTTCTTCTCACTTCATATGTCGCGGGGAACATGACATGACTCCGTAAAAGGTTTAACAGTGAAACTCCATTTATAGGAATTTGACTATTTCCAGCTCTTCTTCTCGTTTGTAGCATACGTAATTACTTATTTAACAAAAATACGTAGATTTTTTTATTAAAAAAAAATACTTGCATCACAACCCTTTCCTTTTTCATAGAATTAACATATGAATAACAACAAATTTAGCATATTCTATAGTACTACTCTTATAAATGGAAAACTAAGAAACTACAACACGCTTCATCGGTGGCCACTCGCATCCTCTATCCCAACTTCAGCATTCTAATTGTGTTTTAAATTTGAGTTTTGCTAATTTTTATTCATTTTTCTTTCTTCGATTTCAATATATTCTGATTTAGTTTAACTTTATAATTATCGATTGAGATTCACTAATTCAACTATGATTTATAATTTTCATTTAGTTATAAATGTTAATTAAAATTTCATGTGTTGTGATAAATATAAAAATAGTGAAATAATTAATTTGGAACACGTGGCACCAGACATAATTGCATTATTTATAGGTAGAGTAGATATTAATACACTGCCAATAAAATAAAATAAAATAAATAAAATAAATGGTACGGTAATGGGAGGGGACATTTGAAAAGATGAGGCCCATTAGTGGGTAAATGGGCCATGTTTTCCACTTACAAGCCCAAGACTTTGGCCCTCTCTTGCTAGTTGCTTCGCAGCCTGACACGTGGACATGCCCCTCAATAGCTTGTCTATCCTCAAAAGATTTTGCATTAGCAATAATGCAATATCTTATCTTTAAATAATTTAGGTTACTTCGAATTTGGATTATCCTGTCCCTTTCATGTTGTGCTTATGTGCATGCGTATTTGAAAGGAATGATTCATTTTTATAGATGGGACATTGATTTAAGAATCAACTAATTAGCGAATATGTGAAAAAATGAGAAAAAAATAGCGTCATGTCAGGTAAATTGATGTGAACCTTGTATTATTTGAGTCGACTGGTTGTCTCTGTCTAATGAGATTTGACGATTTAACTAGAGTTTCGAGTTATATAGAAGATTATGAGGATTAAGTGAAGGTCGTACTCGTCGAACTGGTCACAAATCAATACTAGTCGATGATAATGCAATAAATGAAATGATTTTGATGGATTAAAATCGTTTAGGTAAAGTTACACATTTTAATGACCCAATAATGACTAGTCTGGTGGATATAAGTCTTCCATCTTGCCTCCAATGGGTTTCATGAGTAAATAAAAAGAAAAATTTCAAATCCAACTTTTGTATGGAAGCAAAAAAATAAATAGAAAATAATCGCGAAACATAAAAATTTCTAATAAATGCCTCGATGAATATACAAATATTCCAATATATGATTCATTGCATATTCAACACCAGAATGAATTATAAGTAAATAGAAAATCTATTATGAAATAGTCTTATATAAGTTTTCATTTTAAAAATATTTTATTTATATTAACTTTTTTTATTAATTAGAACTTAACAGTTAGTAATAACTTCAAAAACTATTTGTATTAATTAATTTTGCCTAGAAATCTTATGAATAAATTATACAACTCAAGAGTTCTCATGTATAAATTCTTATGATAAAATTACAACATATATTTGAACATTTAAATTTTTAACTTTTTGTATATATAGTTATTGAAGTGATATTTTTTTGTATATAATATTTATAAATTAGTCTTTGACAATGCGAGGATACAATTCTAATTCCAACAGCAATAATTTTAGTGATTTATGCAATAAAGTAGCTTTCTGATTGGGGAAATTACTAATCAGGGGATATAACAAATCAAATTTTACTACTAATTTAAAAGTCGCTATGCATCTAAAATCGGGTTTTTGAAGATAACGACTTTAGTTCTCCTTTCCCTCGCTCAAGGTTTTCGTAAACATGGCGCCATTTGGCTGAAACTTTGGTTTCTACCCCAATCTTCGAAGAGAAACCCTAATTTTTGCAGAAATTCGTTGAAGAAAAATCGGAGTAGATGGTTTCTTTTGCAATCAATTCAGCTAAAATTCTTAACTCCAATTCCTTATTCACCCATCGACTCCCATCTCTACTCTCGTCTAAACTTCAGGTAATTATATATGCAACATAATTATGTAACGATCTTTTGTAGGAGTATTTTGAAAGGATTGTATTTGTAATTTGATATACGATTGTACGAATTTATATATCAACCATTTCGTATTCCCGAAGAACTTGATTACTTAGCTATGCTCGTTGTTGTTAATTTTGGATTTTCTTATTTGAAAATGTTTCTCAGGGTACTTTTTCTTGGAGAAGAACACAGTGCACTCAGGCGGTGCCTACAGGTACAGTTATGTTCTCTCTCTCTCTCTGGGTGTAATTTTGTTGGTACTTAGTTAGCATTGCAGTTTCTGTTTCTTCCCCCTTTTTAATGTGGTTCTTGTGGTTATTCTTCATTTGCATTATGGTTCCCCTTTCTGTGTTTGTTGTTAGATGAAGCTGCGGAATTTGTTCCCGATTACGATGATCATATCCAGGATGATTCGAAGGTGACAGAGAAAGATGCAGCCTTGCGCATGGCTCTGTCAGAGCTTTCTGGGGATTTTGGTAAAGAATCAATGCTTTCATTGCAGCGATTCTTTAGTGCCAGACGTGCCTCGGTGATATCTACTGGATCATTGAGGCTGGATCAAGCTCTTGGTGTAGGAGGTTTGCCAAAGGTTCGTGTTTTTTTGATGTTTATAGTTTGTTATGCATGTTGAATCAAAAATGTGTTTTTGGTGATATTAGCCTTAGCTATTTGTTCCTTCAGTGTTTTAATAGTTTGTTCTGCTGTCTGTGTTTGTTGCATAGTAGTATTGGTATATTGTTATCCCGAATTAGTATTTTCAGAGTTACCTTCCTCACATTGTTTTTTCATGTGGGATTGCCGTTGACAGATCTTGTTGCTTTTATCAGGGAAGGATGGTCGAAATTTATGGGCAAGAAGCTTCAGGGAAGACAACGCTCGCACTGCATGTTATTAAGGAGGCCCAAAAGCTTGGAGGTGGTCAAGATCCTGTACTTTCTTTGTTGTTGAAATTAAAATTTTATTGTACAGATGAGGAAGCCTTCCATGTTTTTTACTGATCTGTCGCTTAATATGCATTCTGATTGCAATCATGCAGATATGGTATCGATAATAGTTGATAAAGATGTCCTGGATTTTCTGTATAGTGTCTAAAAACACCTTTTAAACTGATGAAACAAGAGAAGAAGAAGTACAATGAAAGAAGAAAGAGTTTTTGAACTCACTTGGCAAGATTTAGATTTTGTATTGTCAAATATGCACTTTTATGTTGCTGTATAATCTTGCTGATTTGTTTTGTCGATTTGATTAGCTTCTGATCGTATTAGTCCCAACTTACCTCTACGTGCTCATAATGTGATTCATTTGAACTCATTTGTTCCTTTGAACTAATAGGTTACTGTGCTTATCTTGATGTGGAGAACGCTATGTGCCCATCACTTGCAGAATCAATAGGTGTAAATACAGACAGTCTCCTGATTTCACAGCCAGATTCCGCTGAAAATTTGCTTAGTATGGTGGATACACTGACAAAGAGTGGATCAGTTTCTGTAATCGTTGTTGACAGTGTATGTGTTGGCTTTCCCACTTCCTAAATAGTTTCTTTTTCTGGTTTTCTTGAAATGAAAACTTACAGACATGCTTAATATGATAAGTGGTACATCTTTGTGGGATGTGAGAAACAAGATTTCCTTGTTGAGGGAAAAGACGCAAGGAGTTCAAACTGTCAGATTGCTATATATTTCTTCTAGTTTATTTATTCTGAATAGTTAGCTTTGGAATTGGGTCAAGTAGATTTCAGCAGTTTCATTATTTTCAATCTTCATTTTCAGTTGGCCATAATACTTTTCGTCTTACCCCATACTGATTTATGCTTGATAATGCAGGTGGCTGCTCTTGTTCCTCAAAGTGAAGTTGATGGGAAAGAATGCGGTTCTTATAGAGATTTGCAATCGAAAATTATGACACAAGCACTAAGAAAAATCCATTATTCTTTGTGCAATTCCAATACTCTAATTATTTTTATCAACCAGGTTTGTATCTAGTTGCTGAAAACTTAATTTATAATACGTGCTGTTCTTTAGTGACCAAATTTGCTCTGGTCCTTAATAGGTAAGAAAAAAATTGAAATTGGTTGAAGGCTCTGTTCGTGCAGAAGAAGTAACCTGTGGTGGAAATGCCTTGAAGTTTTATGCTGCAATGAGGTTGAAAATTAGCAGAAAGGAGTTGCTCATGAAAAATGATAGGGTAACATAGAAAAGATTATCAAATTTTGAGCACGTATTTCATTTTTTATATTTTTTTATTAATGTATGTAATCACTGATCAGTTGTCAGTAGGTATATTTTGCAAGTCAAACTTATCTCTTATCCATGATTTGTCTGCTGCCAGGCTACTGGTCTCGGAATTTGCATTCAAGTTGTAAAAAATAAGCTAGCACCTTCAAATGCAAAAGCAGAATTGAGTATAAACTTTGGGAAAGGAATCAGCCGCGACTCAGAGGCCTTGGATTTAGCTTGTGAACATGGTGTTATAGTGAAAGATGGAAGCTATTACTTCATAGGAGGGAAAGTCCTCCACAGCAGAGAAGAAGTTTTAAAGTATCTGGCATCCAATGAGGAGGCTTTAAATGATATAATCAAAACCTTAAGGTCTCATTTGTTTGACAAATAAATTACCTGAGGATATCATTGATTCGCCAAATCAAATATTTCATTGCTGCTTCTGTGTATATATACTCTTGAGTTAGCTCCAAAATTTGAGATGGTTCGTTCTATTGTATCGCGTCACTGGGACAACTTATATCTTGTTCCATTATAATGCCAGAGGGAAATTATTTATTGTATTAGGCTAGCTTTTCCTATGTACTCTTTCAGATAACATGTTATTCAGTCTTGAAAATTCAGCCATTCTTCTAACTCACAGATTCCTTATTTAGCATTCATTCATAGATTTTATCAACATTTCTCAACAATTTTGTACTGCTTGCATCCTTTATCCCATGGACATAGTACCTTGATTGTTCTGATAGCAGATGGAGTCGAAGATCTATTTGCAAAACCGAAACTTGTCTCAAGAACAGAAAACAAGAGAGAAGAAGAAGAAGATACACGCTGCAACTGGAAAAGGCTGCATCAAACTCTCGGGCTTACAGGCTTGTAGATAGGAGGAGAGAATCGAGGTAACATGCACATATAACAAGAGGATCACACAGTCCAAGTGCCTTTGTTGGTAGAGACTATCAACATCATTCAAAAGAAGTTGAATCATTCTTTTCTCTCAGTCAAGTGTTCCATAATTAGAGGAATTCTGCTGAGAAACGCTGTTCCTCTTGTTACTTCTGGTGATCTTGCCATTGATCGAGCTCCATGAAAACAGCCTGAGGCTGTATGGAGAGTGATCACCCGAATACGTTTCACACAGTCGCAGTCTTTGTTTAGGTGTGCTTAGAGATCTCGACCTTGCCTTAGTGGACTCGGTGGCAGCCATGTAAGCTGGAAAACTGGGGGAGTTAGGCAATGATCCATCATCACCGATTGATCGATGTTTGATGTGGCAAAAAGATCTTCTCGGCTGTGAAAATGGTGAGTTCATCTCTTCCATTCTTTCATGTTTGCATGGAGTTCTCAATCTCAGTTGTCCAAGTCTACTTGCATCAACAGTTGTAGAATTTGAATGAGAGAAGGTTCTGAGCTTCTCCTTTTCAGCATGCTCCAGCTCTGCGTATTGATCGAATCTGCTGCTCTTTCTGCTCTCCCTTTGGCTCATTAATTCTTGCAGGCTTTGATCATCTCTCCTCTCCTGCCATAACAAGGTTAGTTTGATCTTATTTTTATGAATATTAATATACTATCCCATTTAGTTATAGAAGCATCGAATTTTACTAATCTAGCATACCCTATGTGAAAATGAGTACTGCTTCATGCGTTCCCTTTTAGCAATGGCTTCTTGCTTCTGTAGATACATTGCTTCCACACTATCCCTTGGAACTAAGCTCAGATCCCACATTCTCTGTGTACTGCATCGAAGCTGTCCACAAACAAAAGAACACAATAAATCTTTCCACAAATCCACCTCAACATTCTATTTATCAAGTTGTTAAGGTTAGTTCCGTAATCAATCTCATGGAATATATTTGTCTACGTCGTTTTCTGTACTAAACGAAATGAAAGCAAATCATCTTCGAAAGTATAGATAAAGACAGCTTACTCTCAGCTCTTCAGATTTGTACCCTTCCTTTCTACTAAGACTGTGCCTACTCTCACTGTGGTTGAGACACTCGAGCAAAGTTGGCACTCTCCTCTCCTCAGCCATGGATAAAAGCTTTTTAGCCACGACACGCCTCACGAGCTCTCCCCTAATCACAGCTTGAAGTTTCACAAGCCCTTTAAGAGCACTTAGAGCTTTCCTACCCTGCATAAGAGCCATTAATGCCCAATATATTATCCAAGAAACTATAAAATGGGTTCGATTTTTCTTTCAAAAACTCACAAGATGGCCCCTATAAGCACTTTGTATTTTGATGGCAGCGTTTTTGAGTCTTTTGCTGTGTGGGAAGTTGGTGAGGCGGACGACTTCAGCCGCAGCATTGGCGGCAGCCACGGCAGCTTCGGCAGCAGCTGCTGTTGCATAAGCGACTGCTAATGCATGCTTCCTTTGCTCTTCTGTTGCCTCGGTCAGTGCTTTCTCAGAAGCTTCTATGGCAGGATATTTTCTGAATTTGAATCTCTTGAACACCCATCTCCATTTCTTGGATTTCTGTGACAGAATTTCTTAAACATTATAGAATGACAGAACAATGAATATGATCAGTGTGCAGTGTGCAGTGTGCAGCAGAATTTTTACCTCTTCAGATTTTGGCTTTGGCTCAGGTATGAAGAGCCTTTTCACATAAGTGAACCAGCACTTTTTCTTTCCCATACTTACTGGCTTTACTGTTCTTGAAAATGAAGAAATTCAGCTGTCATTTTTGGGTGTTGGGAAAATGATTTGGAGCATGCAAAGAAAAGGGATGAGAGAAAATCAATTTATAGAGGCATGCATGTTGATAAAATATCCAACATTTTCTTTGGGTGTCATTCTTGAATGATGATGGTACAAATGGCTTCTGTTTCTTTTGCTTTTCTTGCTTTCCCTGTTTGAAAGTTTCATATACAGCAATTTCTTGAGTTATTCTTTGCAAAGCATATCATGTGCTGATTGAGAGTGATTGTGAAAGCAACTTTAGAAAATAAATGGGGGGTGAGGTGGGGGTAGGGGGGGGGGTGTGTTTATCTGTTGATATTTCAATTATCAAGAATTTTTTAGTAATTTAGGGATGATTTGTGATGAAGTGCTATGGACCTCAATCTGTGCAGTCAATTTCAAACTAAATGTATCTATATTGATAATGTCATCTTATATACTTTTTTTTTTTTTCAATTTTTATTGAATATTCATTTTTTTGGAAAAGAATATCTCTCACCCTATCTTTGCCTATGCCCTCTCTCTGTCCCTTTCTTCCCTAATTGTCATTTTCACAACTGCTTGCCTACTGACATAGTGACATGTATTGTTTTTTATCTTGTACTACCTCCATCCCACCTAATTGTCCCATTGACTTTTTGACATTTCGGCACGCTTTTCCACCGAAACTTAGTACGAGTTTTAAAATATAATTTTGAAGTATCGTTTCTTTTACTATGTAGTAAATTTTAGCATGATATTTTTTTAAATTTTGTTTATAATATGTACTATGCAAGTAGGAATTTTTCAATATGTTTATAAGCTCTCAGAATTTCCACCATTTTTTTCCACATTTTGTGGCACTAATGCTTCAAGAAATTCTAGAAGATGCTCAACTTTCAACACCTAAACATATCCCGACACTTTTATATTGGATTCTCAAAACAAAAAAGAAAACTTTTTTAATATTGCAAGATTTTATTGCGCTTATTTTGTTTACTAAAAAGTCTTTACTCTTTTCCAGAATTAGCTCCTATTACTAGTAGATCATAAATTTTACTGTACCACCATTAAATCACAACATGACAATAAATTCTGTTGATTTAATTCTTAAAAAACTATGTACAAACATGCTATATTAAGAAAGCCCTTTGAAAGAAGAATTGGTTCTCTAGCTTTGGCATAGGCTTTTTTTATGTTTCATGCCACCGAACACAATTTCTCATTTTATTATTTTGTGAACCTAACATTAAAATTTCGAACATATCATAAATTCTAATTTATGATATCTGAAATTAGACTATAGACTAGTAACTGAAATATCGATAATAGATGCGTGTCAATCTTATATTATATTACGTGTATTATATATATTAAATAAAAATATTAGTAATTATTTGTTACACTATAAATTCATGAAAAAAAATGTAATATTCTTTTTTTTATTTTTTTTTTATTTACTACTCGTGACTAGTATTTTACCGACCTACCTAAACAGAAAGAAGAAAATAAAAAGGGGGAAAAAACACTTGATTAGATTGGACAACCATAGACCTATGTCCATAGTAACTTGTTTCTATGTGCCCAATGGATAATAATTGGAAAAAAATCCCTAAAAAAAGGTAATAATTGCAAATAGTATTTTATCACTTGAAAAATTGATTATTTTCCACTTCGTAGTCTAAAATTACTATAATTTACAATTTAAACTTTTTTCATGTTTATTTGATCATGTCACTTTCCGCTTCTAATTTTCCCGCTCCCTGTCGTGGTCCATTTAAATACACATAAATAAATGGAGGAATTAAAAAGTATTTAAACAACTTTATATAATTAAAAAAAGAAATAGAAAAAGAGGTTTTTTGACTTTTTAGCTGTTGATATGGCCCATCAAGACTAATCAAGTGTGAAAATTTGGCTTTAGATATTATGATGCATTAGGTAAGATTTTGGAAAGTATGCTTAATTCTTAATCAAAACTAACCTGTCAACTCTAACTTTTTTTTTTTTCATATGGTAATGGTTTTCATATATTTTTTTTTTTTAGTTTTACAATGAAAAAGGGAAATAATTAGAAGAATTTGCTTTGACTCATTGGATAAAAGAATGTTTTTTAGTTGTACAATTGATTAGACAAATGACCTATTTTATCTGTTCATAGAGCTACAAAATAGCTATAACATATTGCATTCAATAGTTTCTAGTACAATTAATGCCTTCATTTGAATTTTTTTTTCCTTTCTATTTTTGTTACGGGTGCAGGCTGAAAGTCCTCCCTAAATTTTAGAAAAAGTCCAACCACTCAAAAAGTTTTTTTGACTTGAAAATTGATGTAAACTATTCGAAAATTAAAAAATAAAATAAAAAATTGATTTGAGGTGGAACAGTTTGAATGTAAAAACAAGAGTAAGGAAATATGTTTTTGACATAATAAGAATTAAATAAAGGGTAAAGTACAATTAGTGATTCATTAATGAAGGGTTACCTCATGATTAGCCAAAGCAAATGATAGCATGAGTCAAGAAAAATGATTCAACCCAGTGTCAAAATATTCTGCTTTCAAAAATTAATTCTTTTATCTAAAAATAAAAAAATAAAAAAAAATCAATTATTTGCCTTTTCTCTGCAATGCCATCTTATAAGCATAAAAATAACAGCTCCTTAGGATTTAAAACCTCTGTTTTTGCATAATATTTAATGATTTTTTTTTTAATTACAGAAATCTAGTTCAATATAGCAGTTACATAAAATATAATATTTGAAATTCTGTAAACATGTTCTGACCATATTTGTGGTTGAAAGCAGCAGACTTTTGAGATAATGAGAGAAATATTATAAGCAAAAAGAAAAAGAATACTTGAGATAGCTAAGCATGAAGATTTCAGTGCAGAAAGTGTAGAGTAATGATTGCAGACTTGTGGGTTTTTATCATAGTTTTCATGTCCCCTCATACCCCAAAAATTAATAAAATAAAGAATAAAGAATAAAGAAAGAAAGATCTTTTATTGTCTTTGCATATTTCAAACCAAGAAAATTAAATGCAAGAAGACTATAACAAGTTTCTCTCTTGTGTAATTTATGGGTTATACACCGGTTACAATCCCGGGTTCAAAGATCGTGTTTTTAATTGGTATTAGAACTAGGTCATGATTCTTGAATTACAATTAGTACATGATTTAGCCCTGGGGGATTTTAAACATAGCCTCAATTTTTCTCACTATAGCCTCTTACTTAAAATAATAATAAAAATTATTAATAAATGTACGATAATGCCCTTATAGCCCTCAATTTCAAATCCTCATACACCTATTGCCGTCGGCGATGGTATGAACTACAATATCAATCTCTCCTTTATCGAATTGTGAAACTTTTTCTTGCTAATGAAGGTTTGTATGAACTGAAAATGTCCTATAAATCAAAATCATTACCGGTAAAACTTGGAATTCAAATGAAAAACATTCTTCAAATTACTTTTGACTCGCACAAAAATCCAAAAGAAAAATAATCAAAATTGGGCATTCTTCTGCAATAGTCAATTCTTCTGTATTCTTCAAGATCAACAAGAAAGTTGAAGCACTGATCCACCATTCTTATGTAATTGCCCATTTTCTTGTCGAAGATGATAGAGAAATTAAGTAGATGGAGATTCATGACATCCTCCATTTGTAAGAAGAGTTTTCACTTTACTCCCAACTTCACGGTTTGATCAAGTCGAGAAAAATGATTTTGTAGTTTCGATCTATTGTCTGATGCGGTATGGCTATATGGCTGAATTGAAATGATTTTTTTTTTTTTGTTAATTATAATTTGGGGTTGGAGGCTACAATACAGGGTATAATCGTACATTCGGTATTATATTTATTATATTATTTTAATTAGGGGCTATAGTGACAAAAATGGGGGCTATGTTTAAAATCACCCTTTAGCCCTTATGAGTCTAGATATGAAACGGGCCGGTTTAAGCCCACATACTATCATGGGCCTACTCTACTGAGGTATTTGGGCCCAACAATTCTTGATTAAACTAAGCCCATCTAGGCCCACATAACCACAATTAGTATAGAGAATCATCAAGAGCTGAGAATGACTTCACTATGAATGCTTCCATCTTCCATCCTAATCCAAGATTTAAGAGAAAATGGCTTCTGATTTATCTCAAGAACCCTAGCCCCTCTAGCCCATCCCCGTACCCACCGTAGCCCGTGTGTCGAGCAAAGCATAGCCATAGCTTCTTATATGGGCAGCACCAGTCCAGTCCATGGTTGTGGCCCACAAATATTGCCTAACCATAGTAGAAAACAATGCAAAAATCTCATGTTTTTAGCATTATTTCTATGTTCTAACATCTTTTTATTTTTATGTGTTACCTTAACAGAAGGCCTTTTTTCAAGAGCTTTCATCATTCCCATTTCTGCTTCTTGAGGAGCAACTTTCTCCAAGAAAATCGAGCCTACGCAGCGCTTGCCCACGTTGAACATCGGAGCAACCTTTTTGTATGCCTTGCTTGGAATGTGCCAAAATATAATCTCAGGTACCCTGCATTCATGTTCTTAATTAGTCTCAATTTTTATGCTTAATTCCACTATATGCGTAATAGAAGTGAATTAATTTTGGAAAATGTGTGTTTTTAGCTTGCCCTGAGTGAGGGTTAATCTCTTGAGATTTCTGCTGAAACCACTCCACTTGAGCGTTTGATATAATCTCCGGATACGAACCGCCTCCAGAGTCGAAGAAGTACATGAACGCAACGGGTTCTTGAGCATTGCACGAGGACGAAAGTCTGAGGACATAATTCGAAACACTAGGCCATAGATTTCTTGGACCTTCATCGGAGAATGACAGCGTGTTGCCCTCGATTTCACCTCTCATCAACTCCAGACGCGTTGTGCCTCTGAAACTGCATTCCTCACCACCTGGATTCAAGAGGAAGAGATCAACTTTAGGCACCAAAACTTGCTCTCATTTCATCAAATTCTTGATGAAATCAGAATCACCATCAATCCTAATGCTCTAAATAGATCCAAATCTCGTACCAGCAAACGAAGAATTCACAAGTGGACAACGAAGCTTAGGAATTCCAGTTCCTGAAAACCATTCCAACGGCCACTCAAACGAAGCATCATCGTGGTTTCCAAATATAGTACACCACGGTATCTCCCTCGTTCTCGTTGGTGACAGAGCTTGATCCCAATAAAGACTCGCGTTTTCAACCATTACATTGTTGGCTGTGATCACATCTCCAAGATAAATCACAAAATCTGCCAGTTTATTACATAAACCACCATCAAAATTCATCCACTTAAGATACTACCATCCATCAATTTTCATACCAAGAAAAGCGAACCATTCAAGTATATAATCCACATTATAGCACTTAAGTAGTTAATTTTACGATTTCACTTCCAGCTTCAGATTCCAATTTATCCATCAAAACATGACAAGAGACACCAAGAGCAGAGACAAAGCAGGAAAATGGCTGTCGATCAACGAGCATTGTAATAAAAACGAAGATACGAATCTATTCCTTATCACGCTGCTTTCAGATCTTTGTCATCTACATAGTGAAACACGAGACGTAACATCCCATAAATTTGATGTTTCAACAGTACTAACCTATGCATCCCCACCAGAATTGCAAGTGGACTCAATACTGAGTAATGATAAAGATTGCAAATTCCCTACTTTTTTTGGACGTTCTCTCAATATAACAACAACAACCAAATTCCAGCCACTCAATAACACCTCTCCCCTTTCAATGAAATCAAGAACTAATCAATGCATTCTGTTCCATTGGCCTTACGAATGTATTGGTCCCTTTTGTATTTATGCCTCAGAGAGAGAGAGAGAGAGAGAGAGAGAGAGCCAATACCTTTTATTTCCACCTACCAAAGTACTCGTACAAACTAAGATCATCAAGAATTAAAGATACACAACCATAGAAACACATGATATACTACACACACACACACACAAAAGCCTCCACAGCTAAACATCAACTGCTTTCACACTCCAACAATACCAACTTCAAATTTTCTTCCCACAGTCATTTAGTCAATATTATATTGCAGAAGACATTATAATTAAGAGCTCATCGCATAATAAACAATAATTTACTATTTAAAAATTAGGTTGAGAATTTTTAATTTCAAAACCTGGTTGCTCATTGTCTAGTACAGAAGACATAACTCCCACGGAATTGAGGTCTTGCCTTGGGCCCCACTCCGTCCACGCATCCTCGCCGAAGTGCAGGTCGGCGAAGAGCGCGATCTTGAACGCCGCGCCGTCGCCGACCATCCGGAGACTGCCCTCCGCAGTCATGCGCAGCGGGGCGGCGGCGGCTATGATGAGGGAGAGACAGAGGAGAGCCAGCTGTCTCCACATTGGGGGTTTGGGAGTGTGATTACTCTGAGAAATTAAGGATGGGAAATTATAATTTAATGGTGGAGTTTAAGGAATCTTTTGGTTTTACCTTTTACGGCGGCGTTGCATGTCGTTTGTTTTTGTCTTTTTCTGATTTGTGTCGGCTACTGCAGTTGGAATGACCATTCTGCCCTCCTAGAGCTGCTACGGTTGCAATACCATATTTTTCTAAATAAGGGTATTAACGTCATTACAAGCATTAGAAGGTGATGCATACTAGGCATAAATTGAAGATACTGGCATCTTTATTAAGAAGCATTGGTTGGGCATAGGGAGTGATTTATATGAAAAATAATCCAATTTGATGGTTGAAGTTTTAGCCAATAACTAATAATAGTACTCTCTCTGTCTCACTTCAAACGTCTCATATTTTGAATATATGTGAGGTATAAAATAATAAAATGAGATATTTAAAATGAGACAGAGAGAGTACGAAATTTGATTTTAAATTCTTTGTAAAAAATGATATTAAGATATTTAAGAAGGAAACACGGTTCAATTTCTTTATTTCATTTCTTCGGTAATGACCTTTATATTTTTCCAAGATAACTCGAACCATCAAATTTTTAATTGAAAATAAAGCATACTACTAACTGAATTGCCTTTCATTGTCATAGAACATAAAACTTTTTGAAATATTACATGTGCAACTAGTAACTCCGAATTGATATACTTAGACTTTCCAATTGTTAAAAAAAATAAATAATAATAATAATAAATAAATAAATAATCTGATCAATACTACCTCCATCCCACTATACTTGGCCACTTTCATTTGATTGACATTTCGCGCACGCATTTCCACCGAAACTTAGTACGGGTTTTAAAATATAATTTTAAAGTATTATTTTTTTTACGGGATACTATGACACTCATAGTATCCCGTAAAAAAAACGATACTTCAAAATTATATTTTAAAACTCGTACTAGGTTTCGGTGGAAATGCGTGCGCGAAATGTCAATCAAATGAAAGTCGCCAAGTATAGTGGGATGGAGGTAGTATTTTATATATTTATTCTCATTCAATATTTTCTTTTGTTCTTGAATTTACCTATTTACCCTTTAGTACATGTAACGTGATCACTCACGTGTTTAAAATAAGTATGAAAATTACGTTGTCATTATAACCCGCCAAATCGGTTTAAGTTGACAGTACAAGTTAAAAGGACAGGCTGTTGTCATTCTCAAGCTTTCGTGAGGGTAATTCAGTCAGAAATTCCCACACGTGTGCTAATGCTTGAAGGTACACGAATGCTAAATAATGATAATATCTTCTCTGAAAAAAAAATGAAAAAAAAACCCGAAAATTTTAAATACCTCAAGTGCACGCGCTCCAAGGAGCGTGGGGCATCGACTCTCTAGAAGCTACACTTATACTACTCCATCTCATTACATTAGTCACATTTACCTTTTTGCACGTATTTTCATCGAAACCTAGTACGAGTTTTAAAATATAATTTTGACGTATTCATTTTTTCACGGGATACTATGACTCTATGAGTGTCATAGTATCCCGTGAAAAAATGAATATGTCAAAAATATATTTTAAAACCCGTACTAGGTTTCGGTGGAAAAACGTGCCGCAATAGTGAATGTGACTAATGTAATGGGATGAAGGTAGTATCATTGAAGGAGTAGGAATTGAACGTCCAAAACCGATGGCTGCGACTTTTGAATAATCTCATCACTTTAATAATTGTAATTATGGGACTGCTATTTTGTTTTTATGTATTTGTATTTGTGGATTAGGTAATTGTTGCTTATTCAATTAAAATTCGGATATTCTTACTAATTTTTTTTATATCGTTAAGTTATGGGAGTACGAAAATAATCGAGACAAGGTGATTGAATTAATTTTTTGTAATAATAATTTAGCTAATTTTAGGGGAATCCTAATTCTAATAGGAATCTTAGTTAAAGTAGGAATTGAACCTTAATATTATAAATAGACGTATCGTCTCATGTAATTGTATTTTATAAATTATACTAGTGAAACTTTTGCTTGGCAGTATCTTTAGGCGAGTTATTTCAAGAATTAGGTAAATAATGATCGAATATTTTTTTTGTTTTGTGATATTTTTTAAATTACTTTCATGTTATAAATCGATTATTTCATTTTAACTAAGTTGTGTAGTGTATATAATTGAGTACAATGAATAGTCTGTTCTTATTGCTCAATTTCCTTGGTACAGAGGGAGTATATATATCTAATACAGCAAAAGAAAGTCAAGATATTTTTTATAGAATAACTTTTATTATAATGAAATTCGTTGTATGTGAAAAGGACCATATTAGGAGTATAATTTATTATTGCTTCATTATATACATATAGTGGTATCTCTATAATTACTACTAGCATATTATAGAAAGAAATAATCTCATAATCATTTGCCACTTTTAAGGTGGCATGAACTTGCCAAGGTAGAAAGAAAAAAAAAAAAAGAATTCCCACTTCATATTTTCTCTCTCATACTTCCTTGTCTGCACAAAAATTGCTTCTGAAACGTACACGAAAGTTTCCATTTCTATGATCAATGCCCTTTTCAATTTTACATATTTATGCAAAAACCAACCCCTTCACCGATCGCACCGTTTGAACTTCTGTCTCCCCCAATCTTTCGATTTCCGTTTCTATTTCGCGGAATAAATAAATAGAAAGAAACAATCTTTTTTCTTCTATTTCGCGCTCTTGTTCTTCAAACAGTAAATTAGGACTATACCCACTTTTGGGTTTCTGCATTAATCGCGAAATCCGAGGTGCCCATCTCAGCTTTCTTGCTAAATTTCGCCTCTTATAAATGGGTTTCGTTGATTTTTGCTTTTAAGTACGTTTTTTGTTTGATTTTGTTTTAACTGACTTGAATCTTTCTTGATTCTTGTTTCAGAAGGTTCGAGGTTCTGATCATGGAGGGGCGCAGGAGGCAGAAGTGGGATAATTATAGGAGATCACAGCATAAAAGGCCACCCCGTGGAAATTGTGAGTTCTTAATCTTGATTTTTTTTTTTTGGGGGGGGGGGGGAGGGATCAAAAATTGGTTATTCCCTCTTCCTATTTGATAATTAATATGTTCTTTATCTTAATTAATTTGCAAACTTATTTTTTTTGGAATCATATATTGCTGAAAAATCTTGTGGTTCTGAGGGAAGTAGGTGGTTTCTTTGTGGTGTTGATGTTTTCATTATGAGGTTTGAGGGTTTTCACTATGTGTTATATGGAAATATCATTGCTCTTGTAAAAAGAGGTTGAAGGAATTGACATGTCTTACAATTTAAGGTTTCTTTATTTTGTGCTTTTTGTTTCTTTGAAGTTATGTGTTTGGTTTCTATTGATTGTTCCTTTGGCTGCTTCGCTATGGCCGAGTGCTTTTGGCCTTTATTTTTTTCTCTTTCATGCTTGTTAGTTCTGCTGCTGCAGTGCCATCTTTCTTTCTTTTTTATTGTTTAATTTGTTGGCATATGCTATTTGTGGAAAATTGGGACAATGGTCCTCATTTTTGAACTGAAGATGGATGTTTGTTGAACTACCACAATACTTGCACTTTTGATGAAACTGCTCAGAACTTTTTCATGACTCGAGATTTTATTTTTTTTGAGATCTTGATTTTAAGTAAATTTGATCTCGAATTATGTAAATAAGTAGGTTGATAGAATAATTCTTGTATCTATGTATGACGTTGTTGTCTACATCAAGTCATCTGTATTTGTTGTTTTCTTGATGTTGAGGTAGTGATGGCGTTAAGAAAATCTCATTTTAGGCGTGTAAAATGGCCCTACTCTCGTTCGTTACTGCAGTCCTTTCGAATCCTTAACCTCATTTCATTACTCTCTGCAGGTAGTTGGCAGCCTACTGTGCCTGCATGGGAGAAGGAGTTCTGCAGAGTGATTGGCTCGATGGACTGGGAAACGCTACTGCAGATGAAGAAGTTCGTGCACCTCTATGAAGATATTATCAAATGGGACGACTCTGCAGGCGAAGAAGCGTTCTCGAATGCTAAGAAACGATTCTGGGCTGAAGTAAATGGTTTCAACTGCGACATATCATTGCCCGACCCGGATCTCTATATTGACAAAATTGATTGGGATTCAGAATCTGACCCTGACCTTGAGCTGGAGCCTTTGAATTCTAATGGAAACGAAGATCATGACCCTGTCGTGATTTTTGGGGATTCTCTCTTCCCAAACTCGGTTGCAGGTTGGGGTGACGATGATGAGAACTTCAAAGTTCCAACTAATTCATCCTCAGGTAACCATCCGCCTCCTTTCATAGAAAACTGGGGCAATTCATTTGATAATAGTGGGGCTACAGTTGGATGGCCGAGTTACTATAATAACCCATGGCAGTTTAGTGATGGAAATCAACCCTCCGGATACATGGCATGGGGAGATGGCTGGAATAACGAATGGGGTTGGAATTACTCGAATAAAAATGTGATCTATGAAGTGCAAAATGATGTTGGACGAACAATGGATGATCAAGGACTGGGAAATTGGAACGAGAATGATAAGCCGCCTAGAGTTGAAGGAAACGAGAGTTTCAAGAATCAAGGCAATGGAGGCAGAAAAGCACCATACTGGGGAGAGCAACCGACTTCAAGAGAGTGGAATGCGTATAATTCGTGTGCAATAACAGTTGGACAAACATGGAACCAGCACAATTCCATCCGATGAAAGAAGGGAGAGAAAGAGAGAGAGGCCTCGTCGATTCATTCTATTTGATTTTGTCTGTGCTTAGAATGGAACTGCTCTGTCACTCCATCTGTAGTTTCCTCCAAAATTTTGAGTATAGTCGCTTTCCTCATTCGGGGGATCGTATCATATTTCGTAAGCCACTACATCTTCTTTCGTCTCTTCGACTCCATCAAGATGCTTGTTGTTCTTGGTGGAGGTTGTGTGTGTTTAGGTGTACATGCTCATCTTCTTCCCTGTTGTCTTTTTTTCCTTTTTTTTTTTTTACTTATCTCTTTTGATGTGGTGTTAGTGCACCAATGAGTTGTAGATTAGAAGAGTGTCCCAACATTGAAGTGGGATTTGGATATATATACCATGTGTTCTTTGCTTTCCAGTTATGTGTTTCTTGATTCTTACACTTGCTTATTAGGTTCGTATTTACTGGTGTTATTTTTAATGCAAGAGGCCATTTAAATAATAGTTTAAGCTTTATTACAGATTTGTTACGTGTGATGTAGAACTAGACATGAATCACAAAACAGACCCACCAAAAAAAAAAAAAAAAAAAAAAAAATAGAAGACTATAACTTGTAGTAGTAGTAGTATACTAGTACTATATGGTAACTAGAATCTAGAAAGCCATTAAAACCCTTTTAAAACCCAAAGCCAACATTTCTTTTTCCCATGAAAGTCTTGGTAATCACCATTGATTTCTATATGTAGAAGGAAAAAAAAAGGTGAATATTTGTGAGGTGTAAATCCTGTCATTAACTATAATATAGGAACCACAGATATCTCTTCTATATATATAAAATTACCAACCAAAAAGAAAGAAAGAAAAGTAAAGCTCATTCACCACCACTTCCCTTTTCATTCTTTACCTTCTGATGATCAGATCATAAGCCAAGAATGAAGGATATTAGGTATTCATCTAATATCATGGCCAACAAGGCGTGGATCCTCTTTTGCATCTTGTCGATTCTGTTTGCAAGCTACGGCACAGAGGCGTTCATCGGGATGACATGGGGAAGGCAGAGCGCCCAGAGGCTCGTACCTTCGCAGGCGGTCGATTTGCTTCTGCAGAACGGCATTCAACACGCGAGGATCTACACCTCCGAGCTAGACCTTTTGAAGGCCTTTGTTAATAGTGGGATCGAACTCACCATCACCTTGGCTAGCGAGAACTTCTTCCTCGAAATGGGCTTCTCAAGAAAATGGGTGCAGAAGAGAGCTGATTTTCTCGTTGCTTCTAACGTAAAGCAAATCACCATCGGTCGCTATGTATTCCACGAGGGGCTAAACGATAGATCCGTCATTAAAAGGGCGATGACGTCGATGATGAATTTGCAACGGGCTCTCGACGAGGTTGGCAATGGCCAAATTACGACGAACGTGGTGCACATTTTAGAGATGCTGAAGCCTAACATATCGAGGCCGTCGGAGGCAGAGTTTCGCGACGAGATCAACGACGATGTGAGGGATTACGTACAGATCCTCAAGGTGCGGGGATCCCCGTTCCTGATCGACATGATTCCGTTCCTCGACGCGAAGCAGAATAACTTTAGCTTGAGCTTCGCCCTCGGGGATGCCCGGTCGGAGGCCGTGGAGGATGTGAACGGGGCCGTGTACACGAGCATGTTTGAGTTCACGTACGACTCCTTCGTCTGGGCGTTGAACAAGATCAACGCCTCGGACGTCAGGGTGGTCGTCTCTCAGGTCGGCTGGTCGACAGACGGCCACCCCGAGGCGACCACGGCCAACGCGGAGCGGTTTTTCAAATCACTGCTCCCGTTGGCCACGAGCAGGCAGGGGCACCCCGATGCGCCCCGGGGAGCCCCTCAACATCTTCGTCTGCTCCCTGGCGGACGAGACGAGGAACCCGGACCCGCTCTCGCGCCACTGGGGCGTGTACCGGTCGAACGGCCAGCCCAAGTACAAGATCGACCTGTCGGGCCGCGGCCGCCACATCTACCCGACGACCATGGGGGGCATCCTCCGGATGCCGAGGCGGTGGTGCGTGTTCAACGGGAACACGACGGACATGTTCCTAGTGCGGTCGTGGCTCGACCAGGCTTGCCTAAAAACCGACTGCAGCAGCACCGCCCCCGGGGGGTCGTGCGGGAAGCTGACGTTGGAGCAGAACAGTATCGTACGCGTTCAACATGCGGTTCCAATTCGTGTTTCAGAATGAGAGCGAGTGTGACTTCGGCGGGCTCGGAAAGCTTTCCGTCGAGGATCCGTCGGTAGGGGAGTGTGTGTTCCCCATCGAGGTGGTGAAAGGGGAGCAAAAGAATCTTGCAACAGTTTACTAAACATTTTGCCTTAGCTAGCTTCCAATTTTGCTTTCCTTTTTCTTGGAGGGTAAAAACATTTCCTATCATTGTGTATTGTTCATTACGGACTTTACAGTATTACACTCAGTTTGCAAGCAATTAATGTGATCCTCATTATTTGGACACAACCTTTATTCCAACATTTCGTCCTATTTAATAAGCTCAGCTGAAAATTATATAATTATTAAGATTAGAAATATGGAAGAACAGATAAATAACTTATATTCCATAATTAATAATTTAAGGATAATTAAATGATCTACACCCTAAGGCGTATATATTATTTTTTTGGTACCAATCGAGATTTTATTCATCACGTCACCACTCACCAATTACATGCAATCACCAAGAACCCTATCGGAACACACCTACAACCTTAAGTAGATAAAAATTTCCTTATTTTCCTATCTCTTGTTCCAGACCATGCAACAACATGCTTGCATTGTTTGATAATGCTTTCCACCGTCATACCACTACCTTGCATTCTCCGTTGATTCCGCTCTCGCCATATGTGGTACACAATGATTGCACTCAGACAACGAAAAGTTCTTTGCTTCCCACTATTGGTAGAGCAATGAGCCACCAAGATCTCCCTCTCTTCACTCCACCCTCGTGGTTGTCTATGAACACCACACCATCCAAATACTCCAGTCCATATCTCTGTTGACACTACACACTCAAAAAATAAATGTTCCATCGTTTCAGCATGATTCCCACATAAACAGCATGTGTGGTCCACCACTATCCCGAGTTGCTGCAGATACTCACAAGTTGCTAACCTTCCATGCATCAAGAGCCAACATATAAATGTAAATTTCGGAGGGGCAGTGTTTTGACATACCAGCTTTGCCCACGGTTGTTTTTGTTGCTCTCCCAACAATGCTTTATACAACAACTGAATTGAGAATGTGTCTGTCCCCATCCAACTTCTATTAGGAATAAGATAGTCTCTTGCTGCAATGATCTTCCTAATGACCCAAGAACATTGCTTAGGGATCATCATCTCATACACATCCCTTCCCTTGATATAATACTCATTCACCCATTTAATCCATAGACAGTCCTTCTTTTGGGCTAAACACCACAGTAGTTTACAGATTGCAGCTTGGTTCCAGAGCTTAAGATTAATAATACTGAGTCCCCCTACATGTTGGGGAAGTGTAATCTTCTTCCATGCTACAAGAGCCCTTTTGGAAAGCTCAGCTCTTCCTGTCCACAGGAAGGTTCTACACACACTCTCCACCATCTTCAAAACCTTATGAGGCAATATAAAAATCTGGCACCAGTACATCTGCACTCCAAATAACACAGACTTAATGAGTTGGACTCTACCTGCATATGTGAGAAGTTTGGCAGCCCAACAGGTTATTCTATGCACCATCTTCTTGATAAGTGGCTGATACTGCACAACATTCAGCTTATGAGGGGACAAAGGAACACCTAAGTACTTGAAAGGCAATTGTCCCTCACTCATACCAGAGCTCCTTAAAATTTCTTGCTTCACATCCTCCTTCACCCCTCCAAAATAGATGCAGCTCTTCTGCTGATTTGCTTTCAAACCAGAAGCTCTAGCAAATCTATCTAATACTCCAAGTAGCTGCTGGATTGATTTACAGTCACCCCTAGCAAAAAGTAGTAAGTCATCTGCAAAGCATAAATGAATTAACCCCATGCGTTTACACCGAGGATGGAAATGAAACAACTTATCATCATGTAGATCCATCAAACACCTGTTCAAATATTCCATACAGATGACAAAGAGGTAAGGGGATATAGGATCCCCTTGTCTAATGGATCAATCATCTCACCATTTACTTGAATTGTGTAGGAGACTGTAGTGAGACACACCATAATCCAATGTATATACCTAGTAGGGAAGTGTAACTCAGTTAACATCTGCTCCAAGAATGGCCACTCTACTGAGTCATAGGCCTTTTGGATGTCGACCTTGACCATACACCTAGGTGAAATATGTTTCCTTGTGTATCCCTTGATCAATTCATGGCTCAATAGAATGTTATCAGAGATCATTCTGCCCTTGACAAACGCTGACTGATTCCCACTAATAACTGTATCTAGAACATCCTTCATTCTGTTGGCCAATATTTTTGATATGATTTTATAAATCACAGTGCAACAGGCTATTGGACGAAATTCCTTTACTGAGGAAGCATTCTCGCATTTAGGTAGAAGGGAAATTAGAGCTACATTTATTTCTGCAGGTAAGTATCCAGAAGAGAAAAAGTGTTGTACAGCCTGCACTATCTCCCCTCCTATAACTGGCCAAGCTTTCTTGAAAAAACACACATTGAAACCATCAACACCAGGTGCCTTATTTGAATCCATACTAAACAATGCCCCTCTCACCTCTTGCTCAGTACAATCTGCAGCCAGAAGAACCTGTTGTTGCCTATTCAGTTTAGGTCCTCTCCCCATAATGAGCTTATCTACCATGGCCAACTCCTCTGCTGTTGTTCCCATTAAGTTCATATAAAATCCCTGTACCTCTTGCTTGATCAAATGCTGACCTGTACACACAGTACCATCCTCCCTAATCAATCTATGAATTGCATTCAAATTCTGCCTCATTTTGACCCAAGCATGGAAAAATCTGGTGTTTGTATCTCCTAACTTAAGCCAGTCAATCCTAGACTTTTGATGCCAAATTTGTTCCTCTATCTTACTCCATTTCTCAAGTTCTGCAAGAAGGGATTTCTCAGTCTCCATCATAACAATGTTTCCCTCATCCTGGAGTAGAGCATGTTGCACATTGTGTAACTGAAATCTTATAACCTCCACCTTCTCAGAAGTTTTGAGGAACCACCTAGTATTCAGCCTCTTTAGTGGTCCCTTTAAACTTTCACACTTTCTCCACAGATCTTTCAATGTACATGTGGCATTCTGGGCTCCCCACTTCTCTCTAATGACAGGAAGGAACTCCTCATGATCAGCAAGCACATTAAAAAATCTAAACATTCCTTTCCCAGTCCTAACAGGAGCAATTTGCAAGAGTTGGGGACAATGATCTGAGATCCCTCTCTCCAATCTTTCCACTACAACATGAGAATACTCAAGATGCCAAGCTTCATTTGCAAAACACCTATCAATGTTAGAACATACTCGGTGTACACCCTCTTGATTATTACTCCAAGTAAACTGAGCACCTACTGCCCTCACTTCATGCAACTCAGTGGCAATCAAGCACTGCTGGAAGTCCTCCACATCAACATTAGTAACCAAGTTGCCCTGAAACCTATCTGTAGCTGCTAAAATTGCATTAAAAACTCCACCCATCAATACTGGTTCCTGAAAATGCAAGCACTGTCCAGTCACAAACTCCCACAACCTCTTCCTTTGCTCAATGGTATTTAGTGCACAAACTGCTATCATCTTCTGCTTTTTCCCTGAATAAACATCCAACACCTCACATATTACAGCCTGCTCATGACCCTCTACCAACTGAACTTGGGCATTTTTTGGATTCCATGCAAATCCAAATTCTGCCATTCACAGCCCATTGATAATTATCTAACCTCCCCCAGCCTTTACATATCTTGTCCACTATTTTTTGAGATTTTTCTATTTTTACTCTAGTTTCTATGAAAACTGCAACATCCACCTTATTCCTATGCAGAAATATTCTAATTTCTTTCTGCTTAAAGGGCTTGTTGCAGCCTCTAACGTTCCAAAAGATGATTCTCATTTAATCACATTGGGAAAATGGTCCTCGCCCACTATCGTCTCTTCAATACCATCTAGTTGTTGAAAATTGTTTCCAGTAGGGATATGGATTTTGCCTACTTGAATAGAACTTGCAGCAAGTTTCTGTGGTTCCATCCACCCTCCTTGTTCTTTTCCCTGATCCACCTCTTTTCCCTTCTCTCTAATCTGCCATTGCTTCTTTGGAACCGGGGGTTTAACCTCAGGCTTCCTCTCCTTGCAGAGATGCCCAACCATATGGCATTTTTGACAATACATTGGCACCCAGTCATACAATACCTTCTGCTCCATCATCTTCCCATTCTCCCCTTCAATCTGAATTGCATAAAGTAAAGGCCTAGTAATATCCACCTCTATCAGTAACCTTGCATAGGAGATCCTCGATTGCTGTGAGGTACAATCATCTGCACAGATAGGCTTACCCAGCACACTTCCTATCCTACTTAATGAATCAGCACTCCAAAATGTAAGAGGCAGATTAGGGAGTTTCACCCATAATGGAACCTCCTTCAATACTTCTTTCTCAAAGCAAAAATCAACCATCCATTCCTTCACAATAACTGGTCTATTGGCTAACATATAAGGTCCTTCATAAAGCATTTTCTCCTTATCAACAGACAGATCAAATCTAATCATGAAGTACCCTTCATTATGATAGAACACCTCAAAAGTTCCACTCACACCACACTGCTTTTGCAAATAGTTCTTCAAATATGTTATTGTAGGAGCCTCCCCAATCACATAAAAAATGATAGAATTCTTCCATTTCGCAGCTTCTTTATCAATTTCACTCTCAACTAGTTGTGCAGTAGGTATACCTTGTTTCAGAAGCGGCGCTACATAGCCAAGCGGCATCCCCTTCTTCCTTGCTGGTACAGCCTCACCATCCTCAATCTGCCGAGCCATTTCCTCTTTTTTCGCTTCAGATCGGGCTTCGGTCTGAATTTTCATCGCTGAGGACTGAAACTCCAGCTCAATATGATGTTTCACAGCTTCCATTGAAATTTCCGGCCCAGACGAGGCTAGCTCACCTGCTCGCGCCCCATCCTTAGATTCAGCTGATTTCGAGCACTCCCCAATCTCAATAATCACCGGAGAGGTCTTGGCCGGCGTAGGGATCGGCTTCTTAGGTCGTCCCTTGCCTCTTCCACCTCCTTTCGTCATCGTTTTACCGGATCGGCGTACGTTAGCAAACAGCCACTAACGTGCGCCTTCAGAGCCTGTTGTCAAGATTTTTCGCTCTCTTTAAGGCGTGTATATTATTGCTGACAAAGAGTAATTCTTTTTTTTCTAACGAAATGTAAAGAGTTCTAGTCAAGAACACAGTACTCTGATTCCATGCTAATCATGTGAAAGAATTATTTTGTTAGAAGTTTATGTTTTTTTTACTCAAATTAAGAATTAATCCCATCAAAATAAATAGACAAAAAAAAAAAAAAAACCCCTAAATATTTATATTTCGATCTGTTAACAAATATATTGAAATTGATGGTAAAGTAATCAAACGTAATTTCAAAACAAAATAATGAGAAATGAGCCGCCATGCATAACCTAGATTTAACAATTTTATGATTTATACTATATAGTTACATATTATTTCAGCTGAATATTTCATATAGATATAAGCATGCGATTTCAAAAATATTAAAATATATATATAAAATTAAAAAAAAATCGAATTTCGTTAGAATGAAAATGAAATTAAATCAAAAACAGAGACCAATACCAATACTTTCGGAGGTCTCTTCTTCTTCGCATGGCTACATATGATATGAATGACCTCTCTCTCTCTCTCTCTCTCTCTCTCTCCCTTTCTCACCTCCTCCATTCTTTTCATCCATGATGGAGGAAACCAAGTAGCCATCATCCTACACGGGAAGGTCCTCCCCGAAGGAGAATTAGGGCAGAGATATCATCTCTCCATTAATCCAGAATCCTTCCAAAAGCGGAATTAGGGCGGAGATATTATCTCGCCATTAATCCTTAGCTAGGATTACGAACTTTAATTGGTTGTATGGGCTCAATCCCGATCGCGTTCTTCGTGGTAGCTCTGTATTCGAGCTACTGCGGAGAAGCGTTCATCGGCATGAACTGGGGGAGGCAGAGCGCCCAGAGATTGGTCCCTTCGCAGGTGGCGGATCTCATGCTCCAAAACGGGATTCGAAACGTACGAATCTACACAACTCAGATCGATATCATGACCGCCTTCCAAGGCACCGGCATTAATCTCACCATCACCTTCTTCAACAACACCATGCCCGCCGACCAGAGGTACGCAACCGAATGGTTCCGATGGAAGCAATCCTACCTCCGCGCTTCCGACGTCAGGTAATTATCATCGATTTCAGTGATGAAATTTCCTCAATTTCTCGTCGTCTTCTCCTTTTCCCCCAATTCAATTTCACAGAGCCGATTTCAATTTTGACCTAGTTTGGCGAAATTAAAACCGGCAGGTCGCTGATAATCGGAGGAATATACGTATTCGACCAAGGAGCTCCGGGAATTCCCCCAATCGATTACTCGATGAACGCCTTGTACTTCGTTCAGAACGCGATCAACCAGTACGATTTAGGATCTCAAATGTCGGCGAACTTCATCCACTACGCCGGAATACTAACCCGCAACTTCAAGAGGCCCTCCGCCGCCGAGTTCCGCCCCGACATCAAGGACAAAATGGTCCTCTTCCTCCAATTCCTCCGCGAAAACCACGCCCCCTTCCTACTGGAAATGTTTCCGATCATCGACATGGAGCTCTTCGGACTGAGCCCCGCCTTCGCCTTCCCGGACAACCCCTCCAAACCAGTTACTATAACGGACGTTAACGGCGCCGTTTACACCAACGTCTTCGACTGGGTGTACGATTGCTTCGTGTGGGCCCTCGAGAAGGTCAACGCGTCTGATATAAAGATCGTGGTCAGTCAAGTCGGGTGGCCCACGGACGGCTACGCCGGCGCCAACGTGGCGAACGCGGAGAGGTTCTATAAGTACTTGTTGCCCATGGTGGCTAGTAATAAGGGGACCCCCAAGAGGCCCGGGGCTCCGATCGACGTGTTCATCAATAGCTTGCAGGACGAGCCCATGATGTCGTTCACGCGCCCCTTTATGCGCCATTGGGGCATTTACAGGTTGTAAGCGAGTCGAATCGAGTCGAGCCAGATCTATCATATTTTGTATAAATATTAGGCAAAATTGTTATTCAAGAGAAGATCTATCTTATACTACTCCCTCTCCTTCTACTTGAGCCATTTTATTATAATAATAGACTCAGAATAATAAAAGCGGACTCAAGTAGAAGGAGACGGAAGGAGTACTATTATATTAACCTTGTTTTTCATTATGCTTTTCGAGCCAGATCGAACGGGGAGCCCAAGTACAAGATCGATCTCTCAGGGCAAGGTCGGGATATTTACCCGACCACAGTGAAGGGGATCATGCGAATGCCCAACCGGTGGTGCGTGTTCAACGGGGACAAGTCGGACTTAAAGAAGATAGAGAGGCAAGTCAAGCGCGCATGCGGCAAAGGCGATTGCACCACCCTGTCTCCGGGGGCATCGTGTAGCAAGCTCGGTTTCGAAAAGAACGTGTCGTATGCCTTCAACGGTTTCTTCCAATCCAACTTTCAAAACGAGAGGGCGTGTGATTTCGAAGGGTTGGCCTTCGTTACCGACGTAGATCCGTCGACCCTAGATTGCTTGTTCCCGGTGGAGGTGGTGAAAGGGCAACAAGTTATTGATTTTGATGGGGCCGCGGCCCTCCGGGGGCCGAACGGTGTCGTTTTAGTGATGTCGCTATGTATCCTTGGGGGGTTGATGTAGAGTATATATTCCTCGAGTTTGTGTACGTATATCTCGTTTTGGAGTGGAATACAAAATGAAATATTATTAACATCCATAGCTTTGTGAGCTGCTCGGTAACAATCAGAAGAAAACTCAAAATTGATTTGAAATCAATACAACAAAATCATATACTCATAATTTCATTAATTACACATACACCCTAAATAATTATATTATGTTAAATTTATTAATGTAGGCAATGAATTACGATTTTAATTAGTACTACCTCTGTCCCGCTCGAAGTGGCTTGTTGTTTATTCAAATGGGTGGTATAAAATAATAAAATAGGTCATTTCGAGCGAGACGGATGTAGTATTAAGTAATTGAGTCGAGAGGTCAAGCTTCAAAATTTAATGTGTTATCGACTAGGTTAAAATTAAATCCAAAATAATGACAAGCAACTAAATTCCGATAATACTCTGATCTATAAATTAATTATAAAACTAAACAGATGAGAGTTAAATGTGCAAATCATTGTAAGAAAATTGTAATTGTAAATAAAGTAAGAAAATTTTCAATTTATTCACACAGACAAAACCCAAGTAAATTACAATTCATTATCCAATATAATTCTAAATCTATTAACAGTTCAAAGTATCAAATACACTAGCTTATGATTTTACACCTATGATTTTATTATATTTTAGCCTACTTTAATTAGGCAATATTTTTTGGGTTTTAATCTGATCTGCATGAATATACGGCTCTCTCTCCCTCTCTATCTCCCCCCCCCCCTCTCTCTCTCATCAAAACTCCTTCTCTCGCATGTGAATCCTCTCATGGAAATTAGGCGGCAAGATTAATAGAGAGAGAGAGAGAGAGAGAGAGAGAGAGAGAGAGCTCGTCTCATCTATCCCGCACGGCTGGGCCGGGGGGAATTAAACCTAATATCCATGGCGGCCTCCACCATCACGATTATTGTTGGCGGTAGGTTTGCTCTCAAGGTTCTGCAATGGCGGTTTCATCGGCATGAATTGGGGAAGGCAGAGCGCGCAGAGATTGCTTCCATATCAGGTGGTGGATTTGCTTCTTCAAAATGGGATCAAAAACCTAAGAATCTTTACATCCCAACCAGATATCTTGAGAGCTTTCGCCGGAAGTAACATCAGCCTCACCATCACCATCTTCGACCCCACCTTCCCCGTCGACAAGAATGCAAGAAATTGGTACCAATCCAGAGCCGACCTCATCTCAGCTGCCAACGTTAGGTAATTCTCTCAAAACCCTAATCACCAAAACAAAAACAAAATAATAATAAAATAATATCTAGTAACATCTGATCGAAACGTCGTCGTAAAGTTTTACGATGATCTGGCAGCTCCGTGATCGTCGGAGGCGTCTACATGTTCACGCAGCCGCCTCCGCAAATCGATGGAGCGCTCAAGGCGTTGTACGACGTGCAGGAGGTTCTCGAGGAATTCGGACATGGGGATGAGATCAAGGCCAACTTGATACATCAATCCGTTGAATTGACCAACGTGGTGAGGCCGTCGGAAGCCGAGTTCCGCCTCGACATCAGGGAAAGGATGATCGAGTTTGTGCATTTCTTGCGGAAACATGACGCCCCGTTTTTGCTCGACATGTTCTATAATTCCCCATCGCCGACACGGACCGTTGCGGCTTGGATATGAGCTTTGCCTTCGCGGACAACAGTTCCGACCAAGTTATAAGGAACATCAACGGTGCCGTTTATAGGAACGTGCTCGAGTGGCAGTACGACTCCTTCTTGTGGGCCCTGAAGAAGATCAACGGCTCCGACATTAGGATCGTCGTCACCCAGATCAGGTGGCCCACGGACGGCTGCCGGGGCGCCACCGTGGCAAATGCCGAGCGCTTTTATAAGTACATGCTGCCATGGGTAGCGAGCAACAAGGGCACTCCGATGAGGCCCGGGGTGCCCATTGATGTGTACGCGCACGCCCTCACGGACGAGCCGAAGATGCCCTATGCCAACGCTTTTATGCGCCATTGGGAATTTACAAGTAAGTCGGGTTGTAAACGAGTCAAATCGACTAAAGCCAAATTAATATTATATTGTATGATTGCACATCAAATCATGCACGCATGTTTGTTGTAAACCCTAAATTTTATGATTTGATATATTCTTATCATTAGATATAATATCGGATTAATATATTGTTCGATCAAACGGCGAGCCTAAGTAAAAGATCGATCTATCGGGCCAAGGCCAGGATATTTTCCCGACGACGGTGAAAGGGATAATGCGCATGCCCAACCAGTAGCGGACCCAGCATATAATATTTGGAGGAGTTCCTAACTGATTTCTCTTCTCACCAATGATCAAGATACTCTTCTATTCTAATTCTACCATCTCAATTTTGTTTTTTCGCTGCAGAGTAGCAGCAAGGTAGGGGAGCCGCAGCACAAAAACTTCGACAAATTCAAAAAAAATCAATTCTAAAAATAAAAAAATAAAAAAAAAATTGGGGGGAGCCAATGCTCCCCATAGCCCATGCATGGGTCCGCCCCTGTGCCCAACCGTTGGTGCATTTTCAACGGGGATGGGACGGATATGGAAGAGGTGAAAAGGCAGGTCGAAATAGCCTGCGGAAAAGGCGACTGCACCTCATTGAGGAAGGGGGCGTCGTGCAGCCACCTCACCGTTGAGAAGAACACCTCATATGCCTTCAACAGTACGTTACTTCCAGACTTTCTTTCAAGATGAGGAGGCTTTCAATTTCTCAGGGTTTGCTCATGTAACCAATGATGATCCGTCGACCAGCGAGTTCTTGTTCCCGGTGGAGGTGGTGAGAGGCGATCAACTCATCGATTTCGTGTCCGCGTCCGGAGAAGGAAGGCCTAATTGTGCAGTGTTGGTCTTGATGGTTTCACTCTTATGGGGATTGATATTGAGTTGAAAATTGAAATTGACCGATTTGTATATAAACCCTAATTTATTGTGGTGGTAGTACACGAATTGAGACACAAATTGTAGACTAGAGGATTATGTTCTATTGTCGAACATTTGTTTAGTGGTGGTGGAATACGAAATGATGTTTAGCTTCAATAATCTTTGTGGTGGAAGAATGGAGGAAAATGACTAAAGACATCCATAATTGAAGTTTGTAGGAAATTTTGAATTGTATGTTTAAGTAAATTTTTGAAAATATCTATGATCAATGTGCCCATATGCCACAGCTGTCGAATACCAATTCTTCATTAATTATTTTATTTTTATTGAATATATATGTATTGTAAGTAAAAGTTTTGAATACAAAAGGATTCTTGAATTATATTTTTTTGAAGTCTTAGATATTCCTTAATTTGTTTAGTAAATAGTTTATTAAATAAGATAATATCATGTTAAAATTATCACCAACAAATACATTATACATACAATGACAAACATATAATTAAAATGTTCAATTAAAGTACACCAAATTAAGCACACGTTCACATAAAGTCTATACATATATTATTTTCAAGAAAACGTATACTATACTAAGCCAAAGTGTAAAAACATTTTGTACGTGAAGCTCAAATCTCTCATTTTCCACCCCAAATCCTCTCCTTAAATCTATACTTCATAATATACTTCATAATTTTCCATTTATGAGTTAAGAGGGGGAAAAGGGAAAAAAAAAAATTGGAGTCTTGACATCATCAAGAGTGCCCAATTCCTATTCCCGCAACCGAGAATCCCATCTCCTCATCAATTAGGGCAAAACTCAATCTCCCATGGCCTCCATTTCCAAGATCAATGCCTACGCAACGATGATAGTCGTTGTCTCGTTTGCAGGCTACTGCGCAGAAGCATCGATAGGCATGAATTGGGGGAGAGAGAGTGCCCAAAGATTGGTCCCATCGCAGGTTGTGGATTTGTTATTACAAAATGGAATTGGACGTGCAAGAATCTTCACGGGTCAAGCCGATGTAATGGAAGCCTTTGCAGGAAGTGGGATTAACCTCACCATTTCTATCTTGACCTCTCAGAAAATCAAATCTAAGGAAATGGCAGAAGATTGGATCAAAGAAAGATATCAACACTTCAACCCTTCCAACGTCAAGTAAGGGGCGTGCATGCATGCAAACCCTATATATATATATATATATATAATATGTTTTATTATATTATATATAATATGTTTCTTGAATCAATATTTTTTTTTGGTAGGTATGTGTTTTTTGGAGACTATAGCTTTTTCCTGGGATCTATGAACAAAGAGTATATTGTGTCTGCGTTGAAAGGGCTGCATTGGATGCAGGAGGGTTTGAACGAGCGAGGGTTAGGCCACATAAAGGCTAACTTCATACACATCGAAGGGGAGATGAAGCAGAACGTGACGAGGCCGTCGGAGTGCGAGTTCCTCGACGAGATCAAGCCGGAGATGGCGGAGTTCCTAGGGTTTTTGAAGGAGAACGACGCCCCGTTCTGGGTGGACCAGATCCCGCTCATCGATGTGGCCAAGCTGAACTTCAGCGTCGAGTTCGCCTACCCGGACAACACCGACGTCGTGGTACACGACGTGGGCGGGCGGGTCTACACCAACGTCGTGGCGTGGCGGTACGACTGCTACCTGTGGGCCCTGAAGAAGCTCAACGCGTCCGACCTCAGGGTACACTACAGCCTGATGGGCTGGCCGACTGATGGGTACCCTGGGGCCACGGCCGCCAACGCGGAGCGCTTCTTCAGGCACCTCCTGCCCTGGGTGTCAGGCAACAAGGGCACCCCGATGCGGCCCGGGGTGCCCATTGATGTCAACGTGCACGCCCTGGCAGACGAGCACAAGATGAACACCCTCCCATTCGCGCGCCATTGGGGCGTCTACCGCTCCAACGGCTCGCCCAAGTACAAGATCGACCTGTCAGGTCAGCCTGCCTGGCCGGTCTTTTTTTCTTAACCCTAATCGCACATTTATCTCAAAGTCTTCAACTTTATCACCATCTCACGTATATATTTCTGCATGCATGCAGGCCAGGGACGGGACATCTACCCGACCACGGTCAAGGGCATCATGCGCATGCCGAACCGGTGGTGCGTGTTCAACGGCGACCGTCAAGACATGGATAAGGTGACACATGAGCTCGAATCGGCATGCAACGCGAGCGACTGCACGAGCACGGTGCCCGGAGGCTCGTGCAGCCGCCTGAGCTTCGAACAGAACGTGTCCTACGCATTCAACATGCATTTCCAGTTCCAATTTCAGAACGAGATGGCATGCAACTTCTCCGGACTGGGACTCATAACCGTTGACAATCCGTCGACGGAGGAGTGCGTGTTCCCCGTGGAGGTGGTGAAAGGGCAGCAGATAAACTACATGTCGCCGTCGCAGTATAATGCCGGAGACAGGTCCCGCCGGAGCCACCCTATTTTTGCCTTGTTCCTAGTTTGGCTTCTAATCATGGAGGAAATATTGCTTTATTAATTGGTTTGGAAAGTTTTGTTGTACGATTTTTGTTTTTTGTCTCACTTTTGAAGTACTAAGCATACATTAAATGTACTATTAGTCCCAAAAAGAAAAAAATAAAATAAAATATGTGTCATGTGTTTAGTCGGTGTGGGACTTCGGTTGTACGAGGTAGATGAGGAAATTAATGTTGCTATAGGGCAATCTTGAAATATTTTTGACACAATTATCTCAAACGTGTAGTAACTAAATAGTATGTATTAAAGAAATTTCTGGTGGTATATTATATTCATAGTTGATCATTAATTGTATATATTTGCAGCAATAGCTTCTTTAAATTTTTTCTCATTTAATTTATAACCTTTAAAAATGGAGAGAATATAATAAGTATATAGTTTCGTATGTCAAGAGTGTCAACTACTCCCTCCGTACTCAATTTTTTGACCCAAAACTTTTCGGCACGCGTTTCCACCGAAATCTAAGACGGGTTTTAAAATAAAATTTTGAATTTTTTTCTTTTACGGGATAGTACGAGTGTTATACTATTCCGTAAAAGAAATTATATTTAATTTATTTTAAAACTCATCCTAAGTTTCGGTGGAAACGCGTGCCGAAAAGTTTTGGGTCAAGAAATGGAGTACGGAGGAAGTAAACATAGTAATTTCTTAGAATTTCGTGTTTGGACAAAAATCCTCAAAGGCATACGAGATTAAAGAACTCCAACTCAAAATTGATTAATCCATCCTTAAAAATTGGTAATTAGAGTACTGCAATATTAATACATGTTGAGATGAAGTCTTTATGGTAATCAAATAAAATATATACTATATTTAGTAATTAGTATATAGTCAAAGTTTAGAACAATTTAAGAAGCAAGCTCAAATCTATTTTTATATCTTCCTAAAAATTTGATCTCTCTCATTTTCCACCCCAGATTCTCTCCTTAAATATTTACTCAGTAATTCTCCTTTTATGAGCTGCGGGTGGGAAAGAAAAAAAATGGAGTCTTGACATCAAGAATGTCCAATTCTCATTCCCACAACCAAGAATCTCATCTCAATTAGGGCATATCAATCTCCCATGGCCTCCATTTTGAAGATCATGGTTCCTATCGTCGTGTACGCAATTATCATCGTCTCGTTTGCAGGCTACTGCACAGAAGCGTCGTTAGGGATCAATTGGGGAAGGGAGAGCGCCCAAAGATTGGTTCCAGCGCAGGTTGTGGATTTGTTGTTACAAAATGGAATTGGACGTGCAAGAATCTATACGGCTCAAGGCGATATATTGTTGGCCTTTAGGGGAAGTGGGATTAACATCACTTGTTCTGTCTTGTACCCTCATAAATTACAAACTAGGGAAATGGCAAATGAGTGGGTCAAATTAAGAAGAGAATATTTACTTTATTCCAACATCAAGTAACCCTAATTCTCTCTTCTTCTTTTTTTCATATTGCCCTAATATTTGATAATACATGTCTCTTACGATGTATGTAAAAAAAAAAATTCTTTGTTAGGTACATCGTTTTTGGAGAGTATGTATTCTTCAAAGGCATAACGAACAAAACCCACCTGGCATCGGCATTCAACGCGCGACATTTGTTGCAGGAGGCTCTGAACAGGCAAGGGTTCGGCCAAGTGAAGGTCACCTTCATAAATTTCGAGGAGCAGATGAAAATGAACGTGACGAAGCCGTCGGAGTGCGAGTTTCGGGACGAGATCAAGCCGGAGATGGCGGAGTACTTGCGTATCCTGAGGGAGATCGACGCCCCGTACTGGGTGGAGCATATCCCGCTCAAGGAGAACGACTACCTGGGCTTCGACCCCGAGTTCGCCTTCCCCGACAACACCCGCTTCGTCGTTAAAGACGTCGGCGGGGCGGTCTACTCCAACATCGTAGAGTGGCGGTACGACTGCAACTTGTGGGCCTTGAAGAAGCTCAACGCGTCCGACATCAGGGTATCCTTCAGCATGGTCGGTTGGCCAACTGACGGATACCCTGGGGCCACATCGGCCAATGCGGAGCGCTTCTACAAGCACCTCCTGCCTTGGGCGATGAGCAACAAGGGCACCCCGATGCAGCCCGGGATGCCCATTGACGTCAACATCCACGCCCTCGCAGACGAGACAAAGATGAGGCCCGAGGTACCGTTTACGCGCCATTGGGGCATCTACCGTTCCAATGGAGTGCCCAAGTACAAGATCGACCTAGCAGGTCAGGTCATCATACAGCCTGATCGGATTTTTTTTATATTACTTTTTTTCTTTTCTTTTTTATCTAGCACCCTTTTACATATTTATTTATTTATTATATTTAATCCTGCGTCGGCCACTGCATGCATGCAGGTCAGGGCCGGGACATCTACCCTAACACGATCAAGGGCATCATGCGCATGCCGAGCCGGTGGTGTGTGTTCAACGGCGACCGTCAAAATATGGAGAAGGTGAGGTCTGAGCTCGAATCGGCCTGCAAAGCGAGCGACTGCACAAGCACGCTTCCCGGAGGCTCGTGCAGCCGCCTGAGCTTCGAACAAAACGTGTCGTACGCACTCAACATGCGTTTCCAGTTCCAATTTCAAGACGAGAAGGCATGCAACGCCACCGCGTTCGGACGCGTGGTTGTCGAGAATCCGTCGACGGAGAAGTGCGTGTTCCCGTGGAGGTGGTGAAAGGGCAGCAGGTGAACTACATGTCGCCGTCGCAGTTTAACGGCGTAGGGTTCTGCCGGAGCCGACCTAGTTTTGTCTTGGTTGTAGTTTGGCTAATATTGGGGGAAATATTGCTCTTGCTTTGAAAAGTGTCGGCTTTTTCTCCGTTTTGGGTTCACTTTAATACCATTAATTTGTAAATTCAAATTAACGTATTATGTGTTTAGTCGATGTGGGACTTTGGTTGTACGAGGTTGGATTTGCCTCTTTCTAGATGAGGAAATGGCTAGGGCAATCTTGGATTTTTATTTTTATTTTGTTTTTTTTTTTTATACAATTATTTCAAAGGATTTGTAATTAATTATGTATTAAAGAAATTTATGGAGGTATATATTCATGGCGATTATTAATTGTATACACTTGCATTTGAATGCAAAACATATTGTACTGATAATTAGGGGAAAAAGAGGACAAATAAATAATGACAATTGAAGGATAGGACAACGAGAAACGTAGCTCAATTGATAACGATTTCTCTCGGATTAAAAAGCTAGGGGTTCGAGTCACCATCAATTTCCGCAGAAATAAGAAACCTCCTTTGAAAAAAAAAAAAAAAAAATCCCAAAGGCGTACGAGATTAATTATAAAATTCCAATTCAAACTGTTTCATCCCCGAAATTGGTTATTAAGTGCATGAAATGCATAGGAATTTTCAAGTGGCTTTTTTAGCACCGCAAAATGTGAGTATATAACGGTTTTAGTCTCATAATATTTAAAGTTTTGATGTACGTACGCCTATTTTTTTTATAAATTTATAATCACTTTGTGTAAAATAAATATATTCTGTACGGCACTAAACAATTATCCAATTGATCATTGAAAGTAAAATTAAAAGATGTTTTCCTTAAAAAAACATTGTTTAGTTTTAAATTGCACTAAAATAAATACAGTAATTTATGCAATTTCGAATTGTTGCTTATATGTGAGGGAAAAATGCACATTCAGCTAAAACTGCAAGAAGAATTATTTTCTAGTTCTTTTTTATTAACCAAACTTTATTTCGCAAAATTTCTTATTTTTAATAAGTACTACTACGATATTTATTTTCTTACTTTGCATTAAAAATAATTTCTTCACGCTCTTCGATTAAAGGCAAAAATAGCCACCTCTCATAAACTTCTTACCAAAATTAGGTGCCAAACCTGCACATATATAAACCTTATGAACAAAATACATTCTTTTCGATTTCCCATTTTTCTTTTCCAAAACAAATTGGGCCCCAAAAGGAGAAATTATCTCCTACGGGGCTTAATTTGATGATCCATGGCTTCCAAAACGATCCCTATAGTAATTTTGCTAGTCGTTTTGATCGGAAAAGGAGAGGTAGATGCCACAATAGGAGTAAACTGGGGGAGAGAAAGTGCTCAAAGAATAATTCCATCGATGGTTGTAGATTTGATGATGCAGAACGGCGTGAAGGAGGCTCGAATTTACACCACTAGGGAGGATCTCTTGAGGGCCTTCGCCGGAAGCCGCATCGGCCTCACGATTACCATCAACGACGTCGGCAGCGTCCAGACCTACGACCAGTGCAAGAATTGGATCCAAAGCCGGATGTCGTATTTCAACGTCTCCAGCGTCAGGTAATGCGATATATAAATGATATGTACATATATTTTTTTGATTTTGATTGAGAATTCTTGGTTGGATGTACATGCAGGCGCATATACCTCGGAGGCAGTACATGGATAAAGGACAAGGCTGTCATCGGCCGGTCGATGGAAGCCATGCGGAATTTGCAGAAAGCGTTGAACGACGCAGGCTGGGGGGAACAGATAAAGGTGGCCTTCACGCACAACGCCTTCGAGTTAAAAAAGAACATAACGAAGCCGTCGGAGGCGGAGTTCAAAGACGAACTCAAGCAAGTGATGGCGGCTTATCTCCGCCTCCTTGAGGAGAACGACAGGCCCCTTCGCGGTGGACATGGTCCCGAACTTACATGTGGAGGACTACCACCTCGACTGGAACTTTGCCTTCGTGGAGAAGACAGGCATCGTCGTCAAGGATGTGAACGGGGCTGTGTACACGAACATCTTCGAGTTCATGTACGACTCCTTCGTGTGGGCGCTCATCAAGCTGAACGCGTCCAACACGAAGGTCATCATCAGCCAGGTCGGCTGGCCCACCGACGGATACCAACGAGGCAACGCCACCGTAGCGGAGCGCTTCTTCAGAGGCTTGCTCCCCTACGTGGCGAGCAACAAGGGGACCCCGCTCCGACCCGGGAAGCCCATCGACACCTTCGTGCACAGCTTCACCGACGAGAATCGCCTCCCCGACCAATTCATGCGCCATTGGGGGATCTACCTCTCCAACGGGAAGCCCAAATTCAAGATCGACCTGACCGGCCAAGGCCGGGACATCTACCCAACTTCGGCCAAGGGGATCATGCGGATGCCGGAGCGGTGGTGCGTCTTCAACGGGAACCGAACGAACTACCCCAAAGTTATGGATCAGTTCAAACTCGCCTGCAATAAGAGCGACTGCAGCCGCCTGAGGCTGGGCGGCTCCTGCAGCAGCCTCGACTTTGCCAAGAACATATCCTATGCCTTCAACATGGCGTTCCAGTTCACCTTTCAAGATGAGAAATGGTGCGACTTCGATGGCCTGGGCTACATCACTGTCAACAACCCGTCGACGCCGACTTGCATGTTCCCCGTCGAAGTGGTCGAAGGCCAACAGGAAAATTATCAAGCGACGAAATACAGACGAGACCTCCAATCTAAAGCTTACCATCACAGCCCTAGTTGTGCCATCTCCCTGTTTTTGGTTTTGTTCCTCAGGGTTTTATTATGGTACTGATATAACAATATGCACATAGTATGGCAATTTTACTCTCCTACTTCAACATGAGTGTAGCATCACTATACAGAGTCTAGATATTTGAAATATAAGGGAACTTCACAAAATCTAATGAGAAGAACAAATAAATTTCAAATGAAAGAAATGTTGTACAGTATAAAAGATTACCACAGTTTCAGCATTCAAATAAATGAGATCCTTAGTCATCTCCGAAGTAGCTTCAACACATCTCCAACAAGATGCAATGATCCCGTGACAAGAACCTAAATGGAAGTAAGCATGATCAGAATCGCGCCTTTTCTTTGTCCTTTGTCGAAACCTGTCTTGTGTAAGAAAATTTACCTGGATTCTAGACGATGGGTTTTTCTTAACATAGTCCCTTAACCAGTTAATTGTCATAGGTAGTGAAGAAATCACAGCAGAGCTGCAGTCTGTTGCATCGTTGTCTATAAATCTGCGCGGTGGAACGCTATCTGGTATTTGCATCTCAAGATTCTTGTAAGCGGAATCTGCTTAGTTGAGGGAAGTGGGATGTTTAATGGAGTCTGATATTCCATAATTTATGAGATCAGAAGAAAATAGATATAGGTGAAGATCACCTTTTCCATGAATGATCTTCTCCCATACCCTCTGAAGGTTGAACTGCCATGATAAATCCTTTGGAGGTATCTCAGAAGGAATGGCTGAGGAAGCAGAAGTGACCTTGGTGTAACTTGAGATACCAGGAACGAAAATGGCTTTCGAGAAATGAGTACCTAAATGAGACCAAGTATATATTATTGAAATGGAAGATCAGACAAAGATGTGATAATTTGAGCCTAATAATACCTGAGGACGCACAGGTATCAACGAGTATCGGGAGAAGACTCTGGGGATCTCTGACATCCATGCAGTTAAACAAAAGAATCTGCAATAGAAATATTGCAAATGAGAGAAGATGGAAATCATTCATAATCAGTACAAGAATCATCACACAATAATACCTTCTTAGATGTTTTTTCTGACTCTATCTTTCCTGGTTGAACATTACCATTACCCCAAACATGGTTCGAATTTTGAAGCTTTGAAGAGAATGATTGCTTTGGAACCTCTTTGACGGCACTCGAAAACCATTTAGCACAAGCCTCCATGCTTTCAGGACTGTGAGCTCCATCTAAGTAAAAAACCAGATCCCCTGAAGTATTTTCTCCAGCCATTTCAGAAGATTGTGGTGATGAGTCGTATACGATCTCAGCTCTTCCAGAAAGACGTGCGGTTTGAAGACCCCTCAAAAATGCATATGGTAGGTTCTCTTCTTGTTCGGACTGATCAATATGAAATAATCCTCTTATATCGATATATGCCTCAAAGAAAAGATAACTGTACCTAAAAGAACTGTGATAAAGTAGCACTTACATGTTGGAACACTTTCTCCCAGTTCCCTGTAGTCTGGAGCCAGCTTTTACAAAGTGCAACTGCAAGGCTGGCATTGGTAAGTTGGTGATCACCAGACAAGCTTAGTTCCGTCCCTTTCAAATCTCGAGGATCGAGAGGAGCAACCACTTCCAAGGGGGCCTGTAGCAAGTCAGAGAGCCTTAGAAAAGATTCATGCATACAATCTCAACAGAAAACAAACAAGAAATACATGAAAAAAGCCTCATGATGCATAAAAGATTAGATAATACCATCAACATATAAACCGAGATTAAGGGAAATGTTCAAAAATTACCGTCAAATCCCTGGCCTTTTCTTGAAGAACATCCATCGCTTCAGATAATTGTGGTACCGTGAATGCAGGGACATGAGGCTTAAGGAGCAGAGAAGCCATCAACTCGTTTCAGAAATACTTGAAAATGGAATTACTTAGATAATCTCTCATAAAGTAGAAATCTCAATCATTTTGGTTTCAAATTGAAGAATTTGTACCTTAAATATTCCAGCCTTGTGAGAAGCAATCTGCACCAGTGTATTTCCTGCATGTTATTGCGAAAACATTTAAGTTAACATCTGTGTTAACAAACAGACTGAGGTAGCAAAAAGAGTTGTGATCTTAACCATTGAAGTCTGAGCTATATATAATCAGAATGAAATAAATAAGGACGAACCCAGTGTTTCCATATGGTCCATGCCCAGTGGACTTACACCACAGACAACAGGATTCTTGATCTGCACAATTCATCATTGAAGGATATGATCATGACACTGAGTAATTAATAACAAAACAAATTTACTAAATAGATACAGCATTATAAGAGGTTGACTATGACAGCTTAAAACTTGCGAAAATAAAACAATTACCACATTTGTTGAGTCCTTGGTACCCCCAAGGCCAACTTCAATGATAGCAACATCTACCTACAAGCAGAGGTACCTATTAAACAATTAATCGAAAAAACTGAAAGTATGTATATATGTGCTCGGGATACATTGGATATTATAAAAAAAAATACGAGTTAAAATCTGTAGCTATAGTCCAATTGTTTACACGGTCTAGTCTGTGAGTGTGTCTGTGAGAGAGGGGGGGGGGAAGAAAGTTGAAATAGGATATCGATTTTGTACCTTTTCAGAAACAAAAATTTTGAAGGCCAGTACGGTAAGAAACTGGAAAAGTGGAGGCATAGGCAAGTCATCTGTGACATTCTCCTGTTAACAGAAATTTCCATGATTTGGCGAGACCAAGATTAGAAATTTAGAGTCGTCAAGAAACAAGCAAAATGGAAAGATTACCTTCAGCTGATTCCAACATTCCCAAAAGTAGTGGAGAAACTTTTCTTCAGATATATCCAGCCTATGGGCCAGAGAGAAGATAATGATGAAACAGAACAATAATGATTTTGTAAGAGATGCAAACTTCTATGATCAGAAAGAAACAAATTATATAATAGACTTGCATCCGATATTTCATTATATTCATTGCCATTTAATTCAATACTACTCTACCTCATTTCCAGGTCTCTAACTCACTTTCAGGACGACTGATGGTCTGTTAGTTGATTGATGTTTTACGGCAACAAATTCTAGATCCAACTTTTACCAGGAAGATGAGATATGTTCCATCATTTCAATAACAATACTTCGAACAGAGTTGAAGGGCTTATGGAGAAGTTCAAAAACCTTTCTGTGTATCCCCAAACCCCACAGTTACCCTCCTTTTACCCCCATTTCCAGCATGTGGGACTAAAGCAACCTCTACGTATTAAGGAAAATATGAATGATGTATAAGCTTAAAAAAATGCTAACCCATTTAGACGGAATCTTTCTCTCACGTCAATTAAGTGTGGGGAAGTAAATAGTCCAGTTCTGAATCCACTCTCTCTTAGAATCGCCTCACAAAATGAGCACGTTGAACCCTGAATGTTAAATGTGAGCAGAGGCATGGATAATCTTTCCATGTGCAACAGAAAACTTTCAGTATCTGCAAATCAAAGTATCATAATATTGCATTTATACCTTTCCTTTAGTCCCGGCAACATGGATAATCTTAAGTCGTCCTATAGGTTCTTCTAAACCCAAAATCTGCAAGGAGAAAATGCACATTATAACTTTTAGAAGAGGTTTAAAAAAGCAAAAATAATCGACATGCCCAATGCATCCTACAAATCCATATACCAAAATTATCACCTTAACATACATGTCCATCCTCTCTAATTTGGTATATTTACTACTGATCATCGTCCCATCTCCTCGCCTTTTGGAAGTAATGAGAGAGGAAAGAGCTTCCATGGCTGTATCATATGTGGAACCTAAGTCCTCAGAGTTTTCTGCAATCGCCGTATTGGTCTCCATCTGTTGCAGAACCTGTGATGAAATTTCCCTAACTCCAAAACCTGCAACATTATCGAAACACCTTAAGAAACTCTTTTCGAGCTAAAATTAGACAAGTACGAACCAAGGTAATCTAACTCTATTGATAACACCTTAGGGTATGTAAAGCATTAAGTCTTACCTTTGAGCCCTATTTCTTGAGAATGGAACCTTTTGTTTCCCACAAGATCAACTGCAGCCAGGTAGGAAGGCAAGCATGAAGCAGCCCATGTCAATCTAGAGGGAATGAAGCGTTCTCGTTGATGGAAGCCTGAATTCCCAGTTAACCCCGGCCTCAGAAGAAGGTTCTTATACTTGAGCATAGATCAACCAAATCCTGAGAAAAAGAGTAAGCTTTCATTTAGCAGGGCAAGAGCACTATTTCTTCAATTAATGGAACATTTGAGAGGAGTATCAGAGATTCGACTAACATTTGAGGAAAGTTCAATTTTCATGTTCAGTGTTGAGAGTTTGATGCTAATAAAGCCAGAGATACATACACAAAATTACCTGTATAAGCAATTTCAGCATAATTCCTTGGCATATGTACACATCCATAGATATTCAGATTACACCACTATTTGTTGAATTAATCTCAAGAATCCTACTGCTCCTGCTCCGTTTTCTATTTTGTTGCAATTAAACCAGTCAGATTCAAAGCTTCAAAACTCAGCCCTCAATTAATTTTACATGGAAAAAAATTCAAAAATGAAAGCTATTATATCGAGCTTTACTCTCTGGGATTCAATCCAACCGAGACAGAAGAAAGAAAAAACATTAATAAAAATAAAAAAAAACAAAAATCATCATCATCATCTTCATATACTTATACACCTCTACTTTTTAGCATTCTAGATCTCAGATAGAAGAGAGCATAACGCAGCATGAACGAATTCCAGTTTCATACAATCACATCGCAACAAATAAATAAGTAAAAAAATCAATAAAATTGAGAAGCCAACTCACGCAAATGAAGATAGTGTGTGTGTGGAGCTTTTGAGCTGATGAAGTAAAACTTACTTCAAGTTGACATAATTACGAAACAAAACCGAATTTATGATTGTGTCGGATGTCTATGAGAGACAGAGAGAGAGAGAGAGAGAGAGAGAGTGCTGTGTGAGTGCGTGTGTGTGTGTTTTGGTGACTGTTTAAGGAAGTGTGTGTGTGAGCTCAAAATATAGTGGCTGCTGCCTGATTTCGAAATGACAGTTTTGCCCTCGCTATTTCACGCTCTGAGATGTCTTTTCTTAGGGTTATTTGGTGGGCCCACTTTCCGTTTTAGCTCTCTTTCCTTCTCAACTCGAACTCTGGTTATAAATTCAGCAACTTTCCATTTTGAGTTCGCTTGAAACTCCACATGGAATCTTAAATTTGGGGTAATTTTTTACAAATATTGGCGCCTTAAATAAACACATCACTGGATTTAATAGTACATGATAAGTACTACATCCGTCTCATTTATTTGACATGTGTTTTAAATATATATCAGTATAAAATAATAAAACATATCGAGTAGAATGTGACAGAGGGAGTAGTAAACTTAATAATTCCAACTCATCATCATCCCTAGAATTCATAAGAACATTACCAATATTCTCTCACAAAATATTGCAAGAATTGTACATAATTCTATATTAAAATTCCAAAAATAGGTTACAAAAATAAAAAATAACCAACATTAAATGGCAGTAGTACTAGATTGTCTTGAATTGATGTGAGCTGCTATAAGAGGGTCAAGATTTCCATTCAAAACAGAATTTACATCAAGAAACTGAGCCCCAGATCTCAGATCATGCACGAATTTCGTTGGCTGGAAGGAATATTTTCGGGTTTCTCGACTCCACCAATCCATCGCAGCACCATTCTTGATGCTCTCAACACTGGAAACCCCCTCGTCTCTCATAAGAACAAGGAGTTTAGCCTTTAAGCGATTCAGGGCTTTGATCTTGTTGGCAAAGCGACTCCTCTCGCCTGTGAAAGAGCAAGTCGATTGATTCAAATTCAAAAGAGAGTGTTTACTTTGGATAAAAATAATATAGGCTAATCTACCACGTGGTTTTGATACTTGTACCTGTAGATTGAACTTCTACACCAGTAGGTATGTGCTGGATACGAACTGCTGATGAAGCCCTACTCGTTTGTGAATTTTCTTCACTAAAGGATGGGTATGACACGAGTAAATCCCCGTCATTGATTGGCAGGTCAGCAGAGGATTCGATGAACAAGGGAATAACGTCAACAGAAGCCAAACTAGCCTGAAATGTAGGTAGAATGAATCTAACGAGGCACATGATCGAAAACAAAGTAACATATTTGATTGTATAGGCAGAGATTTATGAATTTTGTGCATCATGACTAACCAAGCATTCATGTTGCTTTTCTTACTCATGCTAAGTCATTTTGCAGAAAATAAGCACAATCTTGAAGCAAATGAGCTCTACGAAAAAGTTAAGTATGAGAGAAAGAGTACCTCGGGAAGAGCAGAAGTTTTGTCCGAGCACCTTATCAGAGAATGCACGCCTCTTTCCCCTGATAGATATCCATACGCGAATTTAAATTCCAACTCAATTGAAGCAGATTTCAGGCCACCATTATTCGAAGGATACCTCTCTACTATCCTCCCTGCATAACCCTGCCTTTTAGCCCATTTCATGTACATCTGTGCGAGTTGTGAGGCCCACCTCTGCATAATGTCGCATAAAAATGAAATGCAGTAGCAAAACAAGATTCTAACAGCCACTCAGAAAGAATGAAATGTATCAAGAATTCATTAAATTTCATGTCTATAGCTACAACTGAGAATTGGATAGCTATAAACCTCGGAGTAGGTGTCTCCACATCTCGATTCAATGGTGATGCATGCTCCCTCCATGTCGTAAGGCTCCTTAAGAAGCTTTGACATCTCATACTTATCCAAAAACTTGTTTACATCTAAAGAAGCAGAGTATGCTTGTTTAAAAAGTTCGTAGTTGATAGAATCGTTCTCTGCAAGCTCCGTGATGAGCTTAGCTTCCTCTGCCTGTATCATTCGAGCTCAATTTCTAAAACACGGTAACCATATAAATCTTTCCAAGCAACCACATGCTCATAACAGATTACTGAAGAGGGAATACGAAACAAATAAACAGAACAATACAACATCGTACTTAAAGGGCACCTTAAATGTAAGATCCCTCAGTGTATCAACCACCTTGGCACTGTCAGCTAGTTTGACGAGCATTTCATTCGATTTGCTCAGGTCATTCCATAAGTCATAATCACGAACAACTTCCTCTTGATCAACGTGCTGTGCCTCTTCAAATTCCAAAACTGTTGGTGCCAACATCTCTGCACGAAGAACAGAATCTTCTATTTTCTTTCTCAATGAAAACATTCCTAGGCGAGAACGAAACAAAACAAGCCAGTCTGAATCAGTGGAGATAGCCATGGAACTGAAGGCAAGCATGAACTAATCTTCCTCATGAAATCAAGGTATACTACAAACTAATTAACATATTCATAATTTCATCTCTGAATTCACAAACACCATCTCCACTCATTGTTTCTCCTTACAAAGCATGAAGACATCAATCCCCCCTCTTTTGAAGCAAAATCTACCATATTTCATATGCTGTGTGTGTGTGTGTGTAGGGTTTATCCATTTTCTATGTAAACATACGCAATCATACACATATATATCAGCACAAAACTAAAGAAACCAATAATAATTCAGAATTTTCAATATTCAAAGGGCTCAAACACTAAACAAAATACAAACCTATAAACTCCTTCAAATTTACACTTCTCGAAGAGTCAAAAACATTTATAAGTACACAGGCAGCAGCCGGAATTATGCATAAATAAGAGGGGAAAATGAGCTAACCGAGTTCTTTGTAAAACTTGTTCTTGTCATCGTCGAGGGGTTCTAGAGAAGCTCTTGAACTGAAATTTGCAGAAGCACGAGATTTAGGACAACAATTCCACCAGTTCCGACCACTATTGAACTGGGTTTCCTTCAAAAACGCTGTCGGCAGACGCTCCGCCGCCATGGAAGGTTTGTTGGTTGCCGCCGGAAAACACGCTAATTTTGAGTGTTGGGAGTTGAACTTTGCTAGTGGCGCCAGACTCGCGCACGTGTTACTCCGTTCGTGTTCACAATTCTTGCCTAAGATTGCTCTTTTTTGCCTTTTTATTATTTCAAAATTTTCATTAATTTTCCAAAAAATACAATTAACCCATTTTAGGGTGGAGACTGGAGAGTGGAATGTATTTTATTGGCACCAAATTTATAATCTTCTTCCTATATCCTAGTAATTTGTCTGAATTGGTTTTAATTACCGGTTATCCAAATATCAATCTTTAATTTTGGATTAACAAATAAGGATAATAAAAGCCTAAAATCACATTATTCACTTTTTTCTACCAAACAAATCATAAAAGTTCAAGCAACAAAGGTTACTAAAAAAGGGTTGAAATCTAACCTCCATAACATTATATTGACACCCAATTTCACTCGAACAAAATGAGTGGAAACGGAAACTTTTCATCCCAACATTTGGAACAGAAGAAACATAAACTAGTTTAGACTTTCCAAATATACCATTTTCTAGGACATAGTATGTACATATATTTCCATGCAAAATGTTACTAACCCATTAAAATCTAAAGGGATTCTGCAAATTGAGGGGCCTCAAGATCAAGTTCTTGCCTCATAATACAATTCATGAGCCAATCACTACTGAATGTCCTGATCCCCAGCTTTAGAGCTGACACGGCTTCCGCCATGTCTTCTTCACACGCCACGAAGATTGTTCTTGATACATCATGTGTCTCATTCCGAGTTTGGATAACCTAAAATATAAGTAACAGTTGCAGCAAAAGTGGATACACTGGTTAGTATTTGATTTTATTATAAATTGAACGAGGCAAGTACTTAAATTTCATTGCTTTACTAATGGATAAAAATGCTGCTTCGATTGACTTACATTTGCTCCAGCTGACTTAACTATGGCTGAAAGAGTATGGATCGGAGGCTGTACATGAGTTGCCAACCATATATCAAGGCCTCTGAGCAATGCACAGGGATTTGCTTTTGCGCGAAGAACTGCACTCTTTAGTTCGGTTCTGTACTTAGTTTTGTAATCTTCGTCGTTCAACATGAAGGGCATTTCATCTGTGGATCAGATTGAAAGGCAACAGGTAAACAGGATTGGAAGTAGTTATTACAAGTAAAAAGTACTGTGTAACATACCAACAAATCTGCCATTTTTGAAGCTTTCTTTCAACCAGGCAGAGGAAATGACCCAAGCTCTGCACACAATATGCAATTACATTAGAATAAGCTACAAATACTTGTAGCTAGAATCATCAGATGCAGTCAAGAAACTTCAAGCTCCATACAATTTATATGAACAAAATTTGGCCATTTCCTTTAGAATCAAGTGTTGTCAGAAAGGAGAACTGACCCTGAACAGAGAGCAGTGCAGAAATTTAATGTCTTTCTCACTTGCCCTGTGACAACATGTGTGCTTATACTTCCTTCAGAAGCAACAGCTCCACCCAGATCTTCAATTATCTACATCAACCAAATTGTTATCACTAGTACGTGCAAAAATTGATCAAACACAAAGTGCTGCTGGGAGAAATGCTTCAATAGCTTTGCCTACACAATTTATACCTTGGTAAGTCGTGATTTCTTATCTGCATCAGCAATATTCATCAGCAAAATTCTATAAGATTTTGCTGTAAATGGGACTTCTGGGACTCCAGAGTCATTACTCTCATAATATGCTAGTGAAGTGTCGGGCATAAATTCATTTCCAGGAGTTGACGAGCCATTTCTATCAAGAGACTTAGCAACTCCTGTACCACGTGTCCAGTTAGGAGATTGAGAAGACAAGTGGTGATCCGAATGGCTGCCCTTTACTTTTTTTGACATCAGTGAAGTGCATGAGGTTTCCCACATCCTTCTCTTGTTTCCCTCCGCTGAACAAGAGAAACTGTCCTCACCGTCTTTACTTCGACCTTCCAGTTTTTGAGAAGCATTAGGCTCACTACATATCATTGCAACTGGCAGAATGCCTACATCCTGGCACGCTGTCAATCAAAAGATACATCAACTATATTCAAGGAAAATAAAACTAACTTGGCTAATGTCTAAATATCCCATATAAGTTATTTGTTTTTCAGCTTGATTTAAATAAATTATCAAAATGAAATAGATGGAGAAATATAGTAAGGTTGTAATATTCAAACATCAAAACCTTGCATTAATATACTCACCATCAACAGATGAGTGATCTTTAAGAATATGAGAAGACATCAGCGATGAGCAACCAGGGAAGCTTAGTGCTTTTCGTACATCAGCCTTGATTGGGAGTTTGCGAGCTCTACCATTTCTTGCTACCTCACCAATCACGGTAAAACCATGTCTGGCCCAAAATCCTTCAGATTCTTTATCTCCCCAGCATAGTATTGTCTGAACACCTACACTCTTCAGCCTTTCTCTCAATTCCAAGTACAACAAGCAACCAATTCCCTGAAATTGACCAGGGACAAATAAGTGTAAATAACTACAGAAAAGCATGTGAAATGCATAATAATGGTAATGATAATCCTTGATTTAGCATAAGCTTATGCTCAGGATCCACTTAGATGATACAAACCCTCACTGATGATAGCTCAAATGCATTTCTGACTACAAGTTCCTCATAAATATTTCATTACTAGCAAAAGAACTTTAAGTAGGGAAGAAGCAGAGGAAGATAACCTTGCGCTGAAAGATTGAGTTAACAGCAGCAAGAGGAATCTCAGCATACTGTGTATCAGCTGGAACAATTTGATAAGTAATTGCTGCAATCACCTGTTGACAGAGTAGGAAGGGAGACAAAAGCAAGCAAAGAGTGTTGTAAAGTCACCATATGAAATCATATCTTTAACACTTTGAGAATACAGAGACTAACAAATTGAATAATGCACAAGAATTAGCATACCTCTCCCGGTTGTCTGTCATCCTTGGACTTCAGAAGTAACGTGCAATATTTCCTGTATATAAATATTGTCAAACACAAACAGCACAAACTCATACCCTGATTCTCAATACTAACAATATGGTTACGGTAAGTCTAGGAGTGGGAGCAGATCAGGTGACAGAAAATTTTGCCAAAATTTTAACAAGGTTAGCCATACAACAACTAAAGAACATGATAGCGTCTTTTACCCATTGGTAACACATCTTTGAAGGAACATTGATTGTTTTCCAGTATTAGCATGCAAAATTCATTGCAGGTAGCTCTTTCGTGTAGAGAGATACTACCTCCTGCAAAAGCATATGAAAACATATTAGCTTAACTCGATCTTCGCTTAACATGGTGGACCAGAATCACATAGTTATGTGATTTAAGAACTAAAACAAGACTGAGATTTATAACAGGGCAATTCACCGAATTGAGGACAAACAAACATGATATCTGTGAGCATTGATTTCATTATAACAATATAATGACGAAATATAAACTTGCATACACTGTCAGATTATGTAAACGCATATACACTAGATATACCTGAAGTAGAGACTTGGTTTGGCCAGTAGAATCTTTTGGATTTGCAAGTAAAAAGTAGGAATTACCTAAAAAAGTTAACAAATCATAATAATCACAACCAGCCCATTTTACCTAAATAAAGCATAAACAAAACTAGAACAGAACTAAAACAGATACCAGATTTCTCAGTTCCTTCACACCCACCATTGTCACGTTCAACCGTTTTTCCCACCACTGCCATTCAAAAATCAAAATAATAAATCAATAAACAAAACCAAAGATATAATACCAGTACCACTCGCATACAATAAATCCATCGACGTGAACCTCGTCAAGATAAAATAATTACCCGAAATCCTGATTCTGGTAGTTTTGGAGAGGGAGATTTCGACGTTGTCACCATTTGTTTCAGTAGTGAAATTCTTCGCGTGCACAATAACTTCACAGTTTCCTGCGAATCGCGAAAGTAAAATCAATACAATCAATAATCTAAGTATGAAAAATAGATTGGGAATTCGTGAATCTATTTACCTACGGGGATCGGAGCTGACGAGGGAGGCGAGGGGTTTTTTCTTCTCGGCGCCATTGAAGTGTGAGAAAATTAGAAGCGGGTGAGTTTTTATAAGCGCGCGAGGCTCGTTTTTGAACACAGAAAATGGGAAAAATTAACCCCTAGGCGGGAAAAAATGAAATCAATAAAAAAGTTAACTTTTCGATTTATGCAGTAATTTTATACTAATTCGGAGGTATTCCATTCGGAGTTTCGATAAACAAAATGAAAATTCTTGTATATTGATTTGTCAACATACATATAATAATTAATTTTCAAGTTGATTAGCCCAATTTTTTTCTATAACAACATGCATTTGACATACCAAAAAAAAACAAAAAAAACACGCTGAGAATATTTGAGATATTGAGCAAATTTACGTGTTTTTTTTTTAAAAAAAAAAAAAAACAAATAAGATGAAATTTAAAAATCACGTCACAGAACAAAATCAAGGTATCAGACATTAACCTCTATCTTTAAGCTAACACGTAACAAATTAGGTGGATTTTGAACTTTATATTTGTTGATGGCCTATTCAGATAGATTTTATTTTCTTTGATAAAAATAATAGAAATTGAGAATATATAAGATCACTTCACTAATGCATAAACTAACAGTTTCTTCCATTGATCTGAAAGCAGTTATCATATGCTATAACTAAACAAGGTACACGTCAGACTATGAACAAGGGCTAAATACAGAGATTTACCAACCTTGCCCTGTACACAAACTTACAACTTACAACAAATTCAAAAGGGAGCTCTGCTTGCTCCAACTAAGAAACTAAATCATCATCATCAAATCTTCAACGCGGCTGCTGAATGAAACGAGAGCTGGACCTCGAGTTCATGTTCTTGCCTGGCTTCTCCCAGAAGTTCATTGCTTCTCCTCGTGGTCTCGAATTCAGACCTCTCTGTTTGGGCATGTTGAGGTTCTTGAATAGTGCATCGAGATTCTTGACAAAATCTGCAAATAAAGATCGTTGCAAGGAGTCAAAACTAGAGTAAAAAACCGATGATTCACAACATTTACATTCTTCCTTTCCTTTTGATGGAATGTACCAAATGCATAACATTTATACATCATGAGTTCAGCCTTCGACATGAGTAAATCAAACAAACTACAACCTTTAGCTTCAACAATAAATGGATGTTCTACGAATCTCAATAGTTAAACTTGTACTCGAGTAACAAATCAAGATTAGACAGATCAAAGATATTAACAAAGAACGGCTAGTTTATCAGAATAGTGTACCATTTTCCATCACTCTAGCTGCATTTGCCCCGTATTCGGCCTCGGATGATTGAAGAAACTCTTCGAACTGAGTCTCCATATTCAGGATATCATCATCCACATCAAGGTCAATGCTGTCAGGCAACAATCCCAAAGCATTGTTAGCAACAGCAGAACTATCTTCGACTGCTCCGAAGAAGTCTTCTCCAGGGTGCTGGCTGAGCCAGTAGTCCCTGAACCAGGCGGAGGTGGTGACGAGGTCCCACCACTCGGGGGAGAAATCCTCCACCTCTCTCATGGCTGCCGGAACAAACAGCGGAGCATTCGGATTCAGTGATGACCTCCTACCGGTTAAAAGAGCCATGATCGGATTGCTTTACAGATCAGATTTTCACCTGATGCAAAGAAACATGATCAGATTATCTTCAATAAAATTATAAGCACACAGTCATGCATAATTCATTGCCTGAGTAATTCATTCATACTGATTATATACATCAATAATCAGAGCATCAAATACAATAATCAGAGCATCAAATCTCACTTTAATCTTTCTAAACAGAGTAAAATTTATTTAGGGGAACAAATTAACACTTCGAGTACTGTATGAACAAAATCAGCGGCGAATTCATGGTCAAATCCGAAAATCTTCCACAACTATCCTTCATTTTCACGACTGGAAACTATTTCCAATTCCACATGAACAAAGACGAGGAATTATAGATAAGACTTTCATTTCTATTATTGATGATAAAACAAGTATATTAAATCACTCATTTAATGGTTCAAATAACGAGCCATGGACAATAAACCAACGATCCGTGAAGTTTTGCAGCTTCGTATTCATCAAAATTCACATTTCCACAACTCCTATTCCACCTAAATTTATTCAGAATTTTCCAACAAACAGCTGATTTTCAGATCTAAAATCGACGCCTTACATCAAATCAGTTCATCCATAAATGACAGATTCGATTAAACATGATCAGAATGAAAAATAATAAAGAAAAAATCGCGAAGACTGAGTCCACAAACAGTACCTTGCAGTAAACTTTCTCGTTCACTTTCAGCCAATTTGCAGTTTACACGTAAAGAGCTATGGCTCGTTGCGCGTGAAAGGGCAGCTATTTATAGGGTTGAACTTTCCGAACCTAGAGCTTCGGCACCGAGCCTCCGGGAATTGACCGAAGCTGCCCTCTGATTGACCTTCCAGAAACAGCCAAACAGGCTTGTTTCGAAAACCAACTCCTCTTGGATTTTCCTTTTTTTAACTCTTTATAGCATTGTTGAATGTTTATAATTGATCCATTCCTCTTTTTGTCTGTTTATTATTTATGACCTTGAATTGATGTTTAAATTAAATAAATGAAATTTTCCATTCAACGTATCTAGCCTGAACCACAATAATCTCAAATAAATAATTTGGAAATTATTATAAAAGGTAGCAATATCTTTTTCAAGTCTCATTCATATATGAATTGTTTTGTCCAATGCTAGCTTAAAATATCATATGTTTCAAATTCCCATTATATTAGTTACAAAATAATGAATACTATGCTAGTAAAACATGTTTTACTACATTTTTTAACAAATTATATTTTTAAAGTAGAAAGAAACATATTACACCTGAGCATAGTATTGAGATCTATGCATGTACTTCCATGCATTGTTACTGAAGCAACAAAATAAATCAAATAATGTGTGGTGCGGCCTCATAGTCCAGGTGGCAGCAGCGTAGTCGTCGATCAGTCTTTATGAGTGGACTGGTTGAGATTAGAAGATTCAAGTAGCGTGGTTTCTACGTATTACGTTTTACCATTTCTTTTAGTTGAAGTAGTATAAATACGGGATGTAAAGCTATTCAGCTTAAGTGAATGAAACCCATGACTGTTACTATCTTAGCTTACTTGCTTCTATCAAAATTCAACTTTCCTTCTATAGAAATTTCTTCAATTATGTTCGTTCCTAAATTCAACATGGTACCAGAGCAGGAGATCTGCTAAAATTTGATCGAAATGGTGAAGAACAATAGAGAGATGCAGTGGAAAAGGTTGTTCGAGGATGAGCGAGGTGATTCATCAAAAGGAAATGGACGGAATCGCGGAGACGAGCCGTTCGTGAATGAGTTCCATGAAGAAGGCTGGGATAATGATGAAGGCGTGGATGTAGAGCTGCAACAGCTCAAGGAAATTCTTCGATTGCAAGCCTCCGACCACCCGGGGATGCAATTGGTAGCAACGACACTCACAGGTACAAATTTCCTAAACTGGAGCCGTTCGATTACATGGTCTCTAGTTGGATAACTAACTCGATATCTAGGGAGTTGGTTAATTCATTTTCGCATTATACTACCACTAAGAAACTCTGGGATGCTCTTTGTAGAAGATTTGACAGATCGAATGGGCTAAAAATAGCTAAGCTAGAAAAGGAAATTAGAGGTTATGAACAAGGAAACCAGAATGTTATGGATTACTTTAATAATCTAACTATGCTATGGGATGAGATGGATATGGTGTTGCCTCCAGTTCAGTGTGTATGCCATGCTAGGCCAATATTAGATAAAAGAGAGGAAGACAGAAGGTTGGTGCAGTTTCTACTGGGATTAAATGATGGATTTGAGCATGTTAGAAGCCAGATCTTGCTGCAAGAACCCCTACCATCAGTAGATAAAGCATACTCTATGATTACTCAAGTTGAGGATGAGAAATCCATAAGAGATAACATGATGGATGGCAAAGAACAGATGGTGATGTATACACAAAAGCAAGGTGGGTATACCAGTGATTACAGCAGGTTTCAGTCTAGAACTGGGCAAGAGAAGAAAGGTCAAGGAGTAAGATGGCTAACCAAGGAAGAAACGAAGAGACTTAAGTGTAGTCACTGTAAAGAAAGTGGACATGAGGCACATGAGTGCTTCAAGTTGCATGGTTATCTAGAGTGGTACAAACGATTCAAAGAAAACAAAGGGAAAGAAAAGGTTAATTGCATGATGGATATGCAAGATGATGAAGGTTCTTCTAGGAATGGAGATGTTTATGATACAAAGCAGCAGATAGAAGGACAACAGTTTGATATAACCAGTTACATATAGTCTGAAATTGCTAAATGCATGAGTAATTTTGGGAATCAGTATCAGAATGGGACAAGCACTGGACCTGGATCAAGGACATATATTAATTTTGTGCAAGAGGGAAAGAAGAGTGGGGGTTTTCTAGATGGACATTATGCATTTAGTATTGTTCCAAGTATGGAACATGATGTTTGGATTATTGATTCTGGTGCAACAACTCATGTGTGCTGCAACAGAGAATTGCTACATACTGTGTATAGACTGACTCAGGCTGTTACCATCCATCTACCAGATGGCTCATCAAGACAAGTGACTGTGGGTGGTAAGGTGCAGTTGAACAAGGACATTGTACTGGAAGATGTTTTGTTTGTTCCCGGCTTCACACACAATCTATTATCAGTGGCACAATTAATTCAAAACAGTGGGATCAGATGTATCTTCTATCCAACACATTGTGTATTCCAAAAGATTAACAGTGATCACATCATTGGAATAGGAAAGATGGAAAGGAATCTCTATATGTTGGAGACTGTGGTAGAGAATCACTTTACTCATTTCTTTAGAGCTGAGGATATGACTCTACATCAATGGCATTGCTTCCTAGGTCATCCTTCATTGTCTACAATGAAGCATATGAAACAGCTAAGTGGAAGATTTCATCAAGATGCTATAAGGGCTATAGAGGAATGTGAGATCTGTTTCAGGGCTAAACATGTTAGAGATCCATTTCCTTTGTTAAACAGAAGGACAAAACAATGTTTTGAGTTAGTTCATGCGGATTTATGGGGTCCTTATGGAGTTGAGAGTGTGAGTAACACTAGATTTGTTCTCACATTAGTGGAAGACCACAGTCGAGGTATATGGACTTACCTCATTAGTTCAAAGGATTTAGTTTGTAGTGTTCTGTCCACATTTATACAGATGGTGAAAACACATTTCAAGAAGGAGATAAAGTTTGTTAGGACCGATAACGGCACAGAGTTTGTTAATAAGAAAGTGCATGATCTATTCTCATACCATGGGATACTTCATCAGAGAACTTGCATATATTCTCCACAGCAGAATGGCATTGTGGAGAGGAGACATCGTACTCTCTTGGAAGCAGCCCGAGCCTTGATGTTCCAAAGTTCTCTACCTCTCAAATTTTGGCCCTATTCCATCCTTACAGCCACTTGGATGCTGAATAGAGTTCCTAGCCGAATACTTAGATGGAAAACTCCTTATGAGGTGCTGAACAAAAGGACACCAGATTATCACATGCTCAGGCCACTTGGATGTCTAGCTTTTGCAGCAAACCTCACTGCTCATAGAGGTAAATTTGATACACGCTCTCTTAAGTGTGTGTTTCTGGGTTATGAGGCATTTCACAAAGGATTTCTACTCTATGATTTGGATAATCACAAAGTTTTTGTATCTAGAGATGTGAAGTTCTTTGTGGATAAGTTTCCCTATGCTGCAGCTAAAGAAGTTTCAACTGCAGCATCACTGCCTTTTCCTTGCTTTCAAAATATTGACCCTATTGTACAACCACCAACTGATGATTCTATTCCTCTTACTGTAGTTGAGTCAACCACAGTGGCAGCATCAGAATCAACTATTTCCACTCAAACTGCATCTACATCTGCCGCATCTCCTCCTGCAGTATCAGAAGAAGTACATTCCCAAGAAGCAGAGGGTGAGATTATACCAGTTGGGAACACAGGGAATCAAGAATTGCGGAGAGGAAGTAGGGATCGCCAACCACCTGTTTGGATGCAGGATTATGTTGGTAATATTACATTTACAGATGTTATTCCTCATTTAGGAACTGGGATAACACCACACACCTTTCCTTACACAGTATCCAATGGTTTTACTTCTTCCTATACAGTCTTTCTCTTCAACTTGGAAGCTCTAAAGGAACCTACCTCTTATAAAGAAGCTTGTCTCTCTCCAGAATGGGTTAAAGCAATGGATGATGAGCTGCTGGCTTTGGAGCAGAATAACACCTGGATACTTACAGACTTGTCTCCTGGGAAGAAACCTATAGGGAGCAAGTGGGTTTACAAGATCAAATTGAAGGCTGATGGGAAGGTGGAAAGGTACAAAGCCAGGCTAGTGGCTAAAGGGTACAATCAAGAGTATGGGATAGATTATACTGAGGTGTTCTCTCCGGTTGCAAAATTAGCCACTGTCAGAGTTCTTCTTGCTGTAGCAATCTCTTTGCAATGGCACATACACCAACTGGATGTCAATAATGCGTTTTTACATGGATTTCTACATGATGACATCTACATGTCTCTACCTCAAGGCTATAAAGGTGTGCAATCCGGGAAAGTATGCAAGCTTGTTAAAAGTCTTTATGGTCTCAAGCAAGCCTCTAGGGAGTGGAACACTGAGTTCTGCAGATGCTTGTTTGATAATGGTTTTGTACAGTCCACTGCAGATCCTTGCCTATTCTTTAAAGGAGAAGGTTCTTCATACATCTCATTAATTGTTTATGTGGATGATGTGCTGGTGGCTAGCCCTTCCTTGCCTCTTATTCAAGAATTAAAAGCCATTCTACATCAAGCGTTCACCATAAAGGATCTGCAAGAAGCTAAATACTTTCTTGGAATGGAGATAATCAGAACCAATTCAGGTGCTTATCTGAATCAAAGAAAGTATATCTTAGATATATTGTCCAATACTGGTTTATTGGGTTGCAAACCCTGCTGCTACTCCTTTGCCTTCTGGGGTTACACTTCAGAGAAAACTAGGCACTTTAATGGCTGATCCTGAAAAGTACAGGAAGCTTGTTGGTCAACTTCTATACTTGAATTTGACCAGACCTGATATCAGCCATGCTGTACAGCAACTCAGTCAATACATGAATGCACTATATACTGGTCATTGGGATTCTGCACTTCATGTTTTGAAGTACTTGAAAGCGTGCCCTTCTCTAGGATTATTCTATCCGGTTTCATCCTCCACTTGTTTGAATGCATACTGTGATGCTGACTGGGGTACTTGCCCAGATTCAAGGGTGTCTCTTACTGGTTACTGCATCTTTCTTGGTGATTATCTTGTGTCTTGGAGGTGCAAGAAACAATCCACTATTTCTGTGTCCTCAGCCGAAGCAGAATACCGGGCTATGAGTGTCACCACTAGAGAGTTGCTATGGTTATCCTATCTCTTCAAGGATTTTCATCTTGATTTGCAGCTGCCCATTCCTTTGATGTGTGATAACGAAGTTGCAGTACACATCACCAAAAATCCGGTGTTCCATGAGCGTACAAAACATCTGGAAATCGACTGTCACCTCGTTCGAGAACATTATCGCAAGGGGCTTATCATACCAGTCGACGTTTCTACTGTGGAGCAACTCGCTAATTTCTTCACCAAATCCCTTCCTGGTCCTCGTTTCCGTCTGCTATTGTCCAAGATGAAGATCTTTGATCTTCATACATCTTCCTCTTGATGGGGGGTATTGAGATCTATGCATGTACTTCCATGCATTGTTACTGAAGCAACAAAATAAATCAAATAATGTGTGGTGCGGCCTCATAGTCCAGGTGGCAGCAGCGTAGTCGTCGATCAGTCTTTATGAGTGGACGGTTGAGATTAGAAGATTCAAGTAGCGTGGTTTCTACGTATTACGTTTTACCATTTCTTTTAGTTGAAGTAGTATAAATACGGGATGTAAAGCTATTCAGCTTAAGTGAATGAAACCCATGACTGTTACTATCTTAGCTTACTTGCTTCTATCAAAATTCAACTTTACTTCTATAGAAATTTCTTCAATTATGTTCGTTCCTAAATTCAACACATAGCCAGAAAATAATCGGGCGAGACCGGACAAAATCAAACCGAATCGAGTTTTTCATAGCTTAAGGGGGCATTTACTTTGAGTGATTATGTACGATTGATAAATATTATCTCGTATTAATTTCATGTTTATTGTATGAGATAAATAAATATATATATATATATATAGAGGCCCGATATTGATCTTATTTTATCGCTTGATTTGATATTAATCATGATATATGTATAACAACCAAACACGTGAGATTACTCTAACTATATCTCGTCTTAAGTCTAATCCTAACATTTGTCAATCCCTAAGTTAATCTCATCTTACAAATAAAATTTCCTTAACACAATCGAAAATTCCTTTGAATTGTAAAATGATCGAATTAAGTTCGAAATACAATCAATCATCGGTCTGAAGATCAAACCAGTAAATTATGAGAGGTCGATCCGGGTCAGGCCAATTTTGCCACCCTATAGTGGACAAGAATTAGGCTAGTCACAATGTTGATCACCAATTTTGGTGATCTCTCTTGCTTTTCCGGTGGGAGAGAGCACATCCACGTGATCTCTCCGGGATCTCTCCTAATATTTTATTATTATTATTATTATTTATTATTATTTTTATGCTTTTGCTAATTAAATTTATTAAACTTATAAATAAAATCAACAAAATTCAATTAATTTTATTTTATTAAATTAAAATAGTAGTCGACAATACAATATTAAAAAAACAACTAATAAAAACTAGAATTTAAAAAAACATCTAAATATCATTTAATTTTCGCAACATCTCCAATATGCGAAAATGTTCCTCCAAATCCGCAGGCGACATCTTGCTCGTATCCTTCTCCTTCAGCTTCAAATACGTCTTGAGTGATTTGGTTTTTTCATACGCTTGTCTTTTCTTTGCCCACTCCGAGAAATCTCGATTTGCTTCCGCAGTGGCGTCGAGAAGATTGACGATTTTATCCTTCGGAAGGTTTGGTAGAGGAGCACTTGGAGCACTTCCAGTAGCCTTCCCCTTTCCTTTCGCTGCAGTCCTCCAAATTGGCCTTTCACGGCTGAAGAAGGGGGAATGATCCTCCGATCTAGAAGAGTTGGACGATCTGTCAAGCCCTTTTTGGCGCTTATTAGAGCCGACGCCTTGATATTTGGGAAGCTCGTGCAAGATCTTCCGAGCATCATTAAGAACGAAGTGCTGCTTGTTGTTCTTCTTGTAGTACATCTTGGCGGCAGCGTCGTAGATGTCGACGTTGCTTGAACCGTTTGGCCATTGCTCCTTGCATTGAAGGTAGAACCCGTTGAATTGTGTCACCTTTGTTTGAGCTCGTGAAAAATGAAACCTCAACTGCACGGCGTCCCGATCGATGGCGTTGTCCGGCTTCTTCTGCGTGTTGTACATGATTTCGATGTGCTTCCAAAATTGGAGGCCGCTTTGGTCGACACCCTTTCTCGGATCTTGAGACACGGCGCACCAACAAAACGCGATGGCAGCCGTTTCTTCCGGTGAGTAGGCGACCGGCGCCCTATTGGTAGGAATGGCGGCTTCGGAATCATCTTGATTGGCCTTTGATTTCGCCTTCGCTTTCATCCTCCCCTTTCCTTTTGACGGTGAAGGAGCGGGGACGTTGGACATGCTTTTGAAGGAGGCGGATAGGTTTATCGTCTCCAAGCCTTGCGTTGCAAAACGATGAGGATCCGGCGGAGATGGTCGATACGATCCGGAAGAGTAGCCCTCAAATAAAGGTGGAGCCGTGGCGTAAGCGCCGAAACCGAGGACCGGAGGCGGCGTGGGCGCTTCATCCGGGATAGGTGGGGGCGTCGGCACCGGTGCTCCATAGTTGCCGGCATAATTTCCGTACCACGTGTTGAACTCGTTCTCCATTGGATCCAACATTTTTTAAGGAGAAAATTGAAGCAAGAACACAAGAAATTGGAGAAGAAATTGAAGCAAGAAAATAAGAAATTGGAGAAGAAAATGTGGTGAAGATGCAAAATGTTGAGCATCAATTTATAGGGATGAATTGAGTGTAGCCGTTGGGAGCCAACGGCTACCCCAACGTCCCTTTCGATTTTTTATTTTTATTTTATTTTTGCCGATTTTCGGCGATTAAAAAAAAATTAAATTGGCTTGGTGACGTCAGCAAGCTTCGACCGATCTCTGTGCGGAGGAGCGCACACCCTTCGACCGATCTCCCTTGCCACAACACGCGCGGGTGACCGATCTCGGAGATCGGCTCGGCGGAGGAGCGATCTCTCCGGCACGTTGTGGCCGGCCTTAGTGGACAAGCATAAGAAATTGGAGTAGTGGGTCCCATCCCCATGATTAGCATATATCTATGGCTGAAAGGGGAGGGAGTTCGTTAACTGTGACATGTCATTGTGGGGCTGGATAATTAGCTACTCCCTCCATCTCTTACTAAAAGTCTCCATTCATTAGATAAGTGAGAACTTTTATTAGGAAACGGAGGGAGTATTTTTTATGAATATCTGCGTAATGCGCATGGGATATGGGATTTGAGGTGTGTGGGTTGTTGGTCGGTAAACTACCTAAACAATAATACTAATTCATTGTCGGCGCCGATAATTACTAACTAATCAGGATTAAATACTTTTTTTTTTTTTGAGAATTTAATACATTATTATTACTATTGTATTTTATTAGTTACTACTATTGTATTTTATTAGTTGGTTTTAATTAGTCAAGTGTGAATGTTAAAGGATGGAGAGAGCACTAGTTGAAAATTATTTTATTTAATATTTTATTACAAGTGTATTGGGTATTTGGCAAAATGAAGAGGTAGAGAATGGCCAAATTCTAGATATGCAAAGACAGCAACATGAGTAAACCATGAATGAGAAGTTTCCACGTGTCTACAGATCCTTTAATCTCAAATGACTGTATAAGCTGTATGTGATGATAATAATATTTGAACAATAATGCTGCAGATTTTTATTGTTAAATTAAATAAATATATCACCAAAAAAAAAAAATTGAATATCCGGATCACTCCAACAAAATTTAATGTATTACCTCCATCCCAACATAATAGTCCCCATTTGACTAGCACATTAGTAAAAAAAAAGTCAATAAAGTGATCAAGTAGATAATTAAGTGTTAATAAACCCTAATATAATGGGCCTTAAAGTGATAAAGTAGATAATTAAATGTTAATGGGCCCTTATTTTGAGAGATAATATTACTATTTTTAGAAAGGGGACTAATATAATACTACTTCCATCCCCTCATTAGTCTCAAATACTTTATTAACTTTATTGACTCATTAGTCATAGTATCCCGTAAAAAAAAGAATGTTTCAAAATTATATTTTAAAACTCGTACTAAGTTTCGGTGAAAATACGTGCCGAAAAAGTTAATAAAGTATTTGAGACTAATAAAGTGGGATGGAGGTAGTAAGACGGGCCAAAAAGGAAATAGAACTAATATAGCGGGATGGGGTAGTACATGATATATTGGGCTGAGATAAGTGGGGATATTGAAATTATTTTTCTTGTGCTGGGCTTTAACTTTAACCTCGAAAGTTCTTTTGTGATTAGAACTTTTGCTTTGTTTGAATATTGGGCCTTTTTCTTTCTTGGTCTAGGCCCATTAACATTGGAAGCCAAGATTTCCCAGTCTCGGGCTCGCTAGATTTATAAAATAAAAAATCACTTCTTCGCATTTAAAGTGTCACGTTTATTTTGGACACGAGAATTAAATAGAGGGCGTAAATGTATGAAAAAATGGTAGAGTCCAAATCGATTCGCACACCTCAAAAACAAAAACAAGACATTTTAAACGGACGGGAGTAGAATTTAATGTAGAATGACTTTTTTGAATTTGCTTTTTATTAAAGTCAAAGTTTCGTTTATTAGCTTTAAGAAAAATCGTTAAATAGTTGCTATTCAACTATATTTCAGCATTGTTTCTAAGAAAAATGGGAAAAAAAAAAATTAAAAAAAATCTATATTTCAGCTTAAAGACTGACAGCAAAAGGTAAGAAATGAGTCACGAGACAATTATTGGAACTCACAAACCTCACTCACTGAAATTCAGCCATGCAAATTGGACTCAAAATTTGTCAAATTTGTAGCAAATGCAACCAAAAACACTATACAAAGAGAAGGTGGAAAAAAAATTCAATAATCAAAAACTAAAAAGGAAAAGAAAAAGAAAAGAAAAAAATAAAATATATATATATATATATAGAGAAATGATATGCTACTCACCTCCCGGTGGGCACCTTCGTGGGCACCTCGTCGTTTTATCACGTTTGCATTGCTTTTTTTTTATTTTTATTTTTATTCTATATTCTAGTATCTTAGAAATTAATTTACAAATCATAAAATCTAAAAAATCAATGTTCAATTTATTTATTTTTATTTTTAACTTCAAAGAATGAGTAATAAAATAAATCGAGCTTCGATTTTTATGTATTTTTTAGATTTTGTGATTTGTAAATTAATTTCTAAGATATAGAATAAAAAAAAAAAAAAGCAATGCAAACGTGATAAAACGACAAGGTGCCCACGAAGGTGTCCACCGGGAGGTGAGTAGCATATCATTTCTCTATATATATATATAAACTATGAGCAAAATATAGCAAAGAAGGGGCCTCACATGGGTTCACGAGAATTGTAAAAGTGCATGGGACCTAATTAACCAAAAAATATTTCCTCATCATAATTGAATAAAAGACAAATAAAACCACAATATATGGATACAAATGGATATTGTCTTACCATTTGGAACAATTTTTTGTGGTAGGTTTTTTTTTTTTTGCAGTTATATTGAAATTAAAGCATATGGTAAAGAACATGTGAATTCACATGTTCTGCTATCCTTTTCGTGAAGGGCAAATCACATGCATATATAAACGACAATAATTAATTTGGAATATATAGGTAGAGACATACATTCACAATTTATATATTAATTTGAAGTTGAGATTTTGATAAGATTTTTTTTTATAATAATAATAACGTATATAAATACCACCCTGCATACGTTCATTTGCACATACTTAGCTTCTCCTCATCGTCTACACTTCCTCTTTGTTTCTGCAGCAAATCGATCATCCACCGTCCGTTCTCGACCGACGATGGATCGAAGCAATCTGCACCGTCGGATCCTTTCTTTCTTGCTGGTGTTCCTTCTTGCAGCTGAAATCCACGTAAGCAAATACACCATTGTTCCTAGCTTCAAAAGGCTCAATTTTTTTTTCCCCGAATGTTTTGTTTCCTATTTATATTTAGCTTTATTTCTACAGGCAACAATTGTTTTATCGCCTGCTCCTCAGCCTCAACCACCCAACACTTTTTCGATGGTAATAAAAATATATATATCATTATTCCAGAAAAAAAAATTGAAAAAAAGAGAGAAGAATATTAATTAATTAAATTTGTTTTTAATTTTTTTGTGCTGGATTAGTACGGTGCAACTCCTGGCAGCCTCCATCCTCAAGGTACAACCGTACATTATTATTATTATTATTATTGGGCCAGATTACCCGTTCGGTAAATGGGCCGGCCCAGAAAACATGGCTCGGAGGTGATGGGCTGGGCCGAGGGTTTTTTAACTGACACGTTTCGTGTGACGCAGAGTGTGGGGCCCGCTGCAAGGTGAGATGCTCGAAAACGGCGTTCAAGAAGCCGTGCATGTTTTTCTGCCAAAAGTGTTGCGCCACGTGTCTATGCGTGCCACCTGGGACGTACGGGAACAAGCAAATGTGCCCTTGTTATAATAACTGGAAGACTAAGAGAGGAGGACCAAAATGCCCCTGATTCATCTTCACTAATTCTTCGTTTAGTGGGTCCTTGTGTGTAATTTTACGTGTTTTGGAAAAACTCTGGTTTGTTTATCCGTTTTCTTAAAGACTAGTGCTTCCCCCGTGCTCTGCACGGTTTATTTTTAGTAAATTTTTATACTCCGTAATAAAATAAAAAAGTTAAAGTGATAGTTTAGATGTAATTTTGTAAAGGCGTATTTGGCTAAGTTTATAATTTACTTAAAATAATTTATAAGTTACTTAGTATTAATGTGTTTGGCCAAAAAAGCTCTACATGAGCTTATAAGTTCCAAAAAAAATTATAAGAGTTTATGAGAGCCCTAAAAATAAATTTTCTTATCAAAACTTCTTTTTACATTTTATAGATTCTTCAAACATCTTGTAAGTTAAGCTTATATTTTTTTTTCTTATGAACTCAATTTTAAGGCCGCACCATGGAGGATTGAAATACGAAACCTTTGGTCAAAGGCTTTAACCCCTTACCGCTGTAAGTTGAACTATTCTAAAAATTCTTTAAAAGAAGCTTAACCAAACACGTCCAAAGTACAGAATCCACTTATGCAAGTTTGACAACATTAAAGTAATTACTAATGGGCTACAATAGCTTAGTGTGTTTGTTTAGTTTTTCCTTTTTGAAATCGGACAACATTTGTGGGTCAGATCAATTTAGTAATCGAGAGAAAATTTAATAGACAGAGACATAAATATTTAAATTGATTAAATATTCAAATATATATATATATATATATATATATATATATATATATATTAATTTAAACATGTAGTGCACTATTTTTAGTGAAAAGTTGTTTTTTTTCATTAATGTTTAAAATAAATACACCTTATATATTCGAAAGTTTTATATGGTTAAAATTAATTGTTCTCCCAAGAAAGTTTGGTTATATAGTATATATTCTTTTTTGCAGTTGAGACGTAATCCTGGGGGAAACAAACTGTTATAAAACATCATTGTATATATATCGACAAAAGTAAAATAAAAAATAAATATTGATAACATTTAAAAATTTATGTTTACAAGCAAGCAGAGGTAATGGGAGAGAAAGTGAAGTATATATTATAAATTTTGTAGCACTTCTTTGTATACAATGTTTGTTGTAGTAGTTATCTCACGATCGTCGTCATCTTTACAAATGAGAACTCTCAAACCATTCCGACTTGTAACTCATGAAATTGCTACGTACAATTGACCATGGCTAAAGACGGGTTTTTCTAAAAATAAACCAACACGGGACAATGATTGTCCTTGTGATTTATTGATTGTCATTGCATAAGAGATTATGAGGGGAAATTGTTTTCTTAGAAACTTGAACGGCAATCTAGGATCAGGTGGTGTCATCGACATTCTTGGAATGAGAACTTTATTTCCAGCATTTTGACCTGTGAGAATTTTGGCTTCCAATACATGGCTGCCAAGTCTTGAGATAACCAATCTTGTTCCATTGCACAGACCATTGGCATGATCTATATTCCTCAAAAGCATGACTGGAGTTCCAACTTTCAAAAATAGCTCGTGATTAGGTACACCGGAGCATTTGAGACTATTTAAGAATTCAGGCGTGTGTAGATCTCGAAACAAAGATGATGTTGAATTTGTTGTGCACGCACTATCTAAGCTGAGATATTGTCTACCTTCACTCATGTGTTAGTGAGACCATGTATTGATTTATACGCTCAACCACATTCAAAGTAGGCGCTAGAATAGCTCGCTCTTGTAAATAATTAGCACTGATGTTGTTGTTTTGTAATGAAGAATAAATTTCATCAACAATAGCTGCTATGGGGTCTCCTAAATATGGAATGAGTATGTCGTGCGGCAGATCAATATCTGCTTCACCATCATTTGGACCTCCAATTGTGCCGTCCCCAATACTCGCTATCCAACTTGCAAATTTCTCCAATTGAATTAATTCATCATCACAACCAACATTTTGGAGTCTCATAGTTTTTGTCAATCTCAAAACCGTGCAACTTTTCTAAAGATATGATGAATTGATTGTTGCATGCACAATATCTTGTCTACTACCTTTTGTAATGACTGGTAAAATTTATCTGAAATCTCCGCCGAACACAATTGTTTTTCTTCCGAATGGCACATCATTATGGTATTGGGAAGAGAAGCGCATAATGTCACGCAAAGTTTTATCTAGTGCTTCGAAGCAAAATTTGTGCACCATCGGAGCCTCATCCCAAATGATAAGTTTTGCTCTTATAATTAAATTAGCCAAGTCACTTCGTTGCTTTATGTTGCATGTTGAATCTTCATTTAGATCAATTGGAATTTTGAACCGTGAATGTGCCGTTCTTCCGCCAGGCAATAAAAGAGAAGCAATTCCACTGGAAGCAACATTTATGACGATTTCTCCTTTCGATCTCAAAGCCGCAGATAATCCCTTCCAAACAAAAGTTTTACCAGTCCCTCCATATCCATATACAAAAACATCCCTCCAGATTCAGAGTTCACCGCAGCCAATATAGTATCATGTACATTGCGTTGCTCATGGGTACATTTTTGCAAGAAGTGCTGGTGATCTTCTTGAAGAGCTTTGCGATCGTAGTTAAGCTCGTCAAATATCAATTTGTTATTATTAGTTTCGAAAAATTCTGTATCTGGGAATGGCATAGTTGGAAAATCGCGTAGGCTTCTACCTAGATTGCGCGATAATTTTTCAATTTCTACCAATGCATAACTTCTGATCTCATCCTCAGTTAGTGTCAAATCCGTGATAAATAAGAATTTGAAAAATCAAATCAAAAGATATATGATATGCACATAAATATATATATATATATATATATATATATATATATATATGTATAGATATTGTAAAAAAATATATTTCTAGGGAACGAAAAATACCTGGATGTTGAAGCAAAATTCTTTGATTATACAATATATCTTCAGAAAGATAACTGCAACATTTTTCCCAAACATCTTCGGACCTAGCAAAAGAATTGGAAATCAAAAGCGTTGCAAAAAGATTTCTCAAGGAACTCGATGATGCCCATTGACTTGCTTCCTTAATTCCGTCAATGTATTCTTTGTCATCATCCAATAGTCCATATGCGTAGCAAGCATCACGAAAAGTAGCCCCTGATTCATCTTCACTAATTCTTCTTTTAGTGGGTCCCTGTGTGTAATTTTACGTGTTTTGGAAAAACTCTGGTTTGTTTATCCGTTTTCTTAAAGATGTGCTATTTTATTAAAAGAATTAGTAGCATGTAATTATATTATTTGAATATTTATTACTTAATGATCGCCGGCGTGAATTGCATGCTTTTATAAACCGGCAACATCTTTACTTAATGCATGTGAATTTCGTGGCGCCACGTACTCACGCCTCACAAGTATCATTTTATTATTATAATTACTATAATCAATTGATTAATTTATTGTTTACATCACAAAACACATTGGGAAAGCCTAATTGATAGATTAATATTATTATTAAGAAGTCAAGAGATAAAAAGAACAAGAGAATAAAAAATCAAAAATTTACGTGAAAACTCAAAACGTAAGAAAACCTATGGTAAAGAGAGAACTTCAGTATAAATTAAAAGTATGGTACATATCGTGAAATCTCTTTATAAAAGGTTCATATGGTAACGCTCCCAATCCCTCAAAGTTTAATCACATTAGGAAAAAATCTTAAATCCCACAGTAAATCTCTCGAACTCGATCCAAACATTACGTGTCACTATTATTGTTATTATTATTATTATTATTATTATTATTATTATTATTGGTCAAAATTGGAAGCTAAGGCAGCCATTCCAATAAATAAGTGATGTTAGTCAACTTCACTCTTCGTGGTCGTGGAAATGGGTGTATAAACCACAAGAAAATTCAACACTACGAAAATGGCCCTCCAAAGAGAAAAAATAATGTTTGTAAAAATATTTATATACTATATAGGATGGTCCAAACAAATAAGTAAATAAATAAACAGTTTTGAATATAGCTCGACCGTATAGTTGTAATAAATTTCCATTAATTATGAGAAATATAAGTTGTTGACCGAAGAATTCACTGGTTGAGTATAAATGTCACGTGCACGATTATTTTCTTTCGAGTCTAATACATCAATATCTAACAAATTCGTGAAATTTTATTAATGAAATTATTATACCTATTGAGAGAGGACCTATAATTATTAGACATATTTTGAAATGTGACAACTAATTAATATTGGAGGTACTTATATAGAGGAATCTAACTATAAAAGTGGGTGCAGATTCTCACGTTTTGCACACCAAGATTCATCCAATTTTCTTTTATCAAGATAGGACTGTTAGGTATCGAATATAACTCGTGTTATGTATGCATAAGCTCTGATTAATTTAACTTTTAATAAGTATTATTCTTTTTTTTTTCTTTTTCGGGTGTGTGTGCTGAGATTTATTCCGATTCCCCCACTTAATTTACACGAAAAAAAGAATCCAAAACGAAATTTCTTTAATTTCTTAAATTCGTTATATATTAATATTGATATAGTGCTAGAATAAACTAACTTCCACTCTAAAAGAGTATTACTTATGTTGTTAATTTGTCAAGGAGTATGAATGTTAGTATAAATTAGTTTGAATTTGGTTATCAAATTTGGGTTTTTTTTTCATTTGAAATAATATCAATTAATATATTTACTTGACTTCAAGATTGGGACTTCTGCAATTCCGATCAAGAAATGAAACACAGAAAACGGAGAAAGAAAGGATAGTCGACTGTTTTTTTTTTTGAAACGAATGGAGTATTTTACAAAGTACATATGTATCATTAGATATGAGAAGCCTAGTACAAATTTCATAGAATCATAGGCCTTTCTAATGTTACATACTCTGTCGAAAAATCGACATACTACATTAATTAAAATTCTATATCACGCCCAATAATCTCAGACAAAATACATTATTTTGCACCATCATAAATATATATTCCAAAAAGAAAAGAAAAAAAAAATCAATTCTTCTTATGAGCGATAGGATAATAAGCTACCGATGAAGAAGGAAGTGCTTTGACCATCTTGCCCTTACTATTCACGGAATTAATCTTCAAATCCTCCGATTTGTCGGAATTCCATGTCTTCACCAAAGAAACCTGCCGTACGGTGCCGTCTGCGCCGCCGTTGGCGGTGGCGGCCGCCGCCGGTGGCTGGAGAGGGTACAAGAGGTCAGTTGGAAAGAAGTTGTATTGTAGACCAGCCATGAGAGAGAGAGAGAGAGAGAGAGAGAGAGAAAGTGTTTTTATTTTTGTTGGCTGATGAATAAGTGCTATAACCTTTCGTGTTTTTATAGAGCCAAAGCCAATGGTGAAAGTCTAAAATATTACAGTACATTTTTTTTTTCTTTGCTTTAGCTTCAAGATTTATTATTATATGCTTTGGAATATACTAGTCCATATATTCAACAGACTCCCATGTTAGATTTGACTTTTTTTATATTACAAATAATATTTATTTTTTAGTATTTTATTAGAATGATTGACATGATAATTATAACATAAACTTAATAAAATAAAATATGTCATGAAATTATTTTTTACAACCATATATAAGATTCATCAACCTATTTTTAGCTTAAATTTAATCAAGCAATACTTTTAAATAAATAGTAATTGAGTTGACTGGCCGGTTGATTTTTTTTTATTTTTTATTTTTGCCTTTTAATTTCATGAGCATGGGCCATGAAATCATGATGATGACACTTCACACGAGTATATTTTAATGTTTTATGATGCATTAGGTCTAGTCATAGATTTCATATTTTATTTCAATTGGATGATTATTTTATAACAATGTTTTTAGGCCATAGTGCTTAACGTGTATTAGAGTTGTTAAACAATGCATCACGTAATCACCACAAAATCACGAAGTTGATACAATGGAAGTTATATCATTGGATTTCACAAAACAATGCTAACTATAAAAAACATAGTTTTACAAGGAAGTTGAAGGATGAATTATCGGTATTAATTAAAGCTTCAACATGGCTGCAGTTCAAATCATGGACGGCTCTTTAAATTCAAAATATATCCTAATCAATAACTCATTATAAAATTACTTTGTATTTATATATACGTAAATTACTTGAGTTCCATATGCATCTTTCAATTTGCCTGCTCATATTGAGTTAATTAGGACTCTGTCACATCTGCTTTCTACACGTCAGATTATATATTTTATTAGTGAAATATGCAAATGCGAATTAAAATTAATTATGTGGCTAATAATAGTTTAGGGTCCTAGCTGCGGCCACTAATTTCTTTGATTAGAAATTAGGGTTTATATTGAATATTCAGAAAATATTGATGATCAACATTCAACACTAAAGCTAGGCGGACTAATGCTCGAAAATATATACTGAAATTAATACTCATATTAATTAATTGAGAAATTCCATGAAGCAATTGAAGAAAAATATCTCAAACTTAAGGACTATATTGATTGATAAATTCAGTTCACAAATTAGAATTGTAAGGTAAAAATTAATGGACCCCATTTTCAACCTAATGAAATTTGATGTAGAATATTCTAGACTAGCTAGATGAACCCAGATAAAGAATTTGATGCTATTATTGAATTAAAATTATCAATTTCCAGTAAATTAAAAGTATAATCTCTATGATAAACAATACTGAGATCAAGATTCAAGAACATCATGTTCTTTCAATATCAACTAGAATCACAAAGAAATGATGATATGATTATATAGATTTCTTATAACTATATAGATTTATTTTACCATAATAAACCAATTTCATCATTAACAAGAACATAAACAATGCAAATAAATAAAATAAAATAAAAAACTACAGTATCCATAACATAATTACACAGGCACACATCTTTCATTACTGAAATTCCGAGAACAGAAGAAAAATTGAAAATCAAGAAACAAAACTTGTACATAAATTCCACTAACAAACAGCTTATCGATCATACATATTTTTTGTTAAAAAAAAAGAAAGTATTCTTTCACTAAATATAAAAAGTTTTTGATTCAAACTAGGGTTCCGATCTGTGTACGGGGGTCGGCGCTTCCGACGAGGCGGCGGAGGTGTCGATTTTGAGGCTCTTGATCGCGGTGGCCCCGCCTTTCTGGCCGTCGGTTTCGCCGGACCTCGGGAGCTTCACGACGGAGGGCTGCGGCCGGCTGCCGCCTTCTGCGGTGGTGATGTGCGGCTGAGGAACGAAGAAATCTGTGGGGAAGAAATTGTATTGGAGACCAGCCATGAAAAGTGGTTGTTATTCAAAGTTTGTTTTGAAAATTTTTCTTTATTTTGTGGAACTTTGAATCTTACGCATATATTTATAGGGTTTCCGTGTAAGTGGTTTTGGAGTTTTATAAAAAAAAATTGCAAAAAATAAATTTTATTTTATTGTGATTGAGAATAACCTTTATAGGGTGAAAATTCGACTCAAAAATCTTGCTAAAATATTAACCGTTGGCCTAATTTATGAGCGTGAATTTTCAGTTGTAGTGTTAGGAATTTTACCATACAATTGGCAAAGGGTAGTTGACTAGAATTTTACTCTTTTTTGCTACTTAATTAATTAATTAATTTTTTACTACCATACATTAATTCGATATTGACCTAGAAAATTTACCTTGATCTTAAAATTCGGATTAAATGTGATCCATAATTTTTATTCTTCCAAAAACAAGAGTTAAAACAAGAAGGGGTTGTGATTTGTATTTGTGCGGGCGTAAGTTAAAATATGTCAATTTATGGAAACTTTGGGCTTGTTTGTGATTATGATGATAGAATTTTGTCTAAAGCCGTTAATAACGATTCTTTTGCAATATGAATATTCATCTCGATGTAACACATAGCCCTCCACGTAAATAAAGACAAAACCCATTAGTATGCCAATTAAATTTTATTAATATTATTTTTCTTATATAAGAAAGTCTCTTTGATAAACTATTACGGAGTACTTACCTAAATTAAGTACGGAGTACTTTCTTTAAATTGATGTGATTCGATCGGTCCACATGATTCATGACGTGCTTGAGAAACTCATTTGTTCTTTGATAGAGATGGGCACTAACTTGTGAGCCATATCATTACAGCATATTTAAATACGTGGATTATATTTTTGGAGTGAATTTAAATAAAGATACGATATATATAGAGTTGTCTAAAGTTCGGGCCTAATCGAAATTTGGGTGAATATTACAGCCCAAACCGAGCTTTCCAACAATTTATAGAGTAAGTTTGATCGGGCCGATCAGGCTGTCCCGATCCCGACAAACTTTTGAACGTTTCGGGTCAGATCTGTTGGAAAATTGAGTACAAACTTGCCGAGCGTACAAACGTAAATAAAGATTACAACGAACAAAAAATATATATATAAAATAATAAAAGTCGAGTCGAGGAAAACCCTCTTTCCGCAAGACGAAATACGCCCCGGTAGTGCTCTCGGTAATAGCGTATCGTCCCCAAAGATAAAACGACTTTCGTCTCGTGAGTAGCAGCACCGCAAAACTCAAGAGCTCCGACGAACTGGATATAGGTGAAAACTGAGCTCGAACAATGAACAAAGGAGAAATATGCAGCAAGATGCGATTTTATGTCTTATGCTTGTCCTTCAAATGCCTACAATCCCCTCTATTTATAAGCTGCTCACTATGTAGGGGAATTTAATGCATTAAATGCATTAATCAACCATAAAGGCTATTTGAGGTAGTGGTGGAGTCGAAAGGTGAAAAGGTTGACTGTTCAGTTGAAGAGTCACCTGACTGTTCAGCTGAAGAGTCACCTTCCAGAACCTCTTCCGGATGCAGCTGAGCTAGGCAGTCATCCGAGGTGCCGAAGCCGAAGTGGCATAGGCCGAAGCCGAAGTGGCACAGGCCTGGCATAAGCCGAAGCCGAAGTGGCACAGGCCGAAGCCGAAGCCGAAGTGACTAAGCCGAGGCCGAAGTCAAAGACCGAGGCCGAAGCCGAAGTCCGAGGACCAAAGCCCGAGCCCGAGGCCGAAGTCGGGACCGAGGCCGACGTCTAAGATCGAGGACCAAAGCCGAAGCCGAAGTCGAAGACCAAGACCGAGGCCGAGGCCGAAGTCGCAGACCTAGGCCGAAGCCGAAGTCACAGACTAAGACCCGAGGCCGAAGCCAACCTCATCCACAACCACTTAACTTACACTTCTTTCAAGAAAGAAGTAACTCTCCACCAACCTTTTAACATTTATATCTCACTCACCGGAAATCGGTTTTGAACATATAAATACACCACGTTTATCTACTCCGCGAGTAGAACAATAATATAATATTTAATTTAATTAATAAATTAAATATTAATTATTATTTATTTGGTCAAAATACCAAATTTCCAACAAGATCAGGCTGGTCAAAAATTCTTTAATCTCTAATTTTATAGCCCAAGTCCACCCAAACTACAGACGAGCCGAGACTATCTATCAGGCTAGGCCGTTTTAAGCCAAATTTGACAACTCTATATTACTACAATAAACTAGGCAAATAATATAAGGGGGATTTTAAACATAGCCCCCATTTCTCTCAATATAGCCCCACAAATAAATTAATAATAAAAATAATTTTAAACGTACTATTATAACCTTACGTAGCCCCCAACTCAAATTTCTAATCAATTCTGATCCATAGCCTCTGCTTCAGCAACTGCAGAATCAGTATATAAAGAAAGGGTAAATATAAAAATATCTATATAGCCCCCTTGAAGAAAACGATTTAAGCGGAAATTAAAGAAATCACGAGGAAGTACGATCATGCTCCAAAAATCGCAAGGTCGTTAATGCAAGGTGTAACGAGTATTATCGAAAGATGCATAAATATGAACTTAAGATACAACACACACGTGCACACACACACACACATGTCTTATTTATTTTCATTCTATAGAGATAATTCATGCCTCTGATGAGAAGGGGATGAAGTGGAGGTATGCAGTAGCTTCTCTTCTTTACTCCATACTCCATAGCACTTCGATCTGCAAGGAGGGGTGAAGATGCCTTACTTCATAACTCAAATATTATATGTAGAGACAGTCGAGAGAGAGAAGAGAGAGAAACTCCTCTGTAAATGTGTGTTGCTGCTTGGTAGCACCATAGCTCTCCTTCAAAATCCTCGCTGCACCAATCCTTGTTCCACAAGGACCACCATTGGAACTACGAGACATGACAGTAAACGTGAAGATCATTGGAACTCACAACTCAACACACTCATCTAATAAGTTTTTTTTTTTTTTTTTTTCCCGATCGCAGGAACTCATTCGACGATGCTTCGTTTATCGCCTTCCTCCTCACCAGCTCCACCGCGTATTGTAACGGATTCTTCGATAATTTCTCAGCAGTCGTAACCGTCGTCGGAGTAACTACAGTATTTATGTAGTAGCCCGCCGGAAGCGGCGGATTCATTCGATTGCCGACACTCAACACTCACAGCTCACGAGAATTTGATTTTGCGGTTGCAACCAAGGCTATAGAGTTATAATTATATTTTATTAAAAAATAGGCGTTGGGCTATATAAGGGTATTATAGTACATTTGAAATTATTTTTATTATTAATTAATTCTTGGGGCTATGCGGAGAGAAACAGAGGCTATGTTTAAAATTCCCATAATATAAAGCTAACATAAAATAGGCCCATAAAGAAGAGGCCCAAAAGCCCAACAAATTTGCAATCCTACAAGATCAGATTTCTAAAGTCCATAGTTATCTTGCAAAAAGAAGCCCATAAAGTAATAAGGAAAGAACAAAATCAATGAAAAGTGTTACTATTACAAAGAGTTGAACTTGAACTATACCGTATTTCCAGAATCTAATACAAAAATCTGGAAGAAAAAATAAAATAAAATTGATTTAATTATCGGGAAAGGAAAGGCGAGTGGGTAGATTCCGAGCAGGTACGTAGCGGATGGTGAGTGGTCGGACTCTGACAACCTCGTACTTGCCGGTGGGTGAAACAGCGCCGTTCTCGCCGGAACCTGATGCTTCAGCAGCTTCGGCTTTCAAAGGTACAACTCGTTGATGCGTGCGATCATCATTGGTGTTGATGGAAGTTGGTTTTGGGTAGTAGAAATCTGTAGGGAAGAAGTTGTACTGCATCCCAGCCATCTCTCTCTGTTTCTCTCTCTGATTTTCTGATTCTGGTTTTGATTTTGTATGCTCTCTCTCTCTCTCTCTCTATATATATATAGAAAAATGGGATAAGAGAGTTTGAATAGTTTGATTTTGGATTGGAGTCCACGAAAAGCCATAGAACGTAGAAAGACTAAATTATGCACGGAAGTTTCCATGAATAATGTAAATTCTAGTCTTCTCTTCTAGACACAAATAGAATCAAGAAGCTTTAATTTTTGGCTTTTTTTTGTTTTTTTGTTTTTGTTTTATGTCATGCATTCATAATATTCATGTTACGTACACATGATTAGGGGTGAGCACGGGTCGGTTAACTGACCATTTTACACTTAAAAAAACCGACCATACGGTTTTTTATCAGGTCGGTTAACCGTTATAAATTAAAAAATAAAGACCAAAAACTATGAAAGCGGTTAACCTAAAAATCAGGCCGGTTAACCGTTTATCTAACGGTTAACCATAAATAAAAGAAATATTCTATTTTTTATAGTTCATAATAGGAAAATTCGAAATAATTCATATCTTAGAATATACATGCAATATAAATAATTTACAAAAATTAAAAAATAATGAAATTAAATTGCATAATCCTAATAGAATAAGCTTTGCAATAACTTAAACTAACAATCGAGCTACCTTCAATTGCTTATTAACTTTTGGCTCCATCAATACTCAGAATCGAGTGATCTTCTCTCAAACTTTATTAGTAATATCTAATAATATATATATATATATATATAATATGTATATATATAAAATCATATATTTATTTAATTGGTACCGGTTCGGGTAACCGTCTGTTTTTTAGGCATAGAAACCGAAACCGAACCGTTAGAGTCGGGTTTTGAAAATTAGAAATAAAAACCGAACCATACGGTTCGGTTACCCATATTTTCGGATCGGATTCGGTCTGGATAGTCGGTCAGTTCGGTTTTTCGGTTTTTAATGCTCAGCCCTACACATGATAATATTCTAAGTAGAATTCTCTATCCCCATTACAGTGTACCGATCGTATGCCAAAATCGATTTTTCTTGATTTTTATTCATTTTTTTTTTATTTCTATTGATTAGGGTTTATAATTTATTTTTAGTATTTAATTTCAATTTTTATGGCTTAAAAATGAAGAAAAATGCTAAAAAAATAATTATATGAATTAATGAACTATTCTTAATTAGTAGGTGTATAATATTAGATTAAAGTATATTACATTGAAATTGAGAAAAAAACATTTTAATACATAAGGACAGAAGATCACATCTGCAAAGATTCAACAAACATTGAACCTTATATACATTGATGGTACATAAACCCCGGCACAAAATATTTATAGACAGCAGCCTTAAAAGATTCAAATAATAGTACAATCCATACCCCAAATAATGCAAAAAGAAATATATAAAAAGAATTGCTATACAAATCTAATTTCTGGCCAAATTATATGGTGACAAATACATAAATCTGCATCAAGCTTCCTTTCCTAAAATCACAAACAACCAACCTCATATACACCGCAACAAGAAATTCAATAAATACACATAAAGATTCATTCTTTATTAGCTCTTAAATGAGCAAATAATTCACCTTCATCAACTAGCTCAAGCTTCTGGCAATGGAACAACTGCTTCAAACGCTTCGACAAGCATCGACACCCTTCTCTTTCTAGCCGGAGTTAGCGTCGTAACGATATGCTGAACCGCATAATCAAGCATCCACTGCTCCGCCTTCTTCCTCTCGTCCATCGCCTTTTGCCTCAGATCGACTTTCTCCGGTTCGAGATCAGAGCTCCGAGGCAGGACTTGATGAGGTTGTGCTCTGAGCTTTCTAGCTTTCTCTAAAGCTTTGATGGATCTCTTCAATAGTATGATCTTCTTCAGCTTGCTCCAGTTTTTAGATTTCGACTCTGCTATCGACTCCTCTTCTTTCGGAGCGTTCTCTCCTCCTACGTCGTCCTGTGTTTCTGGAACAAGGATCTCGTCGACTGCTTCTTTCACAAGCTTGAGAGCGTCGGACTTCGTTAGCCCTTCTTCTTCTTCTTCCTCGCCCTCGCCTCCTTCGAGAAGCTGCCCTCCGAGTTTTTCAGCGATATTCGACACCACGTGCTGATATATCATATGCCACATTTTTATATGATTCTTACTCTCCGTCTTCGCCTTCACGTCCTCCGTTTTCGCCTTCGTGTCCTCCGTCTCCGCCTCATTTTCCATTACATTTCCGTTACCGTCGAGATTCAAGCTTCTGGCTTTCGAAATTGGAGAGCCGAAGATTGAAATGGTATTAGCAACTAAGCTACTACTACTACCTACAAGCCTTCTCGATTGAGCTTGATCGGAGGATTCTTGAGGCGGGACCACAGTTTCGAATGCTTTTACGAGCAACGCCACTTTCTTCTTCTGAGTCGGGGCGAGCTGGCTCACTGCTTGTCGAAGAGCGTGGTCGAGCATCCACTCTTCCGCGCTCTTCCTCTCCTCGACTGTCTGAGGCCGAAGGCTGACTTTCTCTGCTTCGGGGTCGGGGTTTAATGGCAGAATCCGCGGCTTCTTGGGGTTGAATCTTTTGACCTTCTCCAATTCTCGGATGAATCTCTGAAGCAGAATCCATTTTTTCAGATTGCTCCAATGCTTCGGAGCTGCTTTCTTCTCAGATTTTCTCTCAACCTTCTCCTCGGATTCTTTCATCTCTTTACCAGAAGCATCGCCATTTTCGACTTTTTCTTCTATCATATTAGACGAGACGTTATCGTTCACTCTTTCAGCGTCGGATTCTGCATCATTGCATGTTACAAAACATATAAAGTAGTTAGATTAGTTCAAAACATATAAAGAATTCAAAGAATTCCATACAAAGCATCGGATTCTGCATCACCGTTTCTTACCTCGTGGAGTGCTCTGGTCATCGGAGGATTGATCTTGAACTTCGGGAAGGAGAATCCTCTCAATCGCCTCACGAACGAGCTTGACTGCAAACAGCTTTCGCAGTTCAATCTCCTGTGTTTCAGTTTCATTGTTATTTTCCGTCCCCACATCTGCTTCTTCGGACAGCTCGTTGCTCAAAGGCGCGACGTCCTTGTCCTCTTGAACCGGTTTATTTGTGGATTCGACGGCCACATTTGATGACATATGCTGGTGTATCATGTACCACATGCTCATATGCCTAGGCTTGCTGAAATGAAGCGAGCTCTTCGTCTCAGAATCTTCGGTTCTTGCAGCTTTCGAATCCTCAGGTGGCGAAGATTCAGTTATGGAATCCGCATCTTCCTCGGTGTTGGTGCTATCAGTTGAAGTTTGGCTACTGCTCAAAGCTGATGACGAGGATGCACTTCTCTTTTCGGATATTTCATCAAATACGGCTGAAGAGTCGTCCGATTCTTTTGCCTTCTCGAATGGGTATAGTGAGCTTGGACTCACAGAAAGATCATGAGATTCATTTTGAGGGATCTCTTTCTCGTTCTCCGTCCCTTCAAGACTCGATGAAGCAGCCTCGACTCTTTTAGGAGTGGTCGCGACTTCTTGATCTTCCCTCTTGTGACAAGAGCACGTCGAGCAGTGACCATTCTGCTCCTCGAGAGTATACTTTCTCCGTATTTGTAGACTATCCTCATAGCTTCTGTCAGGAAACGACGTCTCACCAAAGACGAGCTCAATAAGATGCGACTCTCTATCATCCTCACATCCATCTCCAAATATCTCAGTTTCCTCATTAGGATACTTTCCTTCGTTACCAATCTCATTCTCAACACCAGAAACAGATACTTTGTCACTTAACCTCTCTCGATTATTCAAAGATTCTACCCTCCTTCTATCACTAGAAACCTTCGCTCCACGCCTCGTCTCAGCCTTAGGCACCATACCCCTCTGCCTCCTCATCGACTGCTTTCTCTTGTACAAGAAACGCTTGGGTAGAGGGGCCGGATCCTCGCCTCCGTGGCAGCCTCCGTGCAACGAGCAATGATGGTAACGACAAACTCTCACTGCCGGACTCTTCTCCGATTCTTGAAGAACCTCCACAGGGAGAGGAAACTTCGAATCTTTGAGAGTCGAAGAGTAAGTCGCCCTATCAACATGAACATCCTCAGAAACTTCCGAGTGCCTCAACAACGATCTCTTCGGCTTGAAACTACCCCTCTTTATCAAAATCCTCACACTTCTAAAGCTAGATGTTCTTGAAAGAGCCAATTTTGATGAATTAGTACTATTCTTATCACTCCCGTCGAGTGTAGACTCAGAGTGAGTCGATTTCTTGCCCTTAGAGGACGTTGTCGCCTTCAAGTAATGAGGCGACGACTCCGAGGAATCGAGCAGAGATTCGTCGGAATCGGAGATTGGTTGAATAGGCCTTGGTTTTGGTCTTCTTCTAAAGGATCTAAGAGTTGCAAAGTGTTTCTTGTTGCTGGTTCTGTGCTTGATTCCATTATTGGAAGGTTTTCGAGTGTATGGTTTGTTAAGTGGTGATCCATAAGTGGATGTGATTTCATCATAGTCACTTCCTCTCTGTTCATCAAAACATCATAGAAATTTCCCAACTTAGAATACTTCTCAAGATAACAACATAGAACTTTCCGAAACTTTGAGGTTCCTTTTAATCTCTCTCTCACACACACACAAAGATATACATTTTTTTTTAGATAAAACACAAAGATATACATAGTAAACACAAAACAAAGATCCAAATTAAAATCTTGCATCAAATTCTTTGTCGAATTCACAGATTAATTTGCGTTTAATCTAGCTCTCGCTCTCTCTCTCTCTCTCTCTCTCACACACACACACACACACACACTCAAACACACACATACAGAGAAATTTAAAGAATGGATTTTTGTAAAAGGAAATAGGAAGCAAAGATTGACTAACCGGAGAATTTTCTTTGTTTGCATCAAATCTGCTTCTGGGCCTCGAATAATTTGGCGATGAATCAACGGACTCCATCGCAATTCTTCTGCAAATCAAAACACAGATAAAGATTTGGATCTCAACACTCAAGAATATTGCTTCGAGCTGCACAAATTCTGCAGGATTAATTTCTGTTTTTTTTTTTTTTTTCCTTTTTCTCTCACTCTTCTGAAAGAGAAAGGAGAGGAGTCAACTGCAATCAAAGCCTCACACATTCATCAGAAATCACCATTAAAGCATCACTTAAATTCTCTACGGCAGTAAAAATCAAGATTCGATTTTTACAGAAATTTGATGAAGTTTTGGGTGTGAATTGGAGGTGGGCTTTGTTGAATTTGAGCTGGCTATATGATTTTCTTGATTTTCCGGAGAAAAGATTTTCTCTAGAAGAAGGTGTTGTGTTTCTACAAGAAATGGCGGATGATGACTTGATAATATTATTCGTTTGGATTTCAAAGTTGGATTTTGAATTTATGCAATTTGTATTTTTTATTCAAATAATTTCTCTTGGTAAAAGTATGTTACGTCAATACCTAAATTATTACTAATATTTTCTTATATTTCCTAAATTTTGGCGGTTTGACTCGTACAAAGTTGGTGTCTTGACTCAGACTTAGTTTCTGAGTTGACTTGTTTTATATTTTGTTTTATCTTTCTGTTTTTAGATGAACAGATCCGTGTGAATATACTTACATTTATTAATAAATTAAATACTCATAGATAAACGGTAGGTTTTAATAAATATGGACGTTTGGACTTTGGATATAATTAATAGAGTTACAATAATGGATCCAATGTTATAAAATATAGTATATGCATAAATTGTTAGCGAAATATTATCATTTGTGAATATTAAGTACATTATCTTTAAATTCAATTCTATTAATTTTTTTTAGTCCCTTTGTCAATTAAATAAATTTTGAATTTTCTTCATATTTATAAAAAAAATCACAATAGTTGCTGACTTGGTTGGGTGTCGGTTCCGACAATGGAAAAACAAGAGTAATATACATGCTCCAACCATTAACGTGTCACCAAAAAAAAAAAAAAAAAAAGGAATATAGACTCAGAAAAAAATGGAATATTTTTCATAATAGTATTACGTAAATAATATAATTATGCAGTTTTAAAGCAAGAAATCATAATAGTTTGAGATTTACAGCTAAGAGCCACACCATAGCCGTACCACTTTTGCATGTGATCTTAAATTTTATTTAAAGAGTCTTAACGCGTCAACATTTTCACAATAATCAAATCTTGCAAGAATTATTTTGCACCGCTTTTTTTAAATTATTGGTGTAAAACCTCAGCAATCAACGCCATTTATTTCATAGGACAAAATTAAACTATATTGTACTGTACCTTTTAAAAAAAGCACTTTCACATAATAATAATGGATTTACTAAGGCTTTTGTGCCATAAGGCCCATAACCCAAGAGATCAAAAGGTCCAAGTCCACAATGAAAGGATAAATCTTAGTAAATTAATTTGTGCAAATAATAGTACTAAAGTTTACTAGCCCAAATATTCAGCCCAAGTCTAAGTCCATAATTCCAAGCCCAATTTTTCTTATATAATCTAATTTAAACAGAGTGTATTGCCAGAATTTAGTAATGCAGCAAAGCAAATCCAATTTTCATAAAAGAGAAAACCTCAAATTATAAAGGGCATGTAAAATGAGGTGCAGCCACTAATTCTGCTTGATTCAATTAAACAACATCAGCCATGCTGGAGGGAAAAAAAAAAAAAAAAAGCAAATTAACTAAATGAACTTTCCAAAACGACATGTAATTAAATATTTTCTTTTGTGGAATAGTATAGTATAATAGAGTATGTCATATCATTACATTTAGGTAAATTTATAAAGTTTTGTTTCATTTAATACCTTTATATCAACATTTATACTTTGATAGCATGAAGTAAATGGGCCAATGTTAGATCCGGCCCAAAATTTGGTGGATTGGGCCATTTCTTAGTAAGCCCGAATTATTTTCTATTGGACCAAGGCCCAATTTTTCTAATATGTGGGCTTGGGCTGGGCTCATTGGCCGTTTGCACCTTTAATCATGAATCTGACACCTAATTTGTCACGTTTCTGTCATTCATAGCAACAAATTGATATAAATACAAAATCGGAAAATCCACATACAAATAGCGTACATATTATTACTAGTACACAAATGCCAGCTAATATTAAAATAAAACAAGTGAAATTTCTGATAAAAGAAGAGGACAGTGACTAGAAATTGGGAGGGGGACAATGCCCAAATTCATGAATAATTTTGTTAGGAGAAGATGATGCAAAGTTCTTGAATTGTGGGTATTCGCTTCCACATGAAGTGGTCGGAGGGGCAAAATAGTAAATTGACAAGTTAGGAGGAATGGAAGCCACACAAAGGAAAAAGGGGGAATGGGCTAATGAAAGTAGTCAAAACATCTACATGCCGTTGCACCATGTCTCAAGTAGGGCAATGTCATTGTTAGTTGGTGGGCCCCGCTGCGCTTTTTCTACGCACGTAGAGTTGTCGTTGTCGTCCCGTTCGTCCGTGAGGTCGAGTAAGTTAGCACCGAGGTCGGGTATATCGTGAACTGTTTGCTGAATAGTTGTTGTGGATTTATTTAATCAGATCACTCGCGATCGATTTTACGCTGCATCGACAATAGTGTCTATATACTTCTTTTTAAACTATTTGAATAACCCTTCTAGTGTTTCAAAGGCTACCAATATTTGATCATTAAGTGAATGTTGATGGCAATGAAAAGACTAAATCAAATTGTCGGTATTATTTTACGAAAGCAAAGAACAAACTTTCTTAATACTCCATTCTTGAACAAATTTTACCTTGTGCAACAAAAGATCAAAATTAGTTACTACTAAATAAAATTTTAAAATAATATTGAGTCTAGTCTAGAGTGAGAGTGTGAAAGTGGGGTCGTTGAACTATAGCATTTGTTCCCGCGTAATATCTGTGTACAACTATATGTCGGCCAATAAATTCCCAAAATTTAAATGAAATTTACCGCTTGCATAGTAAAATTATTTATATACATAAAAAAATAAATTAATTACGACGGTGAGTGTCGAATTAGGTCGTCAATCGATTGCTATTAATAATTAGTATTATTAGTAAGGTTGGATATACTACAAGAAAAGCTTATATTATCATGTGAGATGTTAATCGTGTTATAAAGCTTATATAATTAATAAAATTGATCTAACAACCGTTGTATATGTCAACTCCAAATCCATAACCAATCGCTATCAATTAATTTTAATTGCATTTAAATTTATAATTATTTTGTCCCAAGTCCTAATGTTCGAAAATGAATGGATTACGTAAATCTAAGATAAGATCCCCTTAATACGATTAATCATAAAATGTAAATACTTAAAAAAAAACTAATATATTGCCAAAAAAAAAGAGAGCATGCGTCATGATTTAAGCCGAATTATTTAAATACTTTCTTATTTAAACGAGACGTTAATAATAGGACGGTGAACAGTTAGTGTATAAATTTACATCAACATCTTCAATTATAAACATAAAATCTAATGATAATAATTTCTAAAATATGCACCAATTATATTTTCAATTTCAACTTGAAAAAATATTTTAAATTATGGCAATTAATGATTGAAAATCCTACCTAATGATTAAGATGGGCCTATTGGATTCTCCGAACATGAAATCTATTGGCAGAAAAACTTTGAATAGTGTGCATATATTCATATAAAAATAAACCTATAAGAATCTAATAAAGAAAAAAGAAAATCCTTTAAAAAAAATAAAGAAACAAGAAATTGAAGGCCTCTGTTGTGTAGATTTGTTCAAATTTATTGAATTTCAGATTATGATTCATAATCATACTTCGCATTGATCAATTTTTCTGATTCTAATAATGCATACGAAGAAAATCAATAAATACAAATTATATAAGTTTATTTTTGTAGAGTAAAGTAAAAAATTAAGTAAAAAATTGGACTATCCCACGTTTTGGCCTTTTCGGCGTGCGCCAAAAGTTTCCCTATTTCTGAAGCCCTCAGCTTTAAACTAATTTTAAATTAAAGAATTTATAATATATATTAATAATTGCTCTAATCTTTTCATTTTTATAATTTATTATGAAATTTTAATTTCATTCTCCTGCGTCACAATTCAAATTAGCCATACATAATAAAAATCCAAAAATGTTGAAGTGTTTTTGGATTATTCTTATGTTTTTAAAATTAATGGGTGTTCTTTTCTGACTTTTCAGCATCTATTAATAATTTTTCTTTGTTGTTAAAAATTCGTATTTTTCTACTTTTGCATGGAAACTATCTAATTGCACAATAAGTTAATAAAGTTTAATTATCACATTAAGTTTCTAGGAAGCTTCATGTTTGGAGCTTTATCACAAATAATGTACCAAAATATTGCCAGTTGTGATACGACATATTTCATGCATGGCTAAAAATAAAAATAAAATAAAATAATATAGTAATAAGTAAAAATTAATTTACGGCCCATATATTGTTCCATCATTTTTGGAGAAAACTATGGGTTTTTATTTTGGCTGGATTATTTATTGATGTTAATGTCTCATTTTTCCCTTATCAGACTATCAGTACTCGAAAATGACATGTAATAACCCAAGGGCCCATGTATTGTCTCCCTAATGAATTTTTGAATTTAATTAATAAGATAAATTGAATGTTGAATTAAATCTGAATTATTTCCATTCGAGCATAGGATATTCGATGAATAATAATGAGCCAATTATATTAAAGTTGAGTCTATTACAATAATTAGTGAGTCTCTTATAAATGGGTCGGAGTGAGTACTACCTTTATTCCCCTCGTTAGTCCCAAACACTTTATTGACTTTTTTCGGCATACATTTTCACCAAAACTTAGTATGAGTTTTAAAATATAATTTTGAAATATTCTTTTTTTTACGGGATACTATGACACTTATAGTATCCCGTAAAAAAAATACTTCAAAATTATATTGTAAAATCCGTATTAGGTTTCAGTGGAAATGTGTGCCGAAAAAATCAATAAAGTGTTTGGGACTAATGAAGGGGATGGAGGTAGTATAGCATTTTCTTGTGCATATAAAATTTGTGGAATTTTGTATTGTGTCTATAAATTCCCAAATAGATTTAATGATCTGATAACTTATTAATATTATGGTTATGTATGGACTATTCTTTTGTTTCCGGTGGAAACCCTTTATATTACTTTCAATATAACCGGCTCTAGATTTCAAAATATATACATAAAAAAAACCGGCTCTAAAAATTGAATAATTCAACCAAATTGTTAAGATTGTTCAACAAACAACCTCATGTGAGAGTGATCGAGATAATTGTTAATATTTTCTTAAACGACAATTTTGTTAAAAGGCCAATTAAAGTACGAGGGTATCACGTTTATTTACAAATATTTATCTCTAAAATGCCCCCTACCCATTATAGCCACACTTAATATGTCCACGACTGACATGTCAGTCTCACATGACCACATTAATGATTTTTTCTTTCAGGGTTCATTTTAGTTGAGTTAAATTTTTTATGGTAGGGTTTATTTTTATAAAGTATATTAATTATAATTTTTCTGAAATATAATGTCGTCACCTCAGTCGTGGACATTTTAAGTATGCCCATGGTAGGTATGGAAGCATTACTCATGAAAAGTGTACCCAAAATTGTTTATGTTAGTTGAAATTGACTTCTTCTAGATGCAGATTCCATAAACATCGTATAATTATTTATTAAAAAAAGAAAGAAGAAAGAATTGAATGAAAATTTTATATATTAAGAAACTTTTTCATATAGAAAACAAGTTTGGCCAAAAGTAAGTGGTTAATGGTTAGTAATTAAATTTGGCATGGAATCCAAGTCGGCAAACATGTATTGATATAGGTTTCAATTAAATATTTTATTCAATAAATAATTCAAAATTTACTTGAAGTAAACTTATGTAGTATTTGATTTAACTCTTAGATGGAAGTAAACTTATACTAAAAGAGGCAAATTAAAGAGACAAATAGAATAACCTAACAAAATAACATCTCTGAATTTCTCGGGTCAAATGATTATTTGCAAAACACTAGTCCGTGACGAATTATCTCGTCACAGATACTCAAAAATCCGTCGGCGTTCATCATCTGTTGTAGAACGTCGACGGAACATGAATGTCGGAGAAACCGGCACTCTTTGGTGCAATTTCTAAAAGCATTCTAACAATTATTTTGAATTTTGAAATGGAGTATTGATTAAAAGTGGAAATAAATAATTAATGCCAAATAAATTAGGTAATTTACCAAGACTACCCGCTAGGAACGGTGCAGTGCACATCAACCCAACACGACAAAATTAAATCCACCAACCAAAAATTTAATTCTAAGCCAATTTCGTCCTTACCAATAAATACTCTTAAAAATCGCTAATCTTTTCTCTCTTTTTCTCTCTCTTTCTCTCTCTACGAAATTTCCAGGAAGCTCACTCATGGTCATGGCTTCTCCCAAGCATTTAACTCCCGCTCCTTCCACCCTTCTTCCTCTCAACCCCCAATTCTCCGTCTTTTCTTCTCTCTCTCTCATCTTCGCTCACGCTTTTGGGGTGAATTCTCCTCTTCATTTCCATCATGAAGCTCACCAAAATAGTCCCGGCGAACTTGTTCAGGTCGACGAAATCGCGGTCGGTTTCCAGATCCGAGGCGGAGCCGTCGTCCTTCAGCTCGCAGGCGACGACGTCGTCCGCCTCCTCGGAGGACGGAGGCTTCAAGAAGGCGGCGGGCCTCGCCACGCCGACCAGCGTCCTCCCGACGACGTCGGCCGGCGCGGCGGCGGAGGACTGGACGGAGATCTCCACCGCGGTCTACTTCGAGCTGAAGCAGGCTTTCGAGATGATCGACGTCGACGGCGACGGTAAGATCGGGAAGGAGGAGCTCGAGTCGCTCCTGAGCCGGCTCGGCGCCGAGCCGCCGAACAAGGAGGAGCTGCAGCTTATGCTCAGCGAGGTCGACCGCGACGGCGACGGCTGCATCACGCTGGAGGAGTTCCACGCGATCGGATCGGCGTTCGCGCCGTCGGCAGACCACTCCGAGCTCCGGGAAACGTTCGACTTCTTCGACTCCGACCGCGACGGCAAGATCACGGCGGAGGAGCTCTTCAGCGTGTTCAAAACCATCGGCGACGAGCGGTGCACGTTAGAGGACTGCCGGCGCATGATAAGAGGCGTGGATAGGACCGGGGACGGGTTCGTTTGCTTCGAGGACTTCAGTCGTATGATGGAGCATCAGCAGCAAAGTTGAATACCGCGTTCCTTTATTTCTTTTAATTAAAAAAAAATAAGAGAAATGAAAAATCGCCATTTGCTGCTCCCGATTCTTCCTTCATCTTCATCTCTTTCTGCTTATCGCCGAATTTTTGGATTTTTTTTTTCCTGCAATTAACTACGGGTAAAAGTAAAATGGATGTGTGTTTCTAGCTAGGGTTTCGTTGTTGGGGAGGATGGAAAACGTGAGATACGATCAATCAACGGCTAGGATTGCTCCTTAAGGATCGGAAATTGAAACTGCCGTATATATATAAATGAGAAGAATATTTCACAAGTTTCATTTCCCCATTAATTTCTAAATTTTATTGTAATTGTTGAATCTTGAAATTGTTTATGGAAATATATGATTGTCGTTACGCCCCTGGATAATGGGAAACAGCCAATTAAAAATATTAAAATAATGACAACGGAAATTGGGCCCAGAAATGGGGCCCGCTTTCCTAATGTCCATAGGTGGGTGGCAACTCTTACCGCGTAAGATGGGACAAATTTCTCTATTTTATTTATTTAAATATCTCATTTAAATTCAACGTTACACAATTTAACATAGTATGCTTTCATACCACCATGATTAGAATACTTTGAAACTAATTTTAATGTATCATATATTAAGATTTAGAATTTGTTTTGAAATATATTTTTAATATATTGAAATGCATGATAAAAGATAAATATTTAAAATTTGATAGTCTAGATTTATGCACTTTTTTCCTGGTATCCTTAACTATGAGTCTATGACTCACTTTTGTCCATTTTTTTAGATAATTACTTTTGTCTTTTGATAGTTTATTTAAAAAAATTGGTGATAGTTGGGATTAGGGACATTTTAACTAGAGCTAATTTTCAATTTCAATAATAGGGTGTGGACAGCTTACAATTAATAAATGGCTTAAGATATTTTAGTTGTGAGAGAGAGACAAGTACTATTATTGTGTGAATCTACTGGAAAAGTTTTACTCTATCTTTTGTAGTTTTATTAGTGTTAATTGCCGAAAATAATATACTAATATTATCTAGATTAATTAATTATGCTTAAGTTGCAACGTAATTACTAATACAGGACTAGCTCAAGTTGATTAAATTAAATTAAAGTTAATTGTAGTTGGCTGTCTAAAATTGACAGTTGAGATCTTTAACTATGCAACTGTAGCACTGCAGAAACTAAAATTTTGCACATAAAATATAAAGCTACTCCCTCCATTCCATTTCCATTTCAATAGGTTTGTTTATTTTTAGCGTCGGATTTTAGGAGAGTGTGTATAGAGATAAAGTGTAGTGTTTAATATTTTTATGCAAATTTCATTGTTTTTAAAACTCGAGCATCATAGATCCATAAAAATATATTGATGTTTGATCTTAAATGAAAGATCGAATCAAGACCTTTAATTTGATATTAAAATCATAAAATCAGAGAACAAACGAGCAAGTTATGATAGTTTAAACTTGTAGGATTTAAATTATATTGAGATACGTGCTGAGATATGAGTGGATGATGGGATAATTAGTAATGATTATTTCCCTTTTAGGAAACATGGCTATTCATGTGGGACGTCCCGATTAGAAAAACAAACCTATTTAAATGGGACGGAGGGAGTATTATAGGTTTAAATTCAATTTGAAATAATTGGCGTGATGTCGATTTCACATCGATGATTTCTATGTTATTAAATAAATATATTATTATTATTAAGAAAAGATGTGCTTGTTTGTTGTAAAAATTATTTGGGAATCTATATAATTTCATTTTAGATTAATTTCATGCACTTAATTTATTCTTGTATTTGATAAACCACGCCATTCCTGCAATAATTAAGTAGCATGTAATTAGTACGGCGGGGACTGTGGAGTGTGGAATGTTATTCAAGAATGTTTTAAATAAACTACAAAAATGAAATAAAAAAATCAAACCGCTAAATAAAGAATATTCACCCATTTCAAGAGGGGAAAGACATGCACCAAAATGCACGTTACTTTATATATACATATATAAAAAAATCACTCAGCACCAATCAGAATTTGACATTTTCTTTGCGTTCTTGAGTTTTATATTTGAAATTTTTAAAAAATATATACACACAAAATTTATAATTTTAGTAAATTATAAATAACGACGCGTTTGGTGGGTTGTGGGCTGGAAAGTTGGAAAGGTAGGATGAAATTGAAATGGCGGTTTGGCGTGAAGGAAGAATCGGTTGAAAATTGAAATATTTTTCTTCTTTTTATTCACCTTTTGTTCTTTTTTTATTTGTTTTATTTTTTCAACTTGTTTGGTTGCATAAACATAAGAGTGATCAACTATTGATAACTCAAATCATGTGCGCCACTACTATTCCACCAACACATTTTATGTTTGGTAGAAGTGATAAACCAAGATAAACCAAGTTAACTGGTCTAATCTCACTGTTTGGTATCTTATATTGTTAAACTCGGGAGCCTGAGATAAATGGAAGGCCCGG